>CM050163.1:289961390-290041390 GCA_027410445.1 Discoglossus pictus
GGCGCTGTACGGATACTAGCGTTGCCCTCAATTTGTAACTCCAAACGTTACCGGTGTCTCCGTGCTGCTTTTCCTCTTACTAGGATGCTATCCCACCACTGCCAGCCAATGTAACGGATCTACTGGCACCCCGACCGGGTACCTCCTTTGATGGACGCGTCCTATTTTGCGTCGAGGCCTACAAGCACCTGACTGACTTTATTTTGTTGTGCAGAAATATTTATACACATCTCTTCCCACAGGCAATACACATGCCAATATTTGGCCACACAATACACATAAAGAGAACAATAGGTGTGGTCCCACCTCCCCGAGGCTACCTGGCAACTTTGATACAATCAGACATTGATTCAATTACACTTCTTTGTTCTTATGTCTGATGATGAAAACACTTTGGAAAATGCAAGGATCCTTTACAACTTCCTTATCTTAGGAGAGTCTCTGTAACAGGATTATCTCCCATGCCAAGGTCTGCACTAGTCTGGGCCAATATTCTGCAGAGCATAAACCAACATACATGCAGTATAATAGTAGGATCCTATTTTAACCATAATACTCATAAAACAGGGTAAAACAGTGATGGGTTCCGTTACATATATATATATTTTTTTCCATTTTTTTTTATGTACAGTTTGGGCCTATATGGTTTTGATTGGTTATTTAATGTTTTTAAGGTGCAGTTGGGGCCTATATGGTCACACTTGGTTATTTAGGGTTTTTAAGGTGCGGTTGGGGCCTATATGGTCACACTTTGTTATTTAGGGTTTTTAAGGGGCGGTTGGGGCCTTTATGGTCACACTTTGTTATTTAGGGTTTTTAAGGTGCGGTTGGGGCCTATATGGTCACACTTGGTTATTTAGGGTTTTTAAGGTGCGGTTGGGGCCTATATGGTCACACTTGGTCTTTTAAGGTTTTTAAGGTGCGGTTGGGGCCTATATGGTCACACTTGGTCTTTTAAGGTTTTTAAGGTGCGGTTGGGGCCTATATGGCCACACTTGGTCTTTTAAGGTTTTTAAGGTGCGGTTGGGGCCTGTATGGTCACAATTGGTTATTTAGGGTTTTTGGTTATTTAGCGTTATTAAGGTGCGGTTGGGGCCTATATGGTCACACTTGGTTATTTAGAGTTTTTATTGTGCGGTTGGGGCCTATATGGTCACACTTTGTTATTTAGGGTTTTTAAGGTGCGGTTGGGGCCTATATGGTCACACTTGGTCTTTTAAGGTTATTAAGGTGCGGTTGGGGCCTGTATGGTCACACTTGGTCTTTTAAGGTTTTAAAAGTTACGGTTTGGGTCTTGAACATTCTATATGCTTTTTTTGTTGTTTTCTATCACCCCCCAGGTGCAAAATATCTGTGGAAGCAGATTTGTTTGGACTCGTTGGTTGACTTACTGAACGTGAATACCCCGAGAAGGAGAGTCAACTCTTGGTGAGTATCATTGCTTTTAATTTTCTGTCCATGCGTATAGGTGCAAATTTGATGTTGATGTAGTCTTGTCACATGAGGGTTTGCAATCTGTAATGTATACCAATGAATTCAACACACTGTTATTTTAAAGTAATTTTGTGACATAATATAAATTAATATACCGTGATCTCTTTCTTCTATTGGTATCAGAAATGAATACTATTGACTCTCTACTTGTGAAGCCTTTCGGCACCCTAACCTATGAGGAGAAGGTGGAAGTAAAACGGTTAGGACCTGACCAACCAGAGATAAATCTGCAGCAAATCGCAAGAGATAGAGGGAAGCAATATATGCATACTTTCAATACTGAATGGTACAAGAAGAACGACTGGCTTTGTGGAAGCGTTTCTAGGAAGTCCTTATATTGTTTCCCATGCATCCTATTTGGTGGTGACGCTGCTTGGACCAAAACTGGAGTGACTGACGTCAAACATCTAGCTGATAAATTGACGAAACACAAAAGTTCTAAAGCTCACTTGGATAACAGGATCAAGTTTGAGATGCTTGGACAGGCGAACATTGCAGTTCAACTGGACCAAGGATACTAAGTCAGTATTCAAAAACACAACGAAGAAGTGGCTAAGAACCCGTACATCCTTTCGAAGATAATTGATTGTGTTTGCTTTTGTGGCGCTTTTGAACTGGCATTAAGAGGACACGACGAAAGTGAAACATCGCTAAATCCAGGAGTGTTTCGAGGCCTGGTGGATTTGGTTGGCTGTATCGATAGTGCAATGGAACAGCATTTGAAGACTGCAACTGTGTTTAAGGGCACGTCCAAAACCGTGCAGAATGAGCTACTGGACTGCATGCATGAAGTTATTAAGGAAGTGATTCACCAAGAGCTTAAGGAAGCCCAGTTTGTGGCAATCCAAGCGGATGAAACAACCAATATTTCCGCTAGGACACAGTGCAATGTAGTCTATCGCTACATTGACAAGAAGCATCAAGTGGTGGAAAGATTTTATGGCTTCACGGAAATGAAAGCAACGGATGCAGACTCGATTGCTGCATTTGTGCTGGAAAGTCTGAATACTGTTCTCCCAGAGCCAGAAGACAAGATGAAACTCATAGCTCAAAGCTATGATGGCGCCAGTGTGATGCGTGGAGATCAAGGAGGAGTTCAAAGAAAAATAAAAGACGTGTACCCGAACGCACACTACGTCCATTGCTATGCTCACCAACTGAACCTAATAATGGAGAAAGCAGTTTCAAGGATTGGAAGAGTTCGAGTTTTTTTTTCCAACATAGGCGGCATACCATCTTTTTTTTCACGCTCTCCAAAAAGGACTGGAGTTCTGGATGAGGTAGTTGGTAGAAGACTTCCAAGAGGTGCACCGACACGATGGAACTTCAACGTTAGGACCGTGAACGCCATCTACGAAAACAGAGATGCGCTACTTGAGTGTTTCCAGACAATTAAAGCATGTCTAAACTTTGATCAAACATCTATACGTGAAGACGCAGGTTTCATTGGAATGCTGGAAGATAGAGTTCCTTTACTTCCTTAAATTATTTCATTTAATAATGCCACATGTTGACATCCTCTATAGTCAGCTTCAGAAGCGAGACACGGATACTGTTTATATCCAAAAAGTCACAGAAGACTTTGTCAGCTGCATCCAGAAAATCCGTAATTTTGTTGAAAAGATAGAAGCAAGTTTGCCGAGCGATGTAACATTCCACAGACGGAGTACGGAGATCTCAACCTTGAGACAACTTTCAAGAGAGGTATGTGACATAGTGGTGGTTCATGCAAAAGAACGTTTTTCATTTTCAAATCACCTAGTCAGTGCCAAACTTGTTCAAAGTGACTTGTATACAACCCATGACACTTTCCAACGGAAGCTCTGGAAGACACCGTGCAAGCATATCCAATAATGAAGAAGGAACAATTACGCACTGAGCTGTCACTTCTGTATGGGAAGACAGATTTTCATGCTTGTACAAGTGCTGTTGCTCTGCACAAACTTTTACATCAATTTAATCTGCAGAATGATTTCACAGAGACAGTGAAATTATTAAGAATCCTGATTACAACACCGATGACCACTGCAGAATCAGAAAGATGCTTCTCCACATTGAAGAGGATAAAAACCTTTTTAAGAAGCACCATGTCCCTGGGGCGGTTGAATGCATTGGCGATGCTCTCAGTGGAAAAGCAACTGATTTCCGAGATCCCAGACTTCAATGAAAAAAACATTGAGAAGTTTTGTTCTTTGAAAGATCGCCGTGCAAAATGTAAATACAAGTGATTGAAGCAAAGAAGAATGCATACCCCCAGGGTGTGCAAAGATAAACTGCGTTAAGCAGCACCACCTCACTACCAAACATAACTAGTGGTAAGTAAAGTATGAACGGTGTGTGGGTGTGCATATGGAAGGAGCTATGAAAGGTGTGTGCATGGTCAGTAACAATTGTTGAAGCCTTGGTGTGGTTTGAAGGAATTGGAGGCACTTCCAAGGGTAGCTGTCACTTCTGTACGGGAAGCCAGAATTTCATGTCTGTACGAGTGCTGTTGCTCTGCACCAACTTTACCATCAATTTAATCTGTATAATTATTTCACAGAGACAGTGAAGCTATAAGGAATTCTCCTTACAACACCGAAGACTACTGCAGAATCAGAAAGATGCTTCTCCACATTGAAGAGGATAAAAAGGTATTTAAGAAGCACCATGGCCCTGGAGCGGTTGAATGCATTGGTTTGAAGGAATTGGAGGCACTTCCAAGGGTAGCTGTCACTTGTGTACGGGAAGCCAGAATTTCATGTCTGTACGAGTGATGTTGCTCTGCACCAACTTTACCATCAATTTAATCTGCATAATGATTTCACAGAGACAGTGAAGCTATAAGGAATCCTCCTTACAACACCGAAGACTACTGCAGAATCAGGAAGATGCTTCTCTACATTGAAGAGGATAAAAAGGTATTTAAGAAGCACCATGGCCCTGGATTGGTTGAATGCATTTGTTTGAAGGAATTGGGGGCACCTTCAAGGGTAAGTAAAGTTCTCAGAAATGGCACCATCGAACTACCAAAAATAACTAGTGGTAAGTAAAGTATGAATGGTGTGTGGGTGTGCATATGGAAGGAGCTATGAAAGGTGTGTGAATGGTCAGTAACAATTGTTGAAGCCTTGGCGTGGCGTTACTGCTCATATGGTTATCCATATGCTAATTCAACGTGTTTGTCTGACATTGATTATTGTGTTGTCTAAACAGAAGTGAAATGTTGTTGTTTTCTTGAATCCCAAGATCCACTGGTTTGGGCCTATACAGTCCTGATTGGTCTTTTAAGGTATGTTTGGGGCCTATATGGTTCCACTTGGTCTTCTAAGGTATGTTTGGGGCCTATATGGTTCCACTTGGTCTTCTAAGGTATGTTTGGGGCCTATATGGTTTTACTTGGTCTTCTAAGGTATGTTTGGGGCCTATATGGTCACACTTAGTCTTCTAAGGTATGTTTGGGGCCTATATGGTCACACTTGGTCTTCTAAGGTATGTTTGGGGCCTATATGGTCACACTTGGTCTTCTAACATTTAAAACACAATAAATACACACAACACACACATAAAAAGATTACCTACAGCAAGAGGAACCATCCAGCACTTCAAATAAACAAATTACACCTTCATTTAAATAAAAATAAAACACTTTAGACACTAATACAATCGCTAAGCGAGAGAAAAAATGGCCGACGAACAAAACGAAAACGAGGCTTCAGACGTAACTATACTACACTTACTCGCAATAATGAAACACATACTATGCGGAACGTATCACAATCATATTAAACACCATTTTGACCACTACTACGCACAAAATGGCGGATGGAACGCAAATTGTAAGCTGGAACGCAAATAGCGCATGCGTATTGCTTTCTAACGGTCTAACTTTCCAGAATTTTCTACAAGTTTATAAATACTGCCTATTTTACACAAAAAAATACATTTCTCCTCAGGTGATGAACGGAGTGACTTCATAGATAACTGCTGCTTTTACTTGAGAAGACAATTCTTTCATAATTTACTACTTTACACTGTGCAAATAACAACTGAGAGGTAAGCTATAATATATTACATTTTATTATCAAGACAGGACAAAAAAAAAATATATTAACTAGGAAAATGTGATTTATGTAGTGACATGTAACACGCACATTTATGTCTATCATGTATAGTCACATGTCACACACATATTTATGTGTGTAGGCCCACAAAAAAAATAAGGTTGATTTAACAAAACAAAAAAAATACATAATTCAATATCAAACAGAGGTTTATGTATAGTGACATGTGACACGCACATTTATGTGTATCATGTATAGTGACATGTGACACGCACATTTATGTCTATCATGTATAGTCACATGTCACACGCACATTTACTTCTATCATGTATAGTCACATGTCACACGCACATTTATGTCTATCATGTATAGTAACATGTCACACGCACATTTACTTCTATCATGTATAGTCACATGTCACATGCACATTTATGTCTATCATGTATATTCACATGTCACACGCACATTTAAAATATGATTCATGTATAGTGATATGTCACACGCACACAAAAAAATTACATTGAACTATGGAAATGTGCTTCATGTATGTGACATATGTGTGTAGCCCCCACAAAAAAGAATGTTAATTGAAAATAATTACAGAAGTATATTTAAATGACATTAATTTTGTGCAATTCAATAGATCACCTAAAGCTCAATCTTTCTACTTCTTTTAATATTCAAACAGACTCTGCATCAACAGCGTCACTCAACAATTTGCACCGTGCATTGTGAAGCACAATACCTTTTAAAGAACAGCAACAAAGAAGAACAGAACATTAGATGCTGAAAAGCCCATGCTTTGCTAAATAAAAAATAAAAATTATACAATTAAATATTTCACTTTCTTTTTCAAACAGACACTAAAAGAAGACCGGCGGATTAAGATTGCCAGGAGGGGACCCTCTGTCATTCGACACTTCAATCAAGGTAAAGTATTAAGTATAAAAAAGAAACGAACCATGAGCCTCATTCAATTGTGAGTTGGCCAATTGAATAGGGCTCTATATAAGCACATAACATATTTTTTATACAGAAATTTTTAGTTAATGAACTTCGATACAAAATCAAGGTCTTCACTAACTAAAAACTTCGGTCAAAAAATATGTTATGTGCTTATATAGAGCCCTCTTCAATTGGCAAAATTGCAATTCAATGAGGACCTATATATCTTTAATGGCCGAGGGCCTCATTTAAATGTGATTTGCCCATGTCAATAGGGCTCTATATAAGCACAGAGGATATTTTTTTAATGAACTTTTTAGTTAGTGAAGAACTTGCTTTTAGATACAAGTTCACTAACTAAAAACTTCTGTAAAAAAAGATGCTCTGTGGTCATATTGAGCTCTATTCCATTCCCCAAAACCCAATTGAATGAGGCCCCGCCATTATAACAAATGCAGCAACCAAAGGCCCTCATTCAATTGCGATTTTGCAAATTGAATATGGCTTTAAATAAGCACATCACATATATTTTTTAAAGAAGTTTTTACTTAGTGAAAACTGTGCTTTTGGATAGATGATTAATAACGAAAAACTTCTTTAAAAAATATATGTGAGGTGCTTATTTACACCCCTATTCAATTGGCAAAATTGCAATTGAATGAGGGCCTAAAAGTGCTAATTTAGAGCCATATTGAATTGGCCAAAATGCAATTGAATGAGGGCCAAAGTATGCAACATATGGTACACACAAAGTGGTACACACAAAACAGGATTGTAACAAACTCACACAAACACATAGCAAACTAAATTAACTTTCTTATTCAATGTTTAACAACCTATAAGCCTTACAAAGAAGCCTAAATAAGAATAACAAAAGTGGTGCGCACCTAATAGGATTCTACAAAAACTCACACAAACACATAGGAAACTACATTAACATTCTTCTCTAATATTTAACAACCTATAACCAGTACAATGAAGACTAAATTACTTTAGCACAAGTGGTGCGCACAAAACAGGATTGTAACAAACTCACACAAACACATAGCAAACTACATTAATATTCTTATTTCATGTTTAAAAAAATATAACCATCCCAATAAAGGATAAATAGGTATACCACAAGTGGTGCGCTAAAAACAGGATTGTACAAAAACTCCCACAAACACATAGCAAACTAAATTCATATTCTTAGTTAATGTTTAACAACCTATAAGCCTTACAAAGAAGCCTAAATAAGTAGACCAGAAGTGGTATGCACAAAACAGGATTGGACTTAAACTCTCACAAACACATAGACAAGTAAATTAAGATTGTTATTTAATGTTTAACAACCTATAACCATTACAATGAAGCTTAAATAAGTATACCACAAATGGTGTGCACAAACCAGGATTGTACAAAGAAACACATAGCAAACTAAATTAACATTCTTCTTTAATATATCACAACCTACAAGCCTTACTAAGAAGCTTAAGTAACAATAACAAAAGTCGTGCAAACAAATCAGGATTGTAGATAAAGTTAGACAAACACATAGAAAAAAATAACCATAACAGATACAATACACCAAAATTAAGACATTTTTTATTTATTTAAAAGACATTTCACTCAAACAACATTTTCAATTTTATGTTACAACAGATACTGCGTGAAGACAATCGGACGAGGACTTTCAGCACAGGACCAGACCATCGGACGAGGACTTTCAAAACAGGACCAGACCAGCGGACGAGGACTTTCAACACAGGACCAGACCATCGGACGAGGACTTTCAACAAAGGACCACAACATCGGACGAGGGCTATCGCCAGAGGACCACAACATCGGACGAGGGCTATCGCCAGAGGACCACACCATCGGACCACGACTTTCAACAGAGGACCAGACCATAGGACCAGGATTTTACACATAGGACCACACCATCGGACGAGGACTTCCAACAGAGGACCAGACCATTGGACAAAGATTTTCAACCAAGGACCAACAAACATTCGGATTTAAATCACACTTCAACCAAGGTACAGTATAATAAGTACAAAAGGAGAAAACTAAAGAAACATGTTTCATCTGCATCCGTGTCAACTGAAAAAAATAAATAAATTAATAACTATGGCCCTCATTCTATTACCGGCCGTAAATCGGCCGTAAGGCTACGATTCCTTGCGGGGGTTCAGTTAACTCGCGATTCTATTATACGGCCGGCCGCATATCTTGAAACCGGCCGTAAGCTCTGAAATCTTTAAACGGAAAAATAAATTCAAGCCTGCACAGTACAGCTCTGTAAATGCTAGGGATCATATTGGGGGACATGAGGATTAAAAGGAACCCCCTCTCAAGCTTGCACATCAGCCCAAACCCGAGTTCAAATTAACTGTTTATTTTCCGGCTGCGGCGTAGGCGTGTCTGAGGTGCTCCAAGCACTCTGGACTTTTTACATGGATATTTTACGTATATTAAAAATAAAATATTTTACGGATTTGAGTATAGGGTAATTATGTGCTATTTTTGCTAACACCGAATATCACTTTATAGACTCCACAAAGTGCAGGATGGCTTTATTTGAGCTATTTTATGTGCTTAATTGGTGCTAGCGGGACCTGTTTGCTGCAAGTAAGCTGCGGCTCGTTTTTAGCCTTGCAGACAGGGTTCCCGGTGCAATAGAATCGCAACCAGGCTTTTCTTACGGCCGATTTCCTTGCGGCCGTTTTAGATCAAAGGCTTTCCTCGGCCGCAAGAGATAGCAAGGCGCCGGCCGCAAGCCTGCCGGAGTCCCCGGCCGGAGGGGAATAGAATAGCCGTAAAGCTTTCGGCCGGTCCTTGCGGCCCCGCAGCGGCTGCGGCCGATAATAGAATGAGGCCCTAGGTCCCTTATTCTATTTAAATTGCCACTATGCAATACATTGATCAATAATCATATCAATGTATTTTTTTGCAAAGAAGTTTTTCAGTGGTAAACATCTATACACAAACAAGGTTTTCAATAACTAAAAAATTATTTCGAAAAAAGATGTTAACTGCTTATTTACAGCAGTACTCAATTGGCCAAATTGTTATTCAATGAGGCCAGGAATTATAAATTGTAAGTAAATATAACTGATACATTAATGATTTACCTTTTATTTCTCAATTGTGCACAATAATCTTTAATAGTAATTACAAACTTTAATATACCCAATTACATTTCTTTTTTGGCCTTTACAGATTAATATGTCTGATAACGAGAGCAAACAAGAGAAGAAAAGACGTCAAACTAGAGAAAGACAAGAGAGATGGGCCGCCCAGCAGACACCAGAGGAGAAAGAAATTCGACGAGAAAAAGAACGCAAAAGACTTGCAAGCAAAAGACTATCAGCTGCAAAAATGAAAGATACGCCAAAAAAAACTACAAAGCAAATAAAGCATTTACAACCTAATTCTCAAACATCAGATGACATTTTACAAGATACAATTAAAGACAGACCAAAAAAAGCAACTA
The DNA here is from genome assembly GCA_027410445.1 of Discoglossus pictus. Taxonomy (NCBI): domain Eukaryota; kingdom Metazoa; phylum Chordata; class Amphibia; order Anura; family Alytidae; genus Discoglossus; species Discoglossus pictus. Next base: position 289,971,351 of record CM050163.1, read on the forward strand.
CAAAAAAAAAAAATTTACAACCTGTTACTGAAACCTTACAGGACATTTCAACAAAACAAGGACAACATATACCAAGAAAAGCCACGAAAAAAACTAAGCATTTAGAACCTGTTGTTCAAACATTCCATGACTTTTCACCTGATGAATATCAAAGTCAAACTCCTTTATACTTTGCAAATTGTCCTTTACTGAAGTCTTTAGCAGTAGAGGTTCATAGTTGTGGGGACATGACTACTCAATGTCAGTTTTGTGAGGCTTATTATTTTAAACAGGAGAGACCCAGAGATGGACAATTTATTAGTTGTTGTCAAAAAGGCAAGTTCAAACTTCCAGAAAGAAAAGAATTTCCATTCTATTTACAAAATATTATGACTGAACCTACTTTTCCAAACTACAAACATTTTAAGACAAACATAAGATCCTACAATAGTGCCATATTCTTTGCATCTATGGGGGCAACATTAGCTGCTAATGTACCAGGACATGGTCCTTACTGTTTTAAAGTCCAAGGCCAAATTTATCATCGTACTTTACATTTACATCCAGAGGAAGGAGAGCAAAGAAAATTCGCTCAACTATATGTCCTAGATACAATGGAAGCTGTTGACCAACGTATGCAGATGGAAGAAAATAAAAAATGCTTACCCAGTGTTTTCATAGAGCTAAATAACATTATGGACAAGAATCCCTACAGTAAAGCTTACAAAAAATTGGCAGAAGTAGAAAATGAACAACTACTTCATGCACAAAGACATCAATTACCCATGCCAAAGGTTAATATGGTGCTTAAAAGAGACAGACATACTGATAAACGTCGTTATAACTTGCCAACATCAAATGAGGTTGCAATGGTGTTTCAGAATGATGAAGGAGAACCACCATTTCAAAGAGACATTAGAATGTATCCCAGAAATGAGGAACAACCATTTATTAATATTAATATCAAGTCCAAATTTAGATCCAATGACATATCCCATCTTTTTCCCACATGGAGAAGCAGGTTGGCAACCAAAATTAACCCTTCCCAGTTACCCAAATGCTAAAGCCAGAATCCGAAATAACGTTTCTATGCTTGAATTTAAAGTAGCTCAAATTGCCATTCGACTTTAATCCTATTTTATGTGGTGGGAAACTAACACAACAATAGATTATTGATTCATATTTGCAAGTTGAGGCAAATAATTTAAACTTTATCAAATATCAACAAGATAAACTCCGTGTAGAACAATATTCTGGACTCATGGACTATGTTGCTGACGTGGCTACAAGCAGAGACATGACAGCTGGCAAAGCCATCATTTTACCATCTTCCTTTCAAGGATCTCCTCGGAATATGAGAGAAAGATACAATGATGCTATGGCTATTGTGACAAAATTTGGCAAACCCGATTTATTTGTGACATTTACATGTAATCCACAATGGCCAGAAATTACACTAAATCTACTTCTTGGACAAACTGCTTCAGATCGACCAGATTTAGTAGCCAGAGTTTTTAAGATTAAATTAAATGAATTAATACGTGACTTCACTATAAATCAGTTATTTGGAAAATGTCTTGCTTATGTATATACCATTGAATTTCAAAAAAGAGGCCTTCCACATGCACATCTTCTAATAATACTTCAAGAAAAAGATAAATTAGATACTTCAGACAAAGTGGATGCAGTCATTGTTGCTGAACTACCAGATCCAGAACTATATGGTAGACTATATGAGATTGTTACTCATCGCATGATTCATGGACCCTGTGGTGACCTTAATCCACAATCACCATGTATGGAAAATAATAAATGTTCCAAAGAATTTCCAAAAGATTATAGAGACAAAACCTATGCCAATTGTGATGGATATCCACTTTATAAAAGAAGAGAAGGAGATAGTGCCATTATTCGTGGAAAAAAAGTGGACAATAGATATGTAGTACCCTACAATCCACATTTACTCATGAAGTACAACGCCCACATCAACGTAGAAGCCTGCACTTCCATCAAATCCATTAAATATGTCTACAAATATATTTACAAAGGTTACGATGCAGCTACTGTAGTCGTCAAAAGTGCAGACAACCCTGAAAGTAGTGAGTTAGTACATGATGAACTTGCATCTCATGTAGATGCTCGCTATGTCAGTGCACCAGAAGCTATGTGGCGGCTTTTAAAATTTGAAATGCATGATAGATCACATGCAGTATATAGGTTAGCAGTACATTTGCCACAACGACATTTAGTCTATTTCCATGCTGGAAATGAAATGAATGCATTGGCCCAAAGTGAAGATCGTCACACTACACTAACTGCATGGTTTGCATTAAATTCCACTGATGCTGAAGCAACACAATACTTATATATTGAAATTCCATATCACTATGTTTTTGTGAATGGATTATGGAGACCAAGAAAAACCAGAGGCAATAAAATTATTCCAAGAATTTACACAGTCAGTCCAAGAGATGTGGAACGTTTTTGCTTACGGATATTACTTTTAAATGTTCCTGGAGCACAAAGTTTTGAACACTTAAGAACTGTTAATGACATTGTATATGAATCCTTCCATTTAGCTGCAAGACATAGAAACTTACTCGCTGATGATACAGAGTGGGAAAGATGCTTAGAAGAAGCAGCACAATGTCAAATGCCACGACAGATGAGAGAACAATTTGCTTTTATTTGTATCTTCTCAAATGCTCCAAATGCATTAGCTTTGTGGGAGACTTTTAAAAGTAATATGGCTGAAGACTTTATGCGACGATACAATGAACCCATTGCACACTTAAAAGCGTTAATGGAAATCCAAGAAGTCTTTTTAACTCATGGATTAAGTTGTGCAAGTTTTAATTTGCCTGATCCAGGTCTTATAGATGACATTAACTTTGAAGACTATGACATTCAACTACAAGCAGAAAGAACAGAAGAAAGACTTGCAACTTTAAATACACTACAATTGCAAGCATTTCATGCCATTAAAAATGCTATAGATGATGACATGGTGACAGAGCGTTATTTCTATCTTGATGGACCTGGCGGATCAGGAAAAACATATTTGTACAATTTATTAATGAGTTCAGTACGAGAACAAGGAAAAATAGCAATGGCGTTTGCCACTACTGGAATTGCTGCACTTTTATTAGAAGGTGGAAGAACTGTTCATAGTGGATTTAAACTGCCCGTGCCTATTTTAGAAAATTCTGTGTCAGATATTCGCATGACATCCTTACAAGCAAAGAAATTGAAGAAATGTAAATTAATTATAATAGATGAGGCCACAATGATGTCATGCTATGCCCTCCAATGTATTGACCGTTTGCTTCGTGAAGTCATGGATACTATTTTTCCATTTGGTGGAAAGGTAATGTTGTTGGGTGGCGATTTTAGACAAACATTACCTGTCGTTGTACATGGAAATCGAACTGACATTATCGAAACATGTATAAAGTCAAGTACAGTATGGAAACATTTTACCCATCTTCAACTGCAACAAAATATGAGATCAGAAGGCCAAACTGATTTCAATGATTGGCTTATTAAAATTGGAAAAGGCAGAACAGAAAAAATACTACATTTACCTGACGACACTGTAGAGATCCCACCTCATATGATTTGTCAACAAGATATTATATCGGCTATATTTGAAGGGAGCATAAATAACGAAGAATATTCCGAGCTTGCCAACCAAGTCATACTGACGTGTAAAAATAAAGATGCATTAATCCTCAATAATAAAATCTTAAAAAAAATTTATGCACCACAAAGAAATTATCACAGTGCTGATTCTGTACTTGCTGATGACAATGAAAGTCAGGCTAACTTTTCGACTGAATTCATAAACTCTTTAACTCCTTCTGGAATGCCACCACATATTTTGCAGCTAAAGAAAGGTGCAATTATCATGTTACTGCGAAATATGAACCCCAAAAAAGGCCTATGCAATGGCACAAGATTAATTGTTCAACAATTAAAGGACCATTTTATAGATGCTGAAATTTTAACTGGGACCCATAGAGGAGAGAGAGTTTTCATACCAAGAATAGATTTAGCACCAAGTGAAAGTAGTCTCCCTTTTATACTTCAAAGAAGACAATTTCCCATTATTATGGCATTTGCCATGACCATTAATAAATCACAAGGTCAAACTTTCAAATCTGTGGGTATTTTCTTGGAAGAACCAGTTTTTGCACATGGTCAATTGTACGTTGCGTTGTCAAGGTGCAAAAATCCACAGGCTATTAAAGTTTACATTGAAAACAATGAAAGTCAAGGTGATTTATTAGAAGATGGACGTATTTTTACTAAAAACATTGTCTACTATGAAGTACTATAACTTTGAAGCATACTAATTAAAGATGCCAAGATTTTTTAAAAGCATTGCAAAATACATAACAATTGGTTGTTTAATTCAGTCATAATTAATGGAAGTCATGTTTATGAATGATTCGCCTCACAAAATACTTGCCTTGCATTGTTAGTAAAAATTATGTTAAAATGTTAAGTCACTATGTTAATGTTTCTAATGTTACAAGTTTAAAAAATATATTTTCAAGTTATTTCATTCAACATATTACAAAGTGGATGTTAAGAGGTCAAGCAACTTTTAAGTCACAATGTAAATATTGTCTGTTATCTTAAGATTACTACCTACATTAATGTTTATCGCCAATTTATGTGCTCAGTAATAAATTACTTTAATTACGTACGTTTTAAGAAGAGTTTTACTGTATGCCTTCCTCTACATTCAATGTATATTCAAGTTAACAATTATTGTGATAGAAATTGAATTTTAATACTGATTAATTTAAATGTCAATTGTTTTTACATTCAAATGTTAATACTTTTAATAAAAAATTACGTAACAAAATGTATTCACTATGTTCCTGTTTATAATGTTCAAAATTATACCAATGTTTTGTCAACTTCTAAACTTACATAAAAAATAAAGTTCAAGTTTAAAAATATATACTTTGATGGTTATTGCTTACATATATTTTAAACTTCATGTTAAAATTTGCAACGTTTAAAAAAGGCTTTTTACTTTTTGCTTTCCTATTCATTCAATGTATATTAAAGTTAACAATTCTTCAGATACTAATTACATTTTAAAAAACCATTACATCAACATTTTACAAAAATACACGTTCATATTAAAATACTTACAAGTGTCAAAAATATATGTTAATAACTAAACAACTTGACAAACATATACATCACATTGCCGTCATTTTTTGACGGGCAAGTCGCTAGTACAGAAATAAAAGGCTGCTGAGCTCTTTGAAAGGAAAACAGTTTCAAGGAAAATTAAACAATTGGAATGTCTCGGAAGTCAGTTTAGACATGATTGGCTCCACAAAACAATAAGTTTGCATTTTAGAAATTGTTTACAATTTAATATGTTTCATACAGGTTTGTAAGCTTAAAAATATGTTTGAAAAGGACTGATAAGTTGATGCATTCTTTGGCCCTCATTCTATTATCGGCCGTAAATTGGCCGCAAAGCTGCGATTCCTTGCGGGGCTCCCGTTACCTTGCAATTCAAATAGACGGCGCCGCAAGGATATCCCCTTACGGCCGGCCGCATATCTTGCAACCGGCCGTAAGCTCAGAAATCTTTAAAAGCAAATATAAATTCAAGACGGCACTGTAAAGCCCTGTAAATGCTAGGGATCATAATGGGGGACATGAGGATTAATAGCAACCCCCTCTCAAGCTTGCACATCAGCCCAAATCCGAGATTTCATTAACTGTTTATTTTCCGGCCGCAGCATGGGCGGGTCTGAGGTGCTCCAAGCCCTCTGGACTTTTTCCACGGATATTTGACATAAATTAAAATAACAGCTATTTACGGATTTGAGTGTAGGGACTATGAATGCTAACACCTACAATCACTTCATAGTCTCCTCAGAGTGCAGGATGGCTTTATTATGGCTTTATTATGTGCTTAATTGTATGCCTGCGGACCTTTTTGCTGCAAGTAAGCTGCGACTCGGTTTTAGCCTTGCAGAGAGGGTTCCCGGAGCAATTGAATAGCAACCGGGATTTGCTTGCGGCCAAACTCTTGCGGCCGTTTAAGATCAAAGGCTTGCCTCCGGCGCGTGCGGCCGCAAGGGATAACTAGGCGCCGACCGCAAGCCTGCCGGAGTCCCCGGCCGGAAGGGAATAGAATAGGCAAATAGCTTGCGGCCGGTCCTTGCGGCCCCACATCTCCTATGGCCCATAATAGAATGAGGCCCTTTGTAATTAAGGTTTAATGTTAGTGGCATCATAATCATTTCTTCACAAATTAAAATGCTGCATTATATATAGATTATTAATCTTTGAAATTAGCTTCCTCTGGATTCAATATTCAAGCTCAATATAGTTTAAAATAAATTAAGGTTAAATGTTAGTATCTTATGTTAATGTTTGCATTGTTAGCATTGTATGTTAAAAAGTTGGCGAAATAAATTTAGTAAATGTTATAAAAGATTGATGTCATTTGCAGCAGAAACATTTGTTAACATAATTCAATGTATAATTAAATAGAAAGTATTCATCCAGGGAGTAATCTGATCGCCATTTAATGGGGTCAGGAAGGAATTCATTTTTTCGCCCTTTTTAGACAATTGACTAAGTTGCAATGTGTTTTAACAAGAGTTTAAATTAAAGTTTGTATGTTAAAAAGCATTCTGTCATGCTTGAAAAGACTCATTTACAAAAAGTTCAACAATTTCATGTTAGTATTGTTAAAAAAAACACTTACAGAGGCCCTCATTCAATTTCAACTTGGCCAATTGAATAGGGGTCTAAATAAGCACATAACATATATTTTTTAAAGAAGTTTTTAGTTAGTAAATATCTGTCCAAAAGCAAGATTTTCACTAACTAAAAACTTCTTTTAAAAGCATATGCTATGTGCTTATTTAGAGCCCTATGCAATTGGTCAAATCGCAATTGAATGAGGCCCATACTGTTTACAATATGACTCGAATATTAGAAAACTTCCTGTAATGGTTTAAAATACGTTTTCAGAGAAATTTGATGGATTGTTATATTAGTTTTTCATACATGATAGTTACAAAGTTTGATATGGTTTAATAGTACATTGTTAAAAAAATAACCACACATATCACATATTATATTTGTCAAACTGTGATTTGTCGTCATGCTTGCAAACCATTGAGGCATAGAAGCCTTCCGAGCTTGGAGGACTTAGGCAATGAGCGCTGAAGGCGCTCATTGCCCTGGGAACCTTGCAAAGTGAGGTGAGCAGTTGAGGCATGGAAACATGCGGGACTTAGGCTTAAATGAGCTCCCAAGGCGCTCCTGCGAGCCTGGCAAAGCGAGGGGAGCAGTTGAGGCATGGAAACATGCAGGACTTAGGCTGAAATGAGAGCCCAAGGCGCTGCTACGAGCCTCGCAAAGCGAGGCAAGCAGTTGAGACATTGAAGCACGCGGGACTTAGGCTGCAAGCATTTGAGGAACACGGGACTTACTTAGGCTGCAAGCACTTGAGGAACGTGGGACTTAGAAAAAAAATCAGAATAAATAAATTAAACCACACAGCACAGGAAGAGAGCCAGGACGCCTGGGAGTGAGGTTTTGAAGCGTATATAGGCTGCATTTCCCGTGTTTCGCCACTCGAAATTAGGCTAAGCAAGAAAAAAAATGGCAGACGAAAAACTTAAAAAAATATGAAAACGGAATGAAAACAAGGCTAAGCACATTCTGACCTCGGAAAACTACAGAACTCTGAAAAATACACAACGGCAAAGACACTAAAACTTGCACAAACAAAGCCAGGCACGCGGGACTATAACCAACGGAAAGATTCAGCAGACACACAGAGGAGAAACACACAGGGAAGGGACAGGGGGAAAATACTGGAAAGAGGCACATGGCATTCCCAAGCACAAAACTTGCAGGTTAAAGAACCCTGCATGGAGCAGCCAGTACAGTAGGCAGGAGGAAAGGTTTGCAATGATCTCCTAAGGTGATCATTGCAAAGCAGGAAAGTTGAAGTACACAAGGGGAGAGGCTCGCAATGAGTGCCCGGAGGCGCTCAGCGCGGGGCTGGCGATGAGCGCCGAAGATGCCCAGAGGGCCAAAAGACTCACATTGTGTGGCAAACAGCATTGCCAGGCTTCACATTTTATTGCCGTCATTTTTGACGAGCAAGTCGCCAGTATATATAAAGTATATAAGTATATAGTACATAAATAGTACATTTGTGTTCACATTTGAATGTCTAAAACAGCTCAGAATTCTGAGAAATTCAGTTATTACACTGCAATCTGGGAAGCTGAGCAGGGACATGCAAATGAGCCTACAAATGCCTTGCTCTTCAATCCATAAACCATTTCAAACATGTCTTCATTAAGCTTATGCCCTCTGCCTTACAAAGCTTTTATGCCAAGCCAAGTTTGGATTATACACAAGCTGGGAATCCTACCCACGGACAGTTGTTTCAAGGTTACTGTCTATCAATAGTGTAGGGCGGGATCCCAGCTTGTGTTGTGGACCTTATGAGTAGGTAGTTCACCACAACAATCATTTCATATATGGTGGGCAAAAGAGCGATAGAGCGATAGAGCAAATGTGCCCACAACTGCCTCGCTCTTCAATCCATAAACCTCTGATATTATAATACTAGGTCAAATATTTACTTTAGTAGACAATGCTTGTGCCTGTACTTTTACTTTACAAAAACTGTGTTAACGTATAATTAACGTTGCAGTGCAGGATGGAGCATCTTAAGACTAGAAGGAAGCAATCCTCAGGCTTCTTAGCCATGGACTGTTCTCTCTACCTAAAAAAATGAAGTTTTGAAAAAAATGAATTACGCTAACGGAAATCCTCCCACGAGGAGCTCCCCTACTGCAAATTGATTTTGTCTTAAATCTATCTATCTATCTATCTATCTATCTCATACATATTAATATATACCACATAATATTATTTTTAATCCCTTGTGTGGAACATACACAGGGACCCATACTATTCAGATATGTAGTCAAGTTACATGTCAAGTTCACATGTAATTACCAATGTATATATAAAATAATTAACCCTACAGTAAAAAAATACACTATTTACACAAACTAAATTACACAAACTAAAAATTGCACTGGGGGAATCTTAATTTATTAGGTCACATAATTATCTTTATGGAAAGGTGATTTGATCACCCTGGGATAATCAAACTACCTACACATTTTTGTGGCTTTTTATTGTCCCTCAGTGGCACTTGTATTTTAATTTATATGTTCACTGGCCACCTTATTCACCCAACATTCTACAGTGCATGTTTGGTGCTTTAGAATATGCTCCTGTTTGAAATTCTGTTTTTTTTTCTGAACCAAAATTTAAGATAATTACCAATAGTTACTGATTACCCCATGGGGCTTGCACAGACCCACGGAGCATGCTCAATCTTTTGTTTTACTGATTCCTTGCACAGAAGACATTGCACTCAGAGCCACAGGAGTGTAAGAAATTAATGTATAATTTCTACAAATACTATATTCTTTTGGGCAGGTAAATAATCAAACAGACATAAGGTATAATTAAAAACATATATTGTACATAAATCAAAAGAATGGTACAAAATGGCTTTTGACAAACAGATAATAAGTAGAAAACGGACATTATACTACCCCTATATTGAGCACTTTCTTCTAGGTTCAAATCCATTGAGGTCTCTGATCAGGACTGGACTGATCTCTGGCACTCCTCAGCAGCTCTGCTGGAGTTTTTCCTCTAGCATCATTCTTTTAAACTGAGACTGCACATCCAAAATTGACTCATATTTGGTTTTAAATCGTATAACCTCCCCCAACAGAACCACAAAGACCTGTATAGCCACTAGCAGTTGGAGTTGATTGATAAAATAACCCTCATACAACACAACTGCCCTGATATTTGGCTTTGTTTACTTCTCTAAAGACAGTGTTTATAGTGTTCCATTTTCTTAAATCCTTAAGACCAAAAGCCTTTTTGTTGTCTAGTATCAAAACTTCACAGCAAGAGTCTTCTCAGATCTTTGCCTTTTCACTTGGAGATGCGATAATGTTAGTTTCTTACTTTTCTCAGGAATTCAGTACTTTTATTGTGTTATAAGGTGGGTTGATATCAATATCAATATATGAAATAAAGTGATACCCTGCTTTACGCTACCCTGCATACCGCTGATTCACTATAGCACGTTTTTTTATTCAAATTCCCTGCTATCGCTAAATCTCGCGATAGCATGGTTTTGCTGCAAAATCTTGTTCATTTTTAAAAAAATCCCAGCTTAGCGCTCTTTTCCCCGCTATAGGGCTGTTTTAGCACTATGGCTTTAAAATTCCCCCTTTAGCGCTGATTCACATAGCGCTCATGCGTGCAGGAACACATGCACAGCGCTAAACAGGTATTCATGTACACCATTTCATTAACCAAGTACTAACAGTAGAGATTTATAGAATGACATGTATAATTATAAAAAACACTTATTAAAGTAATCAGTTTTAAAGGTTACCTCCCTATGAATCATATTTTACAGGAGATAATCAGTAATTATTGCTACTGATCTCTAATTAACAACCAATACCATATTTGTTTGTGGATGGATAAGAGAAACACTTTTTGACTGATAAAGTTCAATTGATAAAGTACTTATTACCTGTACTTTTAACCTATACCGTATCTTGAACTTTTAAATGGATATGGATTTTTTTTTCTTTATTGCATTGGAGAGAATGTATTTGATCATTTTTCAAAGTGTTTTTTGTTTTTTCAAATAAAGGTATATGAGCACAGAAACTTATTTCAAAGTTTAACTGCTCTTGTGGGCTTGGCCTTTGCCAGCCAATGAGATCTACAGACTAAAGTATGTTCTCTGTTTCAGTGAAGATTAAACTGGTTTTACATAATATTTTTCCATGAAAAAAAAGTAATTTTTTAGCATTTAAAACATGTTTTTTTTAAATGCTTAAAATAAACAGTTGTGTTACATGTCCCTTTAAAGGGATGTGGAAGGCTTCTGCATTTTTTAAGGTATAAAATAACCTGTATATCTGTTTACTTTTATGCATTTTTAGTAAGAAGCACATATAAGCTCTGTTTTCACTGCATAAAATCAAACAAATAGTCCCTGTATGGATCTGTCCACTGCAGTGAATGCAGAAACAGACTCTGTAATGCTGGATGTGATGTGGTGTCCTAGCCTATCAGGGACACGTCTCAGACGCATGTTGCTGGTTAGTATGCGACACTACACAGCAAGTAGAGCAGTGTCTGGGTTTTCTGAGATACAATGGGCAAATCCAAGAAGGGAATATTTGTTTGTTTTCAGGGAGTAAAAACAGAGCTTTTAAGCACTTGTTAATAAAAGAAAGTACATAAAAGTAAATAGAGATATACAGGTATATTATATATAGTGTATTCCAGAAACCTTCCATATCCCTTTAAGTATTGTTTTTTTTCTTCTTTAGTGATTTGTAATTTTATTACATAGCATGCTGGATCTTATCTGTAGCTTATCTCCCTTACTGGGATTTGCTGCATTTGCTCTGACTGTTACCTATTTCCAGTATAAACAATGTACTGTTGGGTGTGTCCCCACTCCCAAAAACCAAACGCGCGGGTATGAAACCTTTTGTGTACTGTTTGCCAGTGTATGTACGTCAGTCTCTTTGTCCTCTCTGCTTGTAATAATACGTGGGCACAGGAAATTATTTGTTACTAGACCAACATTAAAGCTTAATGTTCAGATTGAGTAAAGTTTATTGCAACACAATTTTATTTTATTGCAGTCTCTAATGATCAGCTGGAAGGCTACAGGGGAACAGATCAAAAAAGTTTAAACATACCCAACCCAACAAGCTCAATAATTTAACAATTCAACTTAATATGTCAATAACAACTAATTGCAATTATATTTTTATTAAAATTTTTACTTTCCTTTTAACAAAGTGGATGGAGGTTCTGTGGCCAGATTTACAGTACATAAAATGCATGTGAGATTTTTGTTAATAAATAACTTTATTTTTTTGAAATAACTCTGCATTGCAAAAAATATTAATTTGATCTATGTATTAAATTTATTACACCATTGGGAAGCATTATGTATATTTTTAATAGCAAACTATGTATGTTCATTTTATTTAGTTCATATTATTTTAATACAGTCTGAGTATAATTTGATCAAATTAAAAAAGTAATAAATCATCTCAAAAAGCTGATAAACAGTAATCTCAAAATATAAAAAGATAACTAAAAAAAAAATTAGTGATGTTTGTATAACACATATTCTTGAGTTGAGTAATAAAGTTGTACAATTTTTCTAAATATCTGTATGTGACAATGAATAATAATAATAATAATTCCAAGTGTAAGTCAACTTTTAATGTATGACATATTCCATCAAGTTTGATATTGACTAAATAGCCGCAACCTGTAGTCTAAAAAGCAATCAGACAGTAGAATAGAAACACACTCAGTGATTTAATTTAGTGTGAATGTGGCAGTAGGCAACTACCCACTAAAGTGCAATATTTACAGTATGCACATTTGAAAAATAAAATAAACCTTTTAAAATGGATATGAATATGCTGTAGTAGAGTGAGACATGTTTATTAACATAATTTATCACTGGGAAGGGACCATTTGATGCTCATAAGATTTCCATTCAGTTATGTAGAAAGCATCAGCAATAATGAATAAGACTTTACAATAAAATAAAATGTAACCTTACCTATATCCAAAGCCTTCTCAAGTCAGGGCAAAGGGCCACAGCATGGTAGTATAGTAAAGTAATAATAAACAGATGAATACATGCACTTGGAAATTTCCAAAAAATAGCTGTCACTCAAAATATTCTTCTACCATATCCTATCCTACCATAATTGGGACCTGTAACAAACAGAACAATGTCTGTCTCCGCTATATGTGTTTATAATTTTAATTTCTCAACAAAACATTTTTTTCTCACTATCTAGTTCTAAAATAGAATATACTAAAAATATGAGGCTACAGTGATAGTGTCACATGTTATTTATTTGTTTGACATACAGAAAAATATTCAAATCCACCTTGTGTGTAAAAGAGAATTAAGTTCGGATTCAGTACTGCTGAAGAGGAGTATTTTATGTATTAAGCGAGAGTGAACTGTGAGTTGTTAAATTAACTCTGTAATTCCTTAACAAGAGAAGCTCATTGTTTTAATGATGTTTTGATCTTTAACCCGAATCTTGAAAACAATGAAATCCTTAAATAAGGATTTATAGTAAAATATTTAATATTTAATTCACTTTCAAAGAATAAAGTCATGTGGAAGGGAGGTTGGCTCTGAGACAGGTTTTAAGAACAATTTAATTAGATACAATGTAAAAAAATAATTTAAAGCTTCTCACTAAGGGAAAGGAAGTCAATGAGGACTTTTGTGTTGATTTAATTCTGTGCCTTAAAATGTATTAGCTCCTTGTGTATGAGGGAGCTTTCTGTATAAAGCTTCTTTGTCTCAGTACTCATTTGGCAGCTTCCCTGTAAATGAAAGCAATCTTGTCCACGCTCATCTTGTAATGCTTTTTTTATTTTTTTATTTAAGTTCTCCAAATACAATTAATTACACTTTGTCAAAATGCACAACATTCATAATTATCTGAATTAGCATTCATAAAACAATTTAAATATAGACAGAGGCAGAGTAATATATTAACTACATTAATTATTGTTAACATTTCTATCCCATAAATGCCATTTTTTATCTACACAGAAAGCTACACAGAAAGCTACAAAAGTAGCTACTAATTATTAAGATATATCAACAGAGCAGAACTCACTATAGTTTGTTATACATAACATTCCACTACAAGTGGCATAAGAAACATAGTAATATGATAAGAAATATTTCTGAGTATTAACTATTATATCAAAGTACAAATGGAAAAGTAGTTTTAAAGTAATCACTGTCAAAAGCAAGATATAGATAAGACACAAACTGTTTGAAAATATACCATCTAATAATGTAAATCGCACTTTACAGCTTGTAAGTTACTATATAAAAAAGAGAACAACAGTGAGAACTAAAGGAGAAAATAATATAAACTAAAGCGGAAGAAAATAGTATCCCAGAAAATAATACAAATTGAATAAAATATATTACATTGTCCTATAAAGTGACGTCAGATATAAATCCCTAAGAAAATATACTTAGGGTGTATTTTTATGTTTTAAACCGTTCGAATTTATAGTATTTAATTTTTAACAATTTTGTTTTACAAATGATATAATATAAGCCATATAAAAGGTGTATTAGTCTGCTAATGACTTAATTGTGTCTCTATTGGATCTGTCTTTTGGATCAATAGAACAAGCTGTTTGCAATTTAAAATACATTACACCCGGGCTACTATTTCAAAATCTTGACCAAATTGATCATAGTATCATTTCATGAGGCCTGAAACATGAGGGTAGGCATTTTGGCTATCATTGCAGGGAGGGTTGAGGAAGGAGGCAACATAAACCATTTCTTAATTAAAGAAGATTGAGATTGACCACACACCCCCTCCCCCTCAGTGGCCCAAAAACAGACTTCTTGCTTCAAGAAATGCATATATATCTCTCCAGAAATCTAAACACCCCTTTCACGCACCCAACTTCTACCTATTTATCATGGATTTCCCCAGGACCCAGCAAAGGCATCAACATTTATTTTTTCTAAAAAAAAACATATGATATTTTTCCTGATTGCTTATGCTCTTAGTTAGACTCAAGTTTTTTTTTTTCAAAAAAATTCTATTTTCATTGTTCAGTGGCCCTTTAACTCTCATAATTAAAAATTTTTTATGTGTGATTCAAGTTCTTCATGGTATGTGTTTGAGTCACGTGTGCTCGCTGCCCTCCTATAGAAAAGTATAAATAATAATTTTGTGCATTATTATGGCTCACCACCAAATGTATTTAATAGACAAGTAATTACTCAGTATGTGTATGAGTAGATATGTTGTCAAATGACTGTTATGGGAAAAAGTCTGTGGTTTGCTTACGAAAGCCATTAAATTCAGTGGAGAGATAGATAAACACACACAGAAAAGACAAAAATGGGTGCATACATACCTTGCCTACTTACTTGCAGGGGTTTCTCCACTTTACTGCCTAGGGGCTCTAAAAAGGTAAATCTGGCCCTGGGCATGGCAAACTCTGCCTGGAAGCTTGACTGAAAAAAAAGACTGACTGGTAAGACTCTGTTTTAGAATGCGCATGTTCAGTAAAGAGGGACGGGCCTATGTTGGTACATAAGAAATCAATGCATCATAACAAAACAGAAATCTAAACTAAATACATACATAATAATAATACATGTTTGATTTTTTTTATGTAACTGCCCATCACACTCCTTATTGGAGCATCTATATACTGTATATTTAGGTTGGCAAAAGCAGCAGGGCTGATTTACTGTGTGCTTTAAACATGCTTTCTAAACTGCATATCACTCATTTTTCATGAATAAGAAATATTTTTCTTATTTTTAAATTATGTTTGCACAGATAATAATTTCTGGAGTAACTATTAGGCAAGAAAAGGGATAAGATTTAAAAAAACAAACAAAAAAACACCCAGGTATATAGGGGAAAATGAAAAGGAATGAGAAATAAAGGGTCTTTATTGAGTTTGAAATAAAAAAAAACTGTGAAGAATTAAAAAAAAAAAGGAAAATCTTACAATGGAGAAGAAATCAAGGGGCTTTTCCCCGCAAAAAGTTGGTTTCAGCTTTTATTTTTAATTTACGTTATTTTTATTGAAATATAAAGAAAGTACACAAAATCTAATTATACATTGCACGTTTGTTACAGTATAATGGTATAGTAAACTTATCTTACACCTTTTCTTTCTTTTCCTTTTTTTGCTTCTTTCCTTATTGATTTTGATTAATTATAAAGACTAAATATTACACAAAAAGATAACAATAATAATATATGAAACAAAAATGGTGGGATTGGAAAGAGGGGGGAGTGATATGACAATTTTGCAGACGTTTGTAGACGCTCTGCATAATGCAGGCTGGGCGCCGAGTTATATATTTCTCTTTTTTGTAGTTCCAAACTAATTTTAGTTTCCGTATGTCCCATCAGGATGCCCATTTTTTATAATTTTCCTCTACTTCTGCTGAAATCGTACTCATTGTATATATGTATTGAATTTTTCTCTTAACTTCTTCAAATATGGCAATGTTTGTTTTCCAATTTTTTGCTATTATATTTTTGGAGGTGAAGAAATATGATTTGTTAGGAATTGTGTTCCGGTAAATTTGGACCGTAAAGTCCTAGTAATGCTGCCTCTGTTTATTTCGGGTATATCAAATCCCCACAGTTTTTCTAAGGTAGAGTATGTTTCTTCCCATATATGAGTGATTTTAGTGCATTCCCATAATGCATGTCTCAGTGTAACTGTCTTGTTTCAGGCTCTAAAACATTTACCATCCAGGGATGGATCTGAAATTTGTCACCTCGCTGGAGTGAGAACTATATAGAGAGAGGAGCTTACTGCATTTTTAAAAATTTTACCCCATTGTGCTTTCGTGCTTTTCCTTCCATTGGAGTTGTAGATGCAGCATTTCTCAAAAGATGTTTTCCTGGCTACCTTAGCGCATAAGCCATGTTTATATTTATTGAGTCTAAGTTAAGTCATTCTCTTTGTGATAAGTCGAATATATCGCTAAACTCCATAGGTAACCAGTTTGGGGTTGTTGTTAGGATATCTGCTGCTATGGTTATATTTTGCCTGATTGTCACAATCTGTCTGTTGAATGGGGTATGATAAGAACCCTTTTGCCCAAACCTCTCCCCACAGGTGTGACCAGTTTGTTTTACCTCTGTACAGCAAGAAGAACTTTCAGCCCCTAGGTTAGACTGAGAGGCGTCTGAGAGGAACCAGCATTCAACATCAATAACAAAATTCACACTTTAATTATGTGAACCAGTATAACAACTTTATTACTTAAACCATCAGACATATTTATATCACATTCTAGCAACAACAGACCAATCAATTTAAATGTTCATCCACGGTTACACCCAATCCTTCTAGCTCACGTTATCACTTTTGCCTGCAAGTCTAAGAGAATTACCCATTGTTTTCCCTTTGTACCGCTGTATTCTTGGTAGGGATAATTACATACAATAGGCATGGAGACACCAGTCTAAGGGCTTGTGATAGTGGGAGAGATACTGGGGCCATGTGACTCCTAGGGGTCAATTATGTCCCTAATCTTGTTAATAAGGGACTAGTCCATTACTATGAAATATTGGCCATATACAATATTTCCCTTGTAAGTGCAAGCCCCCCCAAAGCACAACACAGACATACATCCCATCTCTCCCATCATGTTCATATGCACATCCGAACTATAAACATGGGTACCACAGTATGGACCCAGTGGCACCCAGGCAACTTTAAACAATCATAACAAGGAATAACACATACATCACAACATCCCCATTGTTAACCCATATCAGTAAGCCCCTTTCCCCTGGCACAATAAACCTCTTATAAGGCTGAGGGCATCAGCCTGTAAGGTATTGCACAGCTGGTGCCTTGGCATGTTTTAGCCATGACAACTCTTCCCTCTTTCTTTTCCATTGTAGTTTGGGGAGTCCATTGGATCCAACTACACTGAGGTTTAGTGATCCTTTTGTCCAGGGTGAATTCTCCCTCCTTCACAATGGTGTAGTGATCTTCCCAAGCCCCCGGGGAAACATATAAGACTACTGGCCTGGAGGACCTTTCAAGGAAGTCCAGAGGAAACAGTTCATCCTGGCTAGTAGGTCCAGCAAAACCTTGGGAGGGTCCTTCCCCAGCAAAACCCTCTCCTTCCAGGCAAGGGAAACCTCCTGACCTGCTAATTCTGGGATGGTACCAGGTAAAATAGAAGATCCCCACTTCCCCCTTGCCAATGATCCCGGCCAGTGGCCCCTCCTTTCCAGTGGTAGAGGCACACAAACAGTGTCTTTGGGCCGCTGCAGGGGAGGCAATGCAGGGAGGCCAGGTGACAAACCACACACTGGGGTATCCTTTGTTGAAATCCATGAAAAACTGTCCCATCCAGTGGTGAAAAAATCTGGGGTAGTCCCGGGGCCTCACCCTCTCCAGCCAAGCCAGTACAAACAGCTGACTGGTGGTATTTACAAGAGTGCATGGGCCTAAGGGAGCACAAATGGCCAACATTCTTCCCCTCCCCATGTCTGCTCCTTCGCTTGTCCAATACTTGAGTACCGTGGGATCTGTTGGGCCTTCTGGCTTAACCAATTTAAGTGGTTTAAGGGGGATAGTGAGTTCAAGTGAATGTTCATCAGAGGTTATCACCATCCCACCACCGAACAGCCAGGGCCACTGTGCCATTTTTCCCCCTCCTTTAGGTAAAATATTCTTCTGGGGCACCCCATAAAACAATAGCTCCACTGAGGACTGTACCTGTCACATCTGCCAGCCTGTACTCCTCCTGATGTCCTTGTCTGGGGACCCCACTCCTTGGGGCTGCGCTGAGCTCTCTGTCTCCCAGCCTCCTTTCTCTGGAACTACTGTCTGGGTACAGCTCTCACCTCCCTCTGGATCTTTAATCCCTGGATCCTTGGGCACTGGGTCCACATGACCTGCTATTACTGTCTGGGATTCAGACTACACTGCCTCTGGTATGCACCCATCATGAATGTTATTAATTTCTCTCATCTGTCCCATTCATAGTAACATTTACCTGAGCCTGGCCCATTTGTATATCCATATAGACACAGTACTGGTCAGAATCATTAACATCCTCTTCCAAGACCAATTGACATGGTATGTGGCCCTCTGAGGGCAAGTCCTCAGTGGCTACAAAGTCCATAAGTCCCCATCATACCCAGCGATAGCACAACTTATCTAGGCTCCCTTGGTCTCTGGCACATTATCTCTGGTTGCTGAGTCTGTCCCTTGAACTGTGGCTGGCTTCCTGACATTTGTTATCAGTTGAAGCTCCATGCTATGTTCACAGTCCATATTTGGTTCTTTCAAGAACCCAGGAGCAAAGTGGCTCCCCTCCAGGCCTTCTCCCTGGCCTGGCACTGCTGTGGTTTGGCCCTGTCCCCATGGGCAAGGCTCAGCCCCCTAAAGTTAGGGACCCATTCTTCTACTTCCGCGTCTCCCCACTGCATGAAGGCATCCTTGTTACTTTTAGAATCCCTATGATCAGAATTCTCCCAACAATCCATAACTTTCCCTTGTGACCCAGCCTTGGCACAATTTCGCTGGGTCCCTGTGTTGTGGACGAAATTCATGAAAATGTATATTATGTCCATGCTGCATTCCTTTCCAAAGAATATATCATAAGATAAGGCACTAATTACTTTTATTCTTTATCCTGAGAGTCCTAAGATGGCTACTGAGCTGTATCCTGAGAGTCCTAAGATGGCTACTGAGTCATATCCTGGGAGTCCTAAGATGACATTTATATCCGTGACCAAATAAGGATCTGAGCCCCGCCACCTTCCAGAGCCAATCAGAAGCTTCACATAACCTGACCATAATGACATCAACATACGAGACCAAATATGGAAGGACCCTTCCTACCTTGTCAACCAATCAATAACTCACTCACTGTCTAACAATGAGTCGTATGATTGTTATATCTGATCAACTTATACTATATAAGTTCCTATGTTGTTTTTGGGGGGGGGTTTCGTTCGTTGGGAAGAATACAAGAAGTTTTATACCAGAACTTTTGGTCTCTGTAAATTCTTGTCTCTGTGTGCACACATGGCCAACAGACGGATGATTTGGACAGGAACAGATATTATACAATGGGATTATTTTTATGCATCCAAAACACCTGTAGTCTCTGAAAGGTGACTCACCACCATGCCTGACTGGCAGGACTC
This sequence comes from Discoglossus pictus, assembly GCA_027410445.1. Classification (NCBI taxonomy): domain Eukaryota; kingdom Metazoa; phylum Chordata; class Amphibia; order Anura; family Alytidae; genus Discoglossus; species Discoglossus pictus. Next base: position 289,991,210 of record CM050163.1, read on the forward strand.
TTCCCAACTTGGTGGCCAGATTCCCTCTAGGGATGCTTCCTCCAGTAGGGACAGATAGCCTGCTTCCAGTTGTACTTCCTGCTGTATCAATGGCATCAGTGTAAACGCCTTATCCGACCATGGGGCCACCCCCAGAGAGTTACAACATCTCTCGAGTACATCCATTGTAAACTGACAAGGGCACACCCCACTATCCAGAGTGCCATATGCCAGCTCCCAGAGTGCCTCTTTCAGCCCCAGTGACAAATAGGGGTCCGCACCAGGGATTCACAACCAGGCTGCATACTGTTTTTTTAAGTACCTTTCCTGCACCACCAGGTCGTCTATCAACTCTGTCAGCTCATGACCCGGCCATAGTCCCAGAAACACCATTCATTGGTTTAGAAGGTCCGTTTCTTGACAGTCCATTCCAAGGACAAAAAATTGTTCTGGCTCCACTGGGGATAAGCATTCCCTATCCACAGTAGCTGGGAAAGGACCATTGCATACCTCTATCCTCTCCCACAATCCCAGGACAGTCTTCTGCTGATCCATGCTTACATGCCTTTCCTCTGGTCTTAGCTCCATCATGTCCTTGTAAGTTGCCATCTTCATGTATTCCACAGAGATCCTACCACTGCCACCAATTGTCACAACCTGTCTGTTGAATGGGGTATGATAAGAGCCTATTGCCAAACCTCTCCCCACAGGCGTGAACAGTTTGTTTTACCTCTGTACAGCAGGAAGGACTTTCGGCCCTTAGGTTAGACTGAGAGGTGTGTGTGGTCTTGTATAGCATACAAATCTGAAAATAACTTACTACAGGAACCAGCATCAATAATGAAATTCATACTTTAATTATGTGAACCAGTAAAACAACTTTATTACTGAAACCATGAGACAGATTTATACCACATTCTAGCAACAGCAGACCAATCAATTCAAATGTGCATCCATGGTTACACCCAATCCTTCTAGCTCACGTTATAGATGTCTGCAAGTCTAAGAGAATTACCCCTTGTTTTCCCTTGGCACCGCTGTATTCTTGATAGGGGTAATTACATACAACAGGCATGGAGTCACCAGTCTAAGGGCTTGCGATAGTGGGAGAGATACTGGTGTCCTGTGACTCTTAGGGGTCAATTATGTCCCTAATCTTGTTAATAAGGGACTAGTCCATTACTATGAAATATTGGCCATATACAATATTTCCCTTGTACAGCGCCTTGCAAAAGTATTCACCCCCCTTGGCTTTTTTTCATGTTTTGTTGCCTTACAACCTGGAATTACCATGGATTGTTTGAGGATTTGCATAATTTAATTTACAGAACATGCCCACAACTTTGAAGAGGTTTTTTTTTTATTGTGAAGCAAACAACAAATAGTATAAAATAACAGAAAAAGTCAATGTGCATAACTATTCACCCCCCCTAAAGTCAATACTTTGTAGAGCCCCCTTTTGCGGCAATCACAGCTCCAAGTCTCTTTGGATAAGTCTCTATGAGCTTTTCACATCTTACCAATGGGAATTTTGCCCATTCCTCCTTGAAAAACTGCTCTAGCTTCTTCAAGTTGGATGGTTTGCACTTGTGAACAGCAATCTTTTAGTCTAACAACAGATTTTCTATTGGATTGAGGCCTGGGCTTTGACTAGTCCATTCCAACACATTTACATGTTTCCCCTTAAACCACTCAAGTGTTGCTTTAGCAGTGTGTTTGGGGTCATTGTCCTGCTGGAAGGTGAACCTCCATTCTAGCCTCAAATCACGCATAGAGTGGTACAGGTTTTGCTCAAGAATTTCACCTGTATTTAGCACCATCCATCTTTCCCTCAACTCTGACCAGATTCCCAGTCCCGGCTGCTGAAAAACATCCCCACAGCATGTTTCACTGTGGGGATGGTGTTCTTTGGGTGATGTGATGTGTTGGGTTTGTGCCAGACATAGCGTTTTCTTTGATGGCCGAAAAGGTCAATTTTAGTCTCATCACACCAGAGCACCTTAACAATGGGGCCCTGCAGAGCAGGGCTCCGGTGCATTTCACTGGATTCACCGGCAGTAGATCTGTCCCTGCTTCCTGTCCTGTGAGTATAGTTGAATTACCCCTCCTAGGTTTTTTGGGGCTCCTACGCTCAAGCTCAATAGCACCCTGTAATTAGGGAAAAAACGGGTATTATCTGGCAGTGTAAGTCTGAAACTAGAACCTGAATTATACTAACTGTAGTAGCAACTAGTATTAATCAAGTCTTTTTTCTCTTTCCTTTTTTAGCAATTTATACCACCTCTCAAATTCAATATATCACAAAACAATAAGTGTTAATTTATATACACAGCCCACAAGTTTTCAAATATAAATAATGTCCTTCTAAGAGTCTCTTAGACTGCTCCTCTCATCTGATGAGGGTTCCAGTCTGTTGCAAATAAAGGAGAGAAAAAGAAAAAGTGCTCCAAATAGACTATTCTAAGTTTAACATTCCTTTTTAATCCAGTGGCAACAGAAATGGCAACTGAAATGAAACATGCAGTGAGAGGTACTCCTACTGGATCCAGTTTTAAAGCATGTGAGTAAGTACTATTTTCTAAACTACAATAAAACATTTCTCACAGCCATACATTCCAATGGCCATTCTATAACAAAAAGGCTAGGAAGGCTCTGTGTCTGCTGCCTCATAATGACATCACTGATGTGTGACATGGCAACGCTTAACACACATTTGCTTTACTTCTTCACAAGGGTTGAAACACACACCCATAATTTACATAAACTCCTTCTTTGTCAGCAACAAAGGAGAAATGTAGTTCCTGATCAGAGCTGCAAATAGAATCACAGGCAATACAAATAAAACATTTAAAAAAAGACTAAGTTTAAGTTTTTTTTAATAAATGCTCAACTCTGATTCTTTGGCATAATGCCTACAGGAGTAGTATGCATTAAAAAACACCCTTTCATACAGTGTTCCTTTAAGACATGTATTATTCATGGACATAGGCCAAGGACTGAAGCTCAGAACACGCCAGTAATTCCATCTCAAACATGATAAAGGTACTTGCAAGTATATTAATCACCAGCTATCAGACATAATGAAAGTATTTAAAAGATCACCATAATGTTCATACAATAGGGTTTTTTTTTTTGTTTATTTATGTATTAGCAATAATTATTGGATTAGCATTTTATGGTCTGTTTGCTTCTGTTTTGCGATTTTTCCTAAGCATACAGTACGTGTACTTGTGCAGGTGAGTAGTAAGAACCTAATATAAACAGGGGATGGAGAGAACTTGTGAGCTTGTGAACAGTTCTGACAAAAGTACAGTTCTAGTATAATTGTGGGAGTTTAAATAAAAGGAGGTAGTTCAAAGAAAAGGGGTTACTTGTAGTGCAAGAGGAAATAAGTGGGCGAAGAAAAGGGGGAGTATATATTTTTTTCTTAGCTTTATACAAATGTATTTATTTATTTTCCATCCCACTGTAATTTTGTAATTGGTAATTATTAACCAGTCTAGTGACAAGCTCACTCAGTGTACTTCCTGTCACATTTGTGAACTGTTGGAACAGCTGATCCAGAGTTCATACATCTGAGAGGGATGTGAACATGTTGCCTATCTGGAAGCTCGGATTGGAGAACTGGAAAGGAGAATTGCAGCACTGAGTAATATTGCCCCACTGGAAAGGGATCAAAGTTTAGCTGGGTCTAGCATGGAGGTTGGAGATGGGGCTAGTGAGGATGTCCAGGGAGGTAGTTGGGTTACTGTTACAAGGTGAAGCAGGGAGAACAGGAGGAGGAGGCAGGCCAGTTCTAAGTTGGCAAGCACGAACATATTTGCCAGATTGAGTAAAACTGTTGGGGATGTCCATTCAGGAATGGCAGTGCCAGATAGAGCTGTTCCCTCTAACAGCCGGGAGAACAGTTCTACTGGAGGAGAGGGAGGGCAGATTAGGCTGAGCAACAGGTTTTGTCTGTGGGGAACTCTATTATTAGGAAGGCAGACAGGGTGATTTGTCACCCAGATCCCAGCAATCGAACAGTTTGCTGTCTCCCAGGTGCTCAGATTCGGCATGTTGTGGATCAGGTAGATAAATTATTGGGATTGGCTGGAAATTAATCCGCGGTCTTGGTACATATTGGTACCAATGACAAAGTTAGTGGAAGATGGAGTATCCTAAAGGATGACTTAAGCTTAAGATAAGGACCTACAATGTAGTATTTTATGATACTACCAATGCCATGTGCTAGGCCAAGGAGACAGAAGGAGCTTAGGGAGGTTAATGCGTGGCTAAAAAAAGTGGTGCATTAAGGAGAGGTTTGAGTTTTTAGAGAACTGGGCTGACTTCTCACTTAGGTACAATCTATATAGCAGGGATGGATTGCACCTTAGTGATGAGGAAGCTTGTGTGCTAGGGGAATGGATGGTAGCAAGGCTGGAGGAGTTTTTAAACTAGTAGTTTGGGGAGGGACTAGATAGAATTAATGGGGTAAAGGGTTTAAGGAATTAATTAACTAGTCATGGGGGACGAGATTAGGGGAGGGTTAGCATAGTCAATAGGGAGGTATTGCTAAGTAACTCAAGTACAATGGCAGGCACTTCATAACACAAGGTATGCTTGGTAATGCCATAAGCTTGCTAGGAAAAATGGGAGAGTTAGAATTATTAGTGGTTAATGAGAAAAGGGATTTATTAGGCATTAATGAAACATGGTGGGATGGATCTCATGACTGGACTATTAATCTGGTCTGTATCTTAAGCCTGAATTTAAGCATGTTGAGTGTTTGTGGGTAGTGTTAAATAGCGGAGCAGAACATTCTAAAAGAATATTGGTTGAATTATGCTGTAAACCCCCAAATATAATTGAGGGTAAAAGTGAGGAACTTCAATTGTTACAGATTGGAAATGCAGCTAAGCGTGGTCAAGTTTTATTAATGGGAGATATTAACTACCCTGAAATAGACTGGATCAATGAGACTAGCAGTTCAGCTAAAGGGAGCAGGGTCTTGAGTATACCCAAGATCATTATCTGGCCCAGGTTATACAAGAACCTAATAGAAATTAGGCTATTTTGGATTTAGTCATCACAAATGATATTGATAAGGTATCCAATGTTGAAATAGGTCAACATTTGGGAAACAGTGATCACAACACAGTCTCATTTGAGATTGAAGTAAAAGAGCAAAACTGTTAGGGGCCAACAAAAATTCTCAATTTAAAAAAAGCAGATTTTAATGGTCTAATGGTAGCAATACAAAGTATAGACTGGGACAAAGAACTGATAGGTAAAAATACTGAACATAAATGGGCAACATTTACATCATTACTAAATATACATATGTATCACCATATACTGTGTGGAAATAAAAGTAGAAGAAGTAAATCACATCCCATGTGGCTAAACAATGATTTAAAGATCAAGATACGGGGCATTTAAGTTATGCAAAAAAGAGGGGACAGAGACTGCTTTACGTGCGTACAAGGTAATCAACAAGGCTTGCAAAAGAGCTATTAGACTGGCGAAAATAGAAAATGTAAATTTAGTTGCAAAGGAGAGTAAGACTAACCCTAAAATATTTATACAATTTATTAATGGGAAGAAGGCCAGGAAGGAAGCTACAGGAACAGGCTGTCGGACAATAAGTGACCAAGAGAAGTCAGACGAGGTTCTTTTCTTCGGTATACACAAGGGAGGAAACAGTGGTTGGGAAAATGGGGTCACACTACCTTCACCAAATAATTGGTTAACGCGGAAAGAAATCCAAAAGAGGTTGAAAAAAATAAAATGTTAATAAAGCCCCGGGTCCTGTTGGAATACATCCAAGGGTACAGGGGGAACAAGGCAACTCTGTGGATGTTGTCCTTTTCGATTTTGCAAAGGCTTTTGAAACAGTGCCACATGGGAGACTATTGTCAAGACTATTGTGCAAACTAAGGGATACAGGAATTGTAGTAAATATCTGCTTATGGACTGAGAACTGGCTAAATGACAGGGAGCAAAGGGTTGTTGTAAATGGAACATACTCAGATTGGGCTAATGTGGTAAGTGGGGTTCCTCAGGGTTCAGTATTAGGTCTTCTCCTTTTTAACATATTTATTAATGAAGTGGGATTGGAAAGTATTGTCTCCATTTTTGCTGATGACACTAAGTTGTGCAAGGGATTTGCATAAATTAGAGAAATGGTCAGATGAGATTTAATACAGAGAAATTTAAAGATATTCACGTGGAAAGGAAAAATAGCCATGCAATTTATAATCTTAATGGAGCAAATCTAGGGGTATCAGATTTTGAAATTGATTTGGGAGTGCTTGTGGACAACCACCTAGGTAGCAGTGCTCAATACCAATCAGCAGCTGCCAAGGCAAGTAAAATATTAGCAAATATTAAGAAGGGTATAGGGGCAAGGAAAGCAAATATAATTCTTCCACTATACAAATCCCTAGTACGTTCTCATTTGTAATATGGAGTACAATTTTGGACATCACTTCATAAAAAGGACATTTTAGAGCTGGAAGAGTACAGAGGAGGGTAACAAAACTAATAAGGGGAATGGAGGGACTAAGTTATGAAGAAAGACTAACCAAATTAAACTTATTTTCTCTAGAAAAAAAGGTGTCTAAGAGGAGATATGATTACCTTATATAAATAAATCCAGGTTCAGTATAAAGATTTGTCAAGTGATATTTTTGTGCCAAGAGGTTTTACAACTGACAAGAGGACATCACAGTAAGGGTGGTTAATAATGTGGAATTCTCTACCAAAGGAGGTGGTTACAGCGGATTCAATAGGTAACTTTAAAAAGATATTGGATATATTTTTAAATAAAGAGGGCATTCCTGGTTAATTAGAGAGGGGGTATTGATACAGGGAAGAATCCAATTGACAGTATCTGTGGTCAGTAAGGAATTCATTTTTTCCCCTTTTGAGACAATTGACAAAGTTTCACTTTTTTTTAATGTTTTTCTTCCTCTGGATCAATTAACAACTAATCTGCATATAACTATGTAACTAAGGGCAAGGCCATCACTAATTTACTCCTCAATGAGCTGGATCACTGGGCACCATGGATTGAATTTAGATTTACCAAACTGATAGATGCCACAACTTTGCTGGATAGATCGATTTGATCTTGATAGATATTTGGCTAAACATGTGATCCATTGGGACACATAGGGAACAATTCAGAATTAATTTCATGCTCAGGACACCTTCAATTAATTTTATGACTACAGATTAGATTTACTAAATAATTGGACACATAAATTACACAATATAATCTTTGAAAAATCACATTTTGGGAATGGTGATTTGTTTTTGGTGGGTTCAGATTGATATGCTATAGGAAATTAAAACTTGGTAATGAGTTGATACTCAATATACTGCATTCTTGATAGGCATCATTTTATAAGCCATACTATTTGTCAGCTGCCGTTGACTGTTATGACGTGGAGAAGTAGGTTGTACATACAGTATGGTAATATAATGGAAACAAACAAAATCATTTTTCCAAAATATAGTGGGACTACTAGACACATTGGAAAAATTCATCTTTTTACATTTTCTATTCTTCAGTTTTTCAGTGTCCAGTGATTTTCTATTTGAGCTGTAGTTCCTGTTCAAATGAATTATTTTACTTTTAATTGAAAGCTTGGTGGGGCAGGCTGCACCAGTAGGTGGTAATATTTTCCCCTAGTGAGAATGGGTCCCTCAGTAGATGTTCAGGTGCCCCAGAACTTAGTGAACTCTCAGTTAGTACTTCAATTACATGAATTAGTGATTAGTGATTCAAGTCAGGGAACCAAGAGGTCACACCACCCTGAAGCTGTTGGGACTGGCTAGTACTTGGATGGGAGGTCACCTAAGAATACCAGGAGCTATATGCTGTGGCCCACTGGAAAAGGAACTGGCAATCCACTCCAGTATCTCTGCCATGAAAATCAAGTGGATCTGCATTACCGTGGACATAAAAGATGTGCGTTGTGTTTGTTACGTTCCATGAGGTCAGGGAGAGTTGGAAACAACTGAACAACTCAAGAAAACGAAACAAACCTACATCAGCACAGTCACCTAAATGTAGTGATCCGAAGGCGCTCATTGCGGGCAAACCGTTAAACTCGAAGCACTTAGGCATAGCGAGGCGAGCCGTTAAACTCGGAGCACTTAGCAGGACAGCAAAAAAAAATATAAGACGAAAAAAATATGAGACGCAGGACTTAGAAAAAAAAAGATACGAGATGCAAAAAATTACAAGATTAGCGGCCGAATCAAAAACCCGAAAAACACACTAACTACACCTAAAATAATTACAAAAACATCACAGACAGCATGGGGCAACAGCCAGGACGTTTGTGAGTGAGCTAGAACGCAAATTTAACTTGATTTAGACGATTTTCGCCACACGAAAATCGCCTAGCAAGGAAAAAAATGGTCGCCGAAAAAAATGAAAACAAGGCTACACGAGCCCGGACCATGCAAAACACTGCAACACGCGTAGCACTTTACACATCACACTACGACCTACAAAATACACTATTACAAAAGCCGGAAAATGCTCACGAGAAGCGTACCACATTAATAACATTACGACTATACAATGCCGCTTTACACAATAAACCAACGGCTTTACCTCGGGCACGCAGCCTATTTAGAATGCACACTTCAAACATTCATTACACTTTATATGCAGGGCACTAACACACAAAATGTATATTCTATGCAGATGCAAAATACACACAGATTGTTAGCTCTTCAGCCTATTGCTCGCTGCATATATCAAATATAAATAATTAAAGTATAATTATTTATTGCATAAATAATTAATTATTACTTAATTAATTAATTGAATAAATCATTAATTATTACTTAACTACATATACATAGAAATATATATCTCTCTCAGAGGACCAAAAGTACACGACATGATAGGCTCGCAATGAGCGCCGACGGCACTCAGCGCAAGCCTCGCAATGTGCAACGGAGGTCCTCATAGTGTAAAACGGTTTCAATTATGTCTCAAACAGCATTCCCATGGCTTCAAATTTTATTGACCGTCATTTTTTGATGGGCAAGTCGCTAGTCACATATTATAATTGTCAAACTACGAGATGTCGTCACGCATTGCGTGGTGCGCACGACTTAGGCGATGAGCGGCAAAGGCACTCATCGCTTGTGAGCCTCGTGAAGCGAGGGGAGCCGTTAACGTGTAGCACTTGGGCGATGAGCGCCGAAGGCGCTCATCGCCTGCGAGCCTGCGAGCCTCGGAGGTGTGTTTGGGGTCATTATCATGTTGGAATACTGTGCAGCGACAGGAGGAGTAGGGGAGACACACAGGGAAGGAGGGTGAAGACACACAGGGCAGGGAGAGGAGTGGGGAAAGACACAGGGCAGGGAGAGGAGGGGGGGGAGGGACACAGAGGAGGTGGGAGACACACAGGAGTGGGAGAGGAAGGGGGGTAGACACACAGGGGAGGGGGGGGATACACACAGGGGAATGAGAGGGTGGAGGGACACAGAGGAGGGGGGAGAGACACAGGGGAGTGAGAGGTGGGGCAGAAAGAGACAGTGGAGTGAGAGGAGGGGGAGAGAGACACAAAGGAGTGAGGGGGGAGAGACACAGGGGAGGGCGGAGACACACAGGGGTGGGAGAGGATGGGGGTAGACACACAGGGGAGGGGGGAAGAGACACAGAGGAGGGGGTGAGAGACACAGGGAAGTGAGAGGAGGGGGGGAGAAACACAGGGGAGTGAAAGGAGGGGGGAGAGACACAGGGGAGTGAGAGAAGGGTAGAGAGACACAGGGGAATGAGAGGGGGAGATACACAGTGGGGTAGAAACACAGAGGAGGGGGGGAGACACAGGGAAGGGAGAGGAGTGGGGAGAGACACAGGTCAGGGAGAGGAGGGGGGAAGAAACACAGGGGAGGGAGGAGACACACAGGGGTGGGAGAGGAGGGGGGTAGACACACAGGGAATGGGGGGGAGACACAGGGGAATGAGAGGGGGAGAGACACAGACGAGGGGAGAGAGACACAGGGGAGTGAGAGGAGGGGGGAGGAGAGACACAAAGGAGTGAGACGAGGGGGGGGAGAGACATAGGGGAGTGAGAGGAGGGGTCAGAGACACAGGGGAGTAAGAGGAGGGGCGAGAGACACAGGGAAGGGAGACGAGGGGGGAAGAGACACGGGCTGGAGACACACAGGGGTGGGAGAGGATGGGGGTAGACAAACAGGGGAGGGGGGGAAGAGACACAGAGGAGGAGGGGAGAGACACAGGGGGAATGAGAGGGGGAGAGACACAGAGGGAGGGGGAGAGACACAGGGGAGTGAGAGGAGGGGGAAGAGACACAGGGGAGTGAGAGGAGGGCGAGAGACACAGGGGAATGAGAGGGGGGAGAGACACAGAGGGGGGAGAAACACAGAGGAGGGGGAGTGAGAGGAGGGTGGAGAGACACAGGGGAGTGAGAGGAGGTGGAAGAGACACAGGGGAGTGAGAGGAGGGGGAAGAGACACAGGGGAGAGAGAGGAGGGGGGAGAGAAACAAAGGAGTGAGAGAAGGGGAGAGACACAAAGGAGTGAGAGGAGAGGGGAAGAGACACAGGGGAGTGAGAGGAGGGGGGGAGAGACACAAAGTAGTCAGAGGAGGAGGGGGAAGAGACACAGGGGAGTGAGAGGAGGGGGGAGAGACACAAAGGAGTGAGGGGGAGAGGCACAGGGGAGGGAGAGGAGGGGGTAGAGAAACAGGGGGGGAGACACAGGGGTAGGGGAGGAGGGGGGTTGACACATAGGGGAGGGAGAGGAGGGGGGAGAGACACAAAGGAGTGAGAGAAGGGGGAGAGACACAGGGTAGGGAGAGGAGGGGGGAGAGACACAGGGGAGGGAGAGGAGGGGGGGGAAGACACAGAGGAGGGGGGAGACACAGGGGTAGGAGAAGAGGGGGGCTGGACACATAGTGGATGGAGAGGAGGGGGGAGAGACACAGGGGAATGAGAGGGGGAGAGACACAGAGGAGGGGGAGACACAGGGGAGTGAGAGGAGAGGGGAGAGACACAGGGGAGTGAGAGGGGGGAGAGACAAAAAGGAGTGAGAGGATGGGGAAGAGACAGAGGAGGAGGGGGAGACATACAGGGGAGGAAGAGGAGGGGGGAAAAGACAAAGGGGAGGGGGAGAGACACAGGGGTGGGAGAGGAGGGGGGTAGACACACAGGGGAGGGAGAGGAGGGGGAGAGACACAGGGGTGGGAGAGGAGGGGGTAGACACACAGGGGAGGGAGAGGAGGGGGGAGAGACACAGGGGAGGGAAATGGGGGGGAACAGACATGAGGGAGGGAGGAAGAGACATGGGGAAAGAGACAGGGGATGGAGAGGGGGCAAGAGACACAGGGGTGGGAGAGGTGGTTGTTGTTCACTTTTTTGTGAAGCAAGGCGAGCAGGTGACGCATGGGCTCACGCGAGGCCCGTGGGACTTAGGCTGCAATGAGCGCCAAAGGTAACCATTGCAAACCAGGAAAGTTTATATCATATTTTTCTGTGCCACTAGATTTAAGGCAGGAGCAAAGACACACGTATTGGAAATGCTTGTTCCAATTAGATTGCATTGCATTGTAAGTGTGCATAAAAATGTGTATAATATAGGTTTTTATTGTGTTAAACATGTATTTAAGGGCACTTTCTGTCATGATTTACACTGATTTCAATTCCAGCTCAATATCCTTGTGATCACATCACTTATTACTCAGTCGCGATGTGCAATTGCATTACTCCAGTTTAACACAGGCATCACAAAGATATTGAACTGGAATGGAAATCAGTGAAAATCATGACAGAAAGTGCCCTTAAATATTTGTGTAACACAATAGAAACCTATAGTATACACATTTTTATTCACACTTCAGTGTAATGCAATCTAATTGGAACAAGCATTTCCAATACGTGTGTCTTTTCTCCTGCTTTAATACAGTTGCAGCATTACAGTGTGATCCCTGTGTTAAACCTACACATCGTGAATGAGCTGTGCAACTTGTGTGTGGCATATGTGTGTGGTGCTTGTGTAAATATAAATGTGTATTTTATAGGTTTTTATTGTGTTACACAAATATTTAAGGACACTTTCTCATGATTTTCACTGATTTCCAATGCAGCTCAATATCTTTGTGATTTATTTATTTATGAATTTTGTGCTCCAAAAATAGGGGTCGTCTTATACATGGGGCGTCTTATAGATGCAAAAATATGGTATATATATATATTAAACATAAATATATAAAATAAATATACACAATCTATATTTTTTTGTTGTATTTTTACTATTTTTTTTATTATATTAGATAGGGCCAGGGGCTTTGAGAACTAAACTAAGAAATGTAAAATATAGTTTTTATGGGGCACTGCAGCAATGGGACTCCCCAGAGCAGGACTCTGTTACATTACACCAGGTGCACCGGTGGTAGATCCGCCCCTGACCTGGGAGTAGAGTTGAATTATCCCCCCCCAGATTTATTTTGGCTCCTACACCCTTGCCAGGGACATCCATTTATTAGTTTCAAGACTTATTCCCCTATTCTGTATTCAATATTGTTTGTTCAGTCCAATATGACAGAGCCAAGGTTCAAGTGAGAGAGCAAACTGATCTTAAGTATTCTCCACTCAGAGCAAGATTACACTTTTAAATATCCGAATGCAAGACACAACCACATGCATCAAATAAAATATATTGAATTTACTGATTCTTAGGTTGAGACCATTGATCTAGTTAGAACTTTTATACCTTAAGGTGTTAAGTTCTATAATGAATTGTATCATGATGCTAAAGAAGAAAAAACCCTTGAAGAATACCTTATTTGTAGTTATAAATATGTTATCGACTAATAAATAAAATGTAAAAACTTTAAACTTTATTAATTATATAAAAAATCTTAGTAAAATAAATTTGCCTACGTCGCTTATCTCCACCAGCGCAAGGAGTGCCTTCGGCGAGCCCGCAAGCCTAGCAACAGCCCATAATGCTGACAACTATATATGTAAACAAAAAAAAAAAAACTAAGTCAGAGGTGCTTATCAGAGAACGAACCAACCTTAATAGGTTAGTTCTATGGCCATGATAACTCACTCTAAGAGCAACCTCTTTTAGGTCACTTGTGCCCTTCACAGGGAGAAATATAATTTAGTATATCAGTCTGGTCCCACTCAAAAGAGTGACCCAGCCCTGAAATACCAGGCAATTCTACCCTGAAAAGAAGAAACAGCAAATCCCAGACGCGTTTCGGCCTTTATGGGCCTCATCAGTGAGGTGCAGCTGAACTCCTTAAGGCACAGTGACCAAGGGGTCCATGTCTGGAGTCCCCTATTACCCTTAGGGAGACTAAACCCTAAGGGTAATTTGCAAAAAACAAAAAAATCTAAGTCAGAGGTGCACATCAGAGAACGAACCAACATTAATAGGTTAGTTCTATGGCCATGATAAGCCACTCTGAGAGCAACCTCTTTTAGCTCACTTGTGCCCTTCACAGGGAGAAATATCCTGTAGTATATCAGTCTGGTCCCACTCAAAAGAATGACCCAGCCCCGAAAGACCAGGCAATTCTACCCTGAACAGGAGAAAGGCACAGTGACCAAGGTTTTTTTTTTTTAACTATATATGTGATATTAAAATTCTTAGTAAAATTAATTTGCAATAAAAACTAAGTTGATTTACACTTAGTAGTGGCGTCTTTTTCTCAGGATTTATTATTTGTACTTGTGTTTTATCACTTTTATTCTTGCTGTGCCTTTTTAAACATTTATACAGCTCCAATCATGATTTTACTTTTATTACATTTGGGAATGATCAAAAGTGCTTACAAAATATAAATAGTAGTGTTACTTTATCACTCAGATAATGTTTTTATTTTAAGAAATCGTTTGTGCTTGATTAGTCATTAGTGTATTTCCACAATGTGACTTTTTTGTGTAAAGTGCAACAAAAAATACTCTATTTTGTAATAGAGATAAAGTGCTAGATGACTTTAAAGTGCTATAAATTAGAAAAGTGACTGTGCATAACAAAATCCTTATGGACAGGTTATGTTCCTTTAAATGGTAGTCCTGTGCATAATTTAAATGCACTATACTATTAAATTTGATAGCAGGTGGATTTGGCTTAGTCTTGTTTTTTCTTAATTTTTGTTAGTTCCTTAGATTTTTATTTATTAGTTGTGATATTGACTAAGAACGTGGCTCATTATATTATAATTTTTAGACAATATCAAGTTTTAATTATTAAACGTTTCCTAGCTTAGTCCATATAAATCTTATGGATTCACTTATATGAATCCACTACATAGCACAAGTGCTATTGCTGGAAGTGCTGAAAAATATTATGCTGTACACGCTATATTGCTGGTGACTGCACTTATATTAAAGTGCTTAGTGCTGTGAGTAAATACCCAATTGGATTGTCCTAGGGTCACTAGATATCTGTAAATGTCCCCATTTGCTAGCACAATCTCTAAATGAATCATATATATTAATGTTTGCTCATGGAGCTAAGGAGCTGTATTCTGTCGTGAAACGCCTATGTGTGAAGCTGGCACAGCGTCTGACGCCTGGGAATGACGTCACGATGCTCGACGCACATTTCTATGAGGCCTTACATCTCACTCATCAGGGGCAGTATTACTCTGTCTCCAAGACTTATTTATAGTGGATAGCCAGTTTGAATACCCCTTTTGTATGCATGTCTGGATACTGTATAATGCTGTTTTTTACATAAATCATGTGCCTTATCTATCATATTGTAAAAATGATAATTTAATATTAAATTTGTATATAACTGTTCTCAATTGTTATATCCTATTATATATAATTGTGATTTTAAAATCTATTTCAACATTCTCATATAATTATAATTACCTACATTAATATTGAAATGTTTCTTTATATTAATTTTAAATTGTCTTTATCTTACTAATAAATTAATATCACCATAGACTTTTTTATTAAACCACTATAAAAAAAAATCAATAAAAATCATTAAATACAGATTATTCTAATTGTGGTTTTGTTTTAATTACTGTTTAATTTATTATAATACATTGTAAATATATTTTAAGTGAATTATTTGACCATGTACACATATATGATGATCTTATTTAATAAATGGTGTAAAGGTAAATTCTTCATTGAGACCTCCAGGACTTTGATTGTCCAGTCAGAAAATCCATTTAGCTTCTTCACAAAGCAATTTATGATCTAGATCTCCTCCTCATATAGACGGAGTAAAGTGATCAATGCCAATAAAACTTACGCATTTTGGATTAGTATTATGTTAGCATCTTACATGCTTTGCTATTTAAGTCTCTGTGTTGTTTAATACATTATTAATGTGTTCCAAGACTCTGCGTCTGAACTGGATGCAGGTTTTACCTACGTATTTTTTATTACAAGAACAAACTATATGGTAAATCACTCATTCAGTTTGGCAGTTGATTTTCTGTTTGATTGTATATGATTTTGTGTCTGAAGCATTTGAAAATGTTTTTATTCTTAACACTTGATCACAGGCTTTGCCTTTTCCACAGGGTGGACATCCCTGTTGATTTCATTGTAACCAGCATTTCCTATTTGGTTGCTCAAAGTGACTATGTACAAGAAGGTCCTTGAGATTTTTTGCCCTTCTGTATGTGACGTTGCTTTTAAGAGTTATTATTCCATTAAGGTCTTTCTCAATTTGTAAAATGTCCCAATGTTTGTTTAATATTGAGGTAATTTCTGCAGCTTCATTAGAAAAGCTTGTTATGTAACGTATAGGTTGTTTTCCTTCAACTTTAATCTTGTCTTTTAAAAGTTCAGAGCTTTTTGATAAGCCTTTTTTAGAACTTTCTTAGAGTAACCTCTTTAGCCTGTATAATGAAGCTATCAGCGTCACTGCAGTTCCTTCTCAGTCTCAGGTATTGCCCTGTAGGAATTGCACGTTTTGCCATAATAGGATGATGATTCTTCCAATGGAGTAAAGAGTTGGTCGCAGTTTTTTTCCTATATGTTTTAGTTTTTACTTCCATCTTTTCATTCACTGAAATTTCCAAGTCCAAAAAATTGACTTTGTTTTGATGATATTTAACTGTTAATTTTAAATTATTGTCATTGGTATTAAATTTTAATATAAATTATTGTAGTTCAGTAGCTGTACCTAACCATACCATCACATATTATAATTGTCAAACCACGAGACATCGGTACACTTTGCGTGGTGCGTACGACTTAGGCGATCAGCGCCAAAGGCACTCATCGCTTGCGAGCCTTGCGAAGCGAGGTGAGCCATTAACTCGGAGCACTTAGGGGATGAGCGCCGAAGGCACTACAGCTCACAGCACTTGGCCAATGAGTTCCAAAGGCGCGCATTGACTTATTAAATTACCATTCGCTCAATTTAATAGGGCTCTATATAAGCACATAGCATCTTTTTTTTAAATAAGTTTTTTAGTTACAGAAGATCTTACTTTTGCATAGAAGTTCACTAACTAAATACTTGTTACTGTAAAACAAATATGCTATGTGCTTATATAGAGCCATATTCAATTGCCCCATTTGCAATTCAAGAAGGCCGTTAGGCTGCAAGCAGTTGACGAACGCGCAACTTCGAAAAAAAACATTACGAGACATAGTACTAGGAAAAAAACAGATACGAGGTAGCAAAAATACAAAGTTAACAGCCGCACTGCAAAAATCGAAATACACGAAAAACACAGAAAAAAGAAAAAAACTAAAACTTCACACAGCACGGGGGAACAGACAGAACATCAGGAAGTGAGGTGGAACGTGAATTTAAGTTGATTTTAAAGAGTTTCGCCACAAGAAAATCGGCTAAGCAAGAAAAGAAATGGCGGCCCAAAACAATGAAAACGAGGTACATGACCCTGGACCGCACAACAGAACGCCATTCGCGTCCCACTTTCACACAGAAATGTACAAAATACACTACTACAAAGGACGCCAAATACTTGCGAACCGCGTAGCACATACACAAACGTCGCTACTTTACACTCCAAACTTGCCACTAACAACATTACGCATCTACAGTAGCGCTTTACACACATAAACCAACAATTTGCCCTCGCGCACACAGCCTACTTATAATGCACAGTTGGGACATTCATAAAAAAAATCTCTACAGGCCAGCAACAGTCCAACTGGACATTATATGCTGCAGGAAAATGAAAAAAAGATTGTTAGCTCTTCAGCCTATTGATTAATGGATATATTAAATACAAATAGGTAAAGTATATTTGTTCATTAAGTAACTAATTAATTGATTAGAAACACATGTATCTGTCTTTGTGATGAGCGCAGAGGCTGCTCAGAGAGGAGAGGCTCGAAATGAGCGCCGAAGGTCCTCACAGTAGAAAAAGCTTCACACTGTGTGGTAAACCGCATTGCCATGGCTTAAAATGTTATTGACCGTCATTTTTGACGGGCAAGTCGCTAATAAGTATATAATCCAGTCGCTAGTAAGTATATAAATATAGCTCTATTTTGTCAGTATAGAAATCATTTTCTTCTGAAAAGAGTATCTCTTTTTCCCAATTTCCGAGATATAAGTTAGCATAGTTAGGGGTACATAGCGTC
Source organism: Discoglossus pictus (assembly GCA_027410445.1). NCBI lineage: Eukaryota > Metazoa > Chordata > Amphibia > Anura > Alytidae > Discoglossus > Discoglossus pictus. Next base: position 290,008,768 of record CM050163.1, read on the forward strand.
CCCATTGTCGTGCCTTGCTTGTAAATTTGACCATTAAATACAAAATAATTATTTTCTAGGACAAATGACAACAGCTTAATGAGAAATTAATAGAATTCGGTGTGTTGTCTACTTTTAGTGTCCAGGTATGATTGCACAGCTTTTATGCCTTCCTTATGAATTATACTTGTATATAGTGATTCGACATCCATTGTAACTAAATAACAATTCGGAGGGATATTAATCCCTTCTAAATGTTTCAAAGTGTCCTTTGTGTCACGTATATATGATGGCATTGTTACTAGATATTTTTTTATTTTATTTCATCGACAAAAATGCTTTTATTCTGTGTAATGCTGTTGATCCCTGTTCATTGCCAGGCGTCAGACGCTGTGCCAGCTTCACACATAGGCCACGCCAGTATTCAGCTCCTTAGCTTCATGAGCAAACATTAATATATATGATTCATTTAGAGATTGTGCTAGCAAATGGGGAAATTTACAGATATCTAGTGACCCTGGGACAATCCAATTGGGTATTTACTCGCAGCACTAAGCACTTTAATATAGGTGCAGTCACCAGCAATATAGTGTGTACAGCATAATATTTTTCAGCACTTCCAGCAATAGCACTTGTGCTATGTAGTGGATTCATATAAGTGAATCCATAAGATTTATATGGACTAAGCTAGGAAATGTTTAATAACTAAAACTTGATATTGTCTAAAAGATTTAAAAAAATATAATATAATGAGCCACGTTGTTAGTCAATATCACAACTAAAAATAAATAAGAATCTAAGGAACAAACAAAAACTAAGAAATAAGAAACTAAGAAAAAAAACAAAAGACTAAGCCAAATCCACCTGCTCTCTTTGATAGTCAAATTTATTAGTATAGTGCATCTAAATTATACACAGGACTACCATTTAAAGGAACATAATCTGTCCATAAGGATTTTGTTAAGCACAATCAATTTTCTAATTTATAGCACTTTAAAGTCATCTAGCACTTTATTACAAAATAAAGTATTTTTGTTGCACTTTACACGAAAAAGTCTTATTGTGGAAATACACTAATGACTAATCAAGCAAAATGTTGAAATACACTAATGACAAATCAAGCACAAATGATTTCTTAAAATAAAAACTTTATCTGACTGATAAAGTAACACTACTATTTATATTTTGTAAGCACTTTTGATGTAATAAAAGCAAAATCATGATTGGAGTTGTATAAAAGTTTAAAAAGTCACAGCAAGAATAAAAGTAATAAAATACAAGTACAGATAATAAGTCCTGAGAATAAGCTGCCACTACTAAGTGTAAATCAACTTAGTTTTTCTAGAAAACAAATTTTACTAAGATTTTTAATATAATAAATAAAGTTTAAAGTTTTTACATTTTATTTGTTAGTGGATAACATATTTATAACCACTAATAAGGTGTTCTTCAAGTGGGTTTTCTTCCTTAGAATCACGATACAATTCAAAATAAAATATATTAACTTAAAAAAAAACTATGGATCCCTCATATATATATATATATATTTATATATATATATATATATATATATATATATATATATATATTATTTGTTTTTCAGGTTTTATTTTAGTTTTTTTTTTAAAAGAGCTGCAATAATTAAGAAAAATATTAAAATGCAGCTTTGCAGCACTTCCATGGTCTCCCTCAAGCAAAATCAAGGTGTCAGCTGCAGCCAGTCAGTCTAGATGAAGGAAATACATAATTTCTCCAGAAAGCTCTGTAACTCTGATGGCGCAGTCCCTGACCTGCACATAGCAAGCGAGGGCCGACGACGCTCCTTGCCAGCAACTGCGACACTCGCAAACTTCACGTCGTAACACAAACAACATACAAGACACGTTACCACACATTACGACCTCGCAAAAATCGGCCACAACCCGCGAACATGAAAAAATGAAAAACACAATAAATACAAACAGTACATACATAAAAAGCTTACCTACAGCACGAGGGAGCATCCAGGACCTCAAAAAAGCAACTTACACCTTCATTTAACTCAAAATAAAAGAGTTTAGACACTAACAGATTCTCTAAGCGAGAGAAAAAATGGCCGCCGAACAAAACGAAAACGAGGCTACAGCACTCTAAACACGCAAAACACCACAAGAAACACGCAAAACACCACAAAACACCTACGGATATTCCGCTAAGACGCATACCACACATTACCCGCCATTTTACAACAATGCAGAAGTACACAACTACGCTAACGGTTTGGTCTCGCGCACGCACAGTGTTACACTCCACACAATCAGCACGCTTACACAGCAGCTCCACACCACTAATGCTGCAGCAACATCAAAACAGATTGTCAGCTCTTCAACAGAATACTTCCTGCATATATTACTTCAAAATAGGTAAAGTATATTAATTTATTAATCTATTATTTATTTCATTATTATACACCAAACAGCATTAGCTCACTTACAATTTTATTGCCTTCATTTTTTGATGGGCAATTCGCTAGTCACATATATAGTTGTGAGCATGCGAGCTGTTGCTAACGCAAACACTTATACTTATATATACTTATTAAGAAAACACACTGTGACACATTATCAAATACCTTCTTTCTGATGCAACAAAGAAAACATGTCACTTTAAGATGTTAATCTGCCAATAAAGCAGTCTGGAACTGGACTCCACACAATTCTAACAGCTAAAAAAAGACATTTCTGAAAGATTATATGCTGTTATGTAGTGGTGCTGACATCACATATTATAATTGTCCAACTATGAGATGTCATCGCGCTTTGCATGGTGCATACGACTTAGGCTTGAGAGCCTCAAAAAGTGAGGAGAGCCGTTAACTCTGAGCACTTAGGCGCTCATTGCCTGCGAGCCTCGCATAGTGAGGCGGCCCGTTAAGGCACTAAGACTTGCAGCACTTGAGCGATGAATGTCCAAAGGCACTAAAAAATCGGCTAAGCGAGAAAAAAAATGGTGGACCAAAAACATTTAAACGAGGCTACACGACCCTGGACCGCGCAAAACACCACCAATCGCGTATCATTTTCACCCAGGAACGCACGAGGTACAGAATACACTATTACAAAGGACGGCAAATGCTCGCGAACCGCGTAGCACGTAGACAAACAACGCGATTTTACAATCCTAACTTGCCACTAACAACATTATGCAGTAAGCAGCGCTATACACAAATAAACCAACGGTTTGCCCTCGCGCAAGCAGCCTACTTCTAATGCACACTTGGGAAATTCATAAAACTATCTCTACAAGGCAGCAACAGTCCAAACTATTTTCATTTATTATTCAATTAAATAATTAGGGCCTCATTCTATTATCGGCCGTAAAACGTCCGCAAGGCTGCGATTCCTTGCGGGGGTTCCGTTATCTTGCAATTCAAATATACGGCCCCGCAAGGATCTCCCCTTACGGCCGGCCGTATATCTTGCAACCGGCCGTAAGCTCAGTAATCTTTAAACGCAAAAATAAATTCAAGACGGCACTGTACAGCTCTGTAAATGCTAGGGACCATATTGGGGGACATGAGGATTAATAGCAACCCCCTCCCAAGCTTGCACATCAGCCCAAACCCGAGTTTACATTTACTGTTTATTTTCCAGCCGCAGCGTGGGCGTGTCTGAGGTGTTCCAAGCCCTCGGGACTTTATACATGGATTTTTGACATAAATTAAAAAATAATTTATTTACGGATTTGAGTGTAGGGGAATGTTGTGCTATTTTTGCTAACACCTACAATCACTTTAGTCTCCTCAGAGTGCAGGATGGCTTTATTTCGGCTTTATAATGTGCTTAATTGGTGCTAGCGGGACCTCTTTCCTGCAAGTAAGCTGCGGCTCGGTTTTAGCCTTGCAGAGAGGGTTTCCGGAGCAATTGAATAGCAAACAGGATTTTCTTGCGGCCGAAACTCTTGCAGCCGTTTTAGATCAAAGGCTTTCCTCCGGTGCGAGCGGCCGCAAGGGATAGCAAGGCGCCGGCCGCAAGCCTGCCGGAATCCAAGGCCGGAGGGGAATAGAATAGCCGAATAGCTTGGGGCCGGTCCTTGCGGCCCCGCATCTCCGACGGCCGATAATAGAATGAGGCCCTTAGTATTTAAAAAAATAGAGAGAGGAGCCAAAGGACACGATAGGAGAGGCTTGCAATGAGCGCAGAAGGTAATTAGAGTACAAAAAGCTTAACATTGTGTGCCAAACACCATTGCCATGGCTTAAAATTTTAGTGACCGTCATTTTTTGATGGTCAAGTCGCTAGTCACATATATAGTTGTCATAACTGCGGGTTGTGAAAAGTTGTTGCTAACACTGCGAAAAGTTTTTGCTAAAGGCGCTCCTTGCCATCAACTGCGGACCTCGCAACATTTCCGGACTTACGACAGAGAAATACGAGATGCGGAAAAACAATACGACTTCGCAAAATTACGACGTTAACGGCCGACCCGCGCGAACCTCAAAACACAATAAATACACACAACAAACACATAAAAAGCTTACCCACAGCAAGGGGGGGGGGGGGCACCCAGGACCTCTGCAAGTGAAGTTACACCTCCATTTAAGTCCAAATTGAAGAGTTTAGACACCTGAAAATCACCTAAGCGAGAGAAAGAATGGCCGTCGAAAAAAAAAAAAGAAAACGAGGCTACAGGACCCTAAACACGCAAAACACCACCAAACACATACGGATTTCCCGAAAACGCAGAACAAGGACGCTAAATCACCAACAGATGCGTACCACACATTAGGCGCCATTTTACAACACTAACAGAATGCGGAAGTACACAGCTACCCTAACGGCTTTTCCTCACGCACGCACACTATTACACTACACACTGCACACATTACTGACACTTACACAGCAGCTCCACAACACTGAAAACACACAGTGTATGCTGCAGCAACATGAAAACTGATTGTTAGCTCTTCTGCACAATGCTTCCTGCATATATTACTTCAAAACAGGTAAAGTATATTCCTTTATTAATGTATTATTTAGTTCATTACCATACACCAAACAGCATTAGCTCGCTTACAATTTGATTCCCGTCATTTTTTGACGGGCAATATTCTAGTTCTCTATAATGTAGAAAGTAAGATTCTTTGATGCACACAATTTATTATCAACAACATTAAAAAGTGGGAGGGGAAAATGTGGAGATAAGAAGAGTTAAATACAAAATATCTGCTCAGGGTTGGAAATAAATGTTTGCCTGACTGAGTGTATATGCTATCCATAGTCTATTTTATTCAGGTTAATGACATTATTTCTTAAGCCCTTGATATATATGTTACAAATAATGTCTACCTTTCATTACTTCACCCAAATCTCAATAATAGAATTTTATCCATGTATTTTTATATATCCATTTAATATTATGTGTTCGATAAGCTTCATATGGATTCCCTTGTAACACTGTATAGATTTTTAGAATTTATGATGAAGTCAGTAGTATGAACTATATTATTTATAACCTATAGTTTTTAGATCTGCTCTGGTCTTACTATGTGGATATGTAATATGTGGATTAATTAATAATTGATCCAAAGGAAGAAAAAACCCAGTGAATCTTGCCATTTGTTTCAAAAGGGAAATAAAATCAAATTCCTTGGTGACCCCAGATGCTGGCAGATTCCTCCCTGGATCAATACTTCATCTCTAGTTATTCAGGATAACCTTGAATGCCCTTTTTATTCTAAAAAATATATCCAATCCCTTTTTAAAGTTGGATCTATCCTGTTATGGTGTCGGGACAAGTCCGCCTCTGCAGTGCGGCCTCTAACCGCTAGATGGCGCTGCCGATATTTTGCAGCGCTGATATGTGAGAGAAGTTCTAAGCTTATAATGTTAGCCTAACCCTTAAACTAACCCTAACCCTCACCCTAACAGTTCATCTAATCCTTGACTCTATGATATGGCACCGGAGTATCGGCAGCCCCATCTAGTGGATGCTCACCGCCACTGCTACTGCTTTGTGCTGCTCTACCATAAGAGGATAGGACCTTAAAGTTATCTATCAAATCCGCTGTCACCACCTCCTTTGGTACAGAATTCCACAGATTAACCACCAGTGAAGAACCCTTTTCTTTCTTTAAGTGAAAAAGATTTTTACTTCTAACCTCAAAGGATGTCCTCTTGTCAGTTAAAAACCTCTTGGCACAAAAAGCTCACTTGACAAAGCTTTATACTGACCCTTATATATAATAACATATATGATATAACATTGATTCCCTAATAAATATTTATATACAGTTGTGCGCAAAAGTTTGAATACCCTTGGCGAATATGTAATATATGTACCATTTTTAAAGAAAACATGAGTGACCAGGCAAGATACATTTCTTTTATTTCTTTTGGGATTCATATTCAACTGTAGGATATAACAGAATGGAACAATCATAAAACAAAACATGGCAACAAAGAAAAAAAACTGAAATTACCCTTTTCAAAAGTTTGCATACCCTTAGTTCTTAATACTGTGTATTGCCCGCTTTAGCATCAGTGATAGCGTGCAGACTTCTGTAATAGTTGTCTATGAGGCCCCTAATTCTTGCGTGTGGTATGGCTGCCCATTCGTCTTGGCAAAATGCCTCCAGGTCATGCAAAGTCTTTGGTCATCTTGCATGAACTGCATGTTTAAGATCTCCCCAGAGTGGCTCGATGATATTAAGGTCAGGAGACTGTGATGGCCATTACACAACCTTTACCTTTTTCTGCTGTAATCACTGGAGGGTTAACTTGTTCTTGGGCTTCGGGTCATTGTCATGCTGGAAAGTCCAAGAGCGTCCCATACGCAGCCTTCATGCAGAAGAATGCAAATTGTCTGCCAGTATTTTCTGCTAACATACTGCATTCATAAAGCTCTATTTTGGTCTTGTCACTCCAAATTACAGTGTGCCAGAAGCTGTGAGACATGTCAAGATGTTGTCGGGCACATTGTAACCAGGCTTTTTTTGTGGCATTGGCGCAGTAAAGTCTTCTTTCTGGCAACCCGACCATGCATCTCATTTTTGTTCAAGTATTGCCGTGTTGTGCTCCAACCACACCGTCTTTTTCCAGAGCAGCCTGCATTTCTCCTGAGGTTACCTGTGGGCTTTTCTTTGTAGTCCAACCAATTCTTCTGGCAGTTGTGGCCAAAATCTTTCTTGGTCTACCTGACCTTGGCTTGGTATCAAGAGATCCCCAAATTTTCCACTTCTTAATAAGTGATTGAACAGTACGGACTGGCATTTTCAAGGCTTTGAATAACTTTTTATATCCTTTTCCATCTTTATGAAGTTCCATTACCTTGTTACGCAGATCTTTTAACAGTTATTTTCTGCTCCCCATGGCTCTGTATCTAGCCTGCTCATTGCATCTACATGAGAGCTAACAATCTCATTGATTATTTATACAAAGACACTAATTGCAATTTAAAAAGCCACAGGTGTGGGAAATTAACCTTTAATTGCCATTTTAACCTGTGTGTGTCACCATGTGCGTCTGTAACAAGGCCAAACATTCAAGGGCCATTTGGGTGATTTCTGTTATTATGATTTAAAAAGGAGGTAAACAACTATGTTATAATAAATAGCTTCATATAATCACTATCCTTCAAAAAAAAATACATTATTTTTTTCTTTGCATGATCAGCTATATTTTCAAGATAAATGCCAAAATGTCTTAATTTCTGCCAGGGTATGGAAACTTTCTGTGTGTGTGTGTGATAAATAAATATATATTATGTAGATATTCATCTGTTGGGCTATAATCCTTATTTTCACACACTTACTAGTAAATTATTTACTACATTTTATGGAATATCCTATTTGAATAAGAATTGAATGTGGACTCAATGATCCATTATGTCATTTAGGCAATTGTTGGACTGGTGAGTGACGAAGTTGTTTTTGTGATTTAATGATTTGTAAATATTGTATATACTGTACATATTGAGTAAATATTGGTATTCATTTGGTATTTGAGAAGGTTATGATTGTTTGCGTGTAATATATGATGCATGTGCAGACAGGGTGTGAACATATGTTCACGTAGATGTATGGCATGTATAGCAGAATAGATGGTTATCTAAACAACACAGGACTACAGAAGATGATGAAGTTTTAATGGTGTTATCACAGGTAAAATTGAAGAGATCAGTGGGTTCAGATAATGGAAAGAGTTATGGAAAGGGAAGAGGGACATGTATTGGGCAAGTTCTAAATGCTAAAATGGTTTGTTAGGTTCAGAGTATCATACCTAGCAGACAAAACAATTAAAATGGTTATAAAATATACTCCCAATAGAAGAAACTTCACTTGGGTTCAGATAATTTACATCAAAGGAGCTTTGCTCAGATAATTGGTATTGTAAAACTAGTTTACAAATATGGTAATAAAATCCACTAACTTTTGGCTTGAGTTTGACATCAGGGTCAAAACTAATGGAAACATTTTTAAGGAATAATTTGGTATAATGCAGATGATTTAAAATAGACAGATTCAAAGGCAGCATGGACTTACTGCAGGACATTAACTAAAGTTATTGACAAGTCATTACAGTAGACGTAGCTTATCAGGATTTTAAGTATAGCATGGCACACTTATCCACACAACAACCTATTACTTAAACTACCATTATCTGGAACTGGATACAAATGTACATTAGTTCAGTGGATAGGACACTGATTAACAAACTGGTGTTAGGGAGTCATAGCTAAAGAACCACTATGGTCATATATTTCAAAATACAAATGTACTGTTTTGAATAACTATACTTCAAAATGTTTTTAGAATGGATGGAATTTGGATATAAAAGATACATTTGTGAAGGCATGTTTAATTTTGTTTTTTGCTTTTAGTTATTCAAAGAACAGCGACCTTTTAGTGGAATATAGAGGTAGAGAGGTAGCACTTAAAATGAAGAGTGTTGTAATGGTATTTAGCTGTAGGTTTTGAAGCATAAGATTATTTTGAGGCTCAATTAAACCAAACATGTGCTAGTCAGGCTTAATAATATGAGCCACCTTTCTCATTATCTATTTGTGCAGCTTTGATGTTAATTACTTTTATTTAATAATTCATTTTTTATGTAAAAACAAAATAACCCAAACTTTTTGTACAGTATGAGATGCAGTATGAGACACTATAGTGTGCTTAATATTTTTGCACTCATGCTTTAAAGTCCAATTGCAATACATTGCACTGGGATATATGGAGACAACACTGACATAAAAACAGATATTGTTATTTCTTGTTATCATAGATTAAATGGTTTCAAACAGATTTCAGGAAGTATTTAGAAGATAATACTGTGCACATGGATGCTCAGGACTACAGATAACACTTCACTCAGAAATGATTTGCCCACAAGCCCTTAATCACAGAACAAACTGGATTATATCATGTACTGTAGGATAATGCATATGTATGTTGTCATATATGCAGTTGTAAATTCTACATAGATAAAGATATACAATGCTCCAGAATAAATGTGTTACAGGGAATAAAGAAAAAACTATCACTATTTACTTTGAAAGGGTTAAAGTTCAACACTGTCCCTGAACATAATTTGTGAGGAACACACCTAAACCTAAATACACAGTACATAGAGATGGCTTTTGTTCTGTTGCTTAGACAGGGGATAGAAACAACTGAATAGGGGGAAGATTAAGAGAGGAATTAAATAGTGATAAAGTAGATGTAAATCAAACAAAAAGAAAAGTTTTGAGAGAGACATAGTGCTAAAGGTGGGACAGTAAGATGAATAAAAAATGGTGGCGGTAGCTTGAACATTTAAAAAATTAAATAAAAATAGTTTCACAGAAAATAACAGACGCATCTCACGGCATCAAACTTTATTTTTCTGTACACACAATATATATATATTTATTTTATTTATAATATATTATATCTCCACCAGCAGATCCAACACTAGGAGGCCTCCAACAAGAACAAAACAGGGACAGTGTATCCAGTGCATGTATAGCAAAAAAACTAAGGAAAAAGGTATGTACATACCTACACATATGTTGTTGTATAGGAACACATCCCTCAATACACTATCACACATACAATAATTACAAAATAAAGAGAGTGTGCAGGGAAGTACCGGTCAATCTTTGATTAAGTGCTGCATTTGAAGAAAAGCCAGCACATCTAGTTAAACCACTTCCCTCATTTGCGATGCAAAGTCTCTCTCCAGCTTTACAAAAGTTTTATTGTTTTTAATTTAACATGGCAGTTGTCACATCATTGGCAGGTCAATATTTACTGATCTGAACTTACATATACATTATATATATATATATATATATATATATATATATATATATATATATATATATATATATATATATATATATATATAGCGTTTAAAAATTGCATATCATCTCCATGTGTGAGGTGAAGGGATGTTTAAAACTGCTTCTCCATAACATTAAGAGGATTTATGCTGATGTGCGCAGAATGGACTGGAGGAAACAAAAACTTATTCAGCAAAGACCTTTGTAAAAATGTTAAAGTGCTTATTTCCAATAGAGAATATCACATAAAAAATAATTTTTGCAACTCTTCTTAATTTGCCTCCTGTCACCCTTTCAGAGTGAAAATGCACATGGGCATGAAATAGAAGCATTGGTCTGTTCCCTGTAGAATGTGCGTAGGGCAGAGGACAGGAGTCTTGGATGGTGGTACAGGCATCTCTGCTCAGCAAACAAGATATTTACCTATAACAGAGAAAACAGTGAGGTTGTTACACCAATGTAAAGAGGGGGAGAATTCATTTTTAGGTTAGGAATAGTAAATGATCAGCAGCGCAGCACTGGTAGCCTATCAGCAGTGGAGTAGCAGGAGACGCACGCTGGAACTGTAAATAATTTACAGAATCGCGGAAGCAACCCAAAAGTGGAATATATAAGGAACCGCTGTTAACTTAAATAACTTCTAAAAATGGGCAAATATTTTTAGAAACTTGGAAAAAGGAGTAAAAGATTGAATTGTGCTCTGACATTATATCTCTGGTCTCTCCAGAACTGATAATTATGTCTGGAACAGGTTCGATTCAGTTGAAAAAAGGATTATCATTTTTAATTATATACATATCACTTAACAGGATTAGGTTTCAGTAGAAGCACCCTTCGTCTGAGGCTCCAACCAGCTACGAGAGCTCAAAAAGCACCCACACTGAAGCAGCAACTGCAAAACATATTTTCTCAAAAAGTCCTGCCAAGCCGATGGCTCACATATCTGCTAATGTGGTTTGTTTCAAATATGACCCCCCCCCCCCCCAACTACAGTGGTGCTTTAATGCTAATTTGATGACAGCAGAAGTTGAAAGAGAAACCATCAGATATAACACTGGAATTATTATATTGGATTGTGTAAAAGTAGGCAAACAATGCTGCAGGAAAAGACAGTAAAATGTTTGGATATATTGAAACTTAATTAGCACCAGAAAAAGAAAAGACCACTTCACACAAACAAACAAAAAAAAGACACTTGTTAAGTAGGTACCAAACTAACAATATATTAGCAGCTGTGTAGGCGATGGGCATAAAAGCTTTGTATATGAATAAAGGAATCCATTTTGTGTTTCTTACATCACTTCCTCAAATCTAAATCACCAGGTTAAGTGGTTTGGGCCATCAGGGAAGCAAGGGATGGGGAAGGATGGAACAGCGAGCCATACCTTCACACAGGTAATATATATATGAATAATAATAATAATAATAATAATATTAACAACAACATGGAATCCTACTTTAATAGAGATGCGCGTGGATGATGTGCAATGATACATTCTTGGCATTCCTGCTCACCTGCAGCAAACCTTTTCTTTACCAGAGACATCCGGTATCCAGAGCCTACCAACTCTATATCCACTCCAGACAAAGTGCTACCTTCACATGTAAACTGTGCTGCAGCTGGAGTTGGCCTACTTGGAGGATGGACTGGCTGCCAGCGAGCACAGAGCCGCTTCCAACCTGCAACAAAGGGCAGATTTCAAAACAGATATACAAAACACACATGTGTACATTTTATATATAAATAAACTTTATCAGTCCTTTTGGGTAATGGCAAGAGATCAGAAAAAGACTTGTAAGGGATGAAGATATGAGAGGGCTTTAGCATTGAATATTACATTTTAGCATCTAAATACGGTGCATAGTTAAAAGTAACACTTCAAAACTGATGAGTGCTTTAAGCCAATTATTTGGAAATAATTTTCTAAATATTGCATGCTTTTTTGTTGGTCTTATTAGTTATGATTATAATTACACTATTAGGAAGGATGGAAAATGCTTGAGAGCAGCGTAACACATAGACAATCGCAGCCATTTTACAACACTAACTTGAACCTAACAACATTACCATTACAAAATGCCACTTTACCAAACTAGACAAACGCTTTGCCTTCGCGCACGCAGCCTATTTAAACTGCACACTTGGCACATTGCTGATACTTTCTCCTCGGGTCAGCAACAGTGCAAATATACATTGTATGCTGCAGGAAAATCCAAAGAGATTGTTAGCTCTTCAGGATATAGATTGCTGAATATATTAATTAGAAATAGGTAAAGTATATTAATTTATTATTTAATTAATTATTATTTAAAAAAAATATATACAAAAAATACAAATAGCAGAGGAGAAGCTCGCATTGAGCACTGAAGCCGCAGAGGAGCAAAAGTACACAAGGGGAGAGGGTCGCAATGAGTGTCGAAGGCGCTCAGCGCGGTGCTTGCAATGAGTGCCGAAAGTACTCAGAGGAACAAAAGCCTTACATTGTGTGGCAAACAGCATTACTTGCCTTACAATTTTATGACCGTCATTTTTTTGACAGCCAATTCGCTAATATATATATATATATTAGCGAATTGCCTCTCCAAAAATGATGGGCATAAAAGTGTGTATCGTACATTCCTGTACCTCGTACATTTCTTGCTTAGCCGATTGTTGAGTGACGAAACACGGTAAATTCGGCTCAAATTCGCTTGCAACCTCACTCCCAGGCTTCCTGGCTCTCAAACTGTGCTGTGTGTGAGTGTATATTAATTTATTATTATTATTATTGTTTGTGTTTTTCGTCTTTTTTAAGTCCCGCGTGCCTCAACTGCTTGCAGCCTAAGTCCCGCGTGCCTCAACTGCTCGCCTCGCAATGAGCTCCTTCTGCGTTCATTGCCTAAGTCCTCTGAGCTCGGAAGGCTTCAATGTGTGTATATATATATATATATATATATATATATATATATATATATATATATATATATATATATATATATATATATATATATATATATATATATAAATATAAATAGTGAGGTAGCCGTGAATGTCCAGTAATCCAGTTGAATAATGAGAGTATTGCAGTGAATAGTGATACCTTTTTTTATTGGACAAACGTATTCATAATAAAGCGACGAGCTTTCGAGAGATAATGCCTCTCTTTATCAAATCAAAAAGCGATACTGATACAAGTTGTATCAGTATCGCTTTTTTGAGTTTGATAAAGAGAGGCATTATCTCTCGAAAGCTCGTCGCTTTATTATGAATACGTTTGTCCAATAAAAAAGGTATCACTATTCACTGCAATACTCTCATTATTCAACTATATATATATATATATATATATATATATATATATATATATATATATATACACACACACACATATACATGTAGTGATTTTATAAGTACTTGTATAGACAGAGTGAAGATAATGGTCAGATGACATAGAAAAGTGAACTATGTGCTCCTCAACAATCCATTTTCACAGAGTGAATTTGTCATTATATACCACCCTCTGCTGGCTATAGAACAGACTGCATGTTAATGGCTTGGTTAATAGCTCAGTGTTAATTTTGATTTTAAAAAACCGAAACAATTCCAGTGATGAGCAAATTACCAAGGCTGGATTTCCAAAGGGCTGGCAAAAGTACATAAAAATGTACGTGCCAGGTATTACAGAAAGATACCCATTTATACACAATTTAAGAAGTTAGAAGCTGAATGTTTCATTCTTTGAGTTTTCATTTTATGCAATAGGGAAAACTGAGGTCTCTTACCTTCTTGTTCTTTTCCTGTAGGAGTATCAGGAACCTCCCACAGCAACCTCCTCTCACAGCTGCAATAATAGGAAAGTACATTAAAAAGAATAGTACACTGATTGTAAGCACTGATAGCGCATTTACTCCTTGTAATAATACAGATTATCATACTGTGTACAGCTTTATGTGTCTCACCAGCGAGCAGGAGGGTCATGTTGTAGGTTGGAGAGGGGTTCTTCCAGTGGCAGGAGGAAGCGTAGATCACAAAAGGTGACATTCGGTCTGTACTCCAGGCAGAACTCTGTGGAGGAGGGAGCACAACTCCAGGAGGAGGAGAGGTGTAGTGGGGCAGCAGCCAGGCCAGGCTTAAATACCTGGGGAGATCAAGATGCGGAGTGTAAATATCAGTGACAAAATAAAGAAAGGAGGCCACAATGACAACAGTTTAGGTTGGCTATGCAGACTGACTGCACATTTAAAGTGATCTGTGTGAAAATTAAACGTAATTGGGTTAACTATCACAGAACTGTCCACAGGCAAGAGTATTCTTTGGATATCATCAATAAAGGAGTAGAGAAGTATGAAAGGTAGGAACAGAAGCAGAGAGCGAAGGGTTTTCCAGGGTTGCTGTGCACCTGGTACTTGAGCAGTGTGACGTTGTAGTACGGAGAAGTCTGCTGCTCTGCCAAGCTCTGCAGGTGACTGGTCAGTCCAGGCATGTTCAGCCAGAAGTCACGGCTGTTGGGGTCACTCTGAGACAAGTCACTGGAGAAGTATAAAACAGCATCAGTGATTTCAGAAAGTAACACAGCTCCAAATGCGGTGTAAATTAAAACTATAGATAATAACTGGTACTTTAATAATTTAAACATTTAAAAATTGCATTTTCTTACATTAAACTTCTATAAAAGTTATTTATTACATTATTTTAATCCGTAGTTTTGATGAACCCACTATAAATTTGCCTTGCGTGTAGGTTTGCAATGTTACCTATGGTCACAATCTATTCCTCCATGGACATCTGCACACATTGTTTTCAACATAAAAAGCAATTGCTAGCTACAATCTAGGCATGAACAGATTCATGGAAATTCTTACTTAAGATTAGCTGGGAATACATTAGGACAAATGCAAATTCAGCACCACTTCACTTGCATGAACTAACAAGTTCTGCTACACCAGAATAACATTACTCTTCCCCTCCCCACTTTACCACAAAGAGCTGGTTGTTTGTTACCTGTACAATAACTCAGAATTGGGGTTAAACTGTTCTACATCAGAGGTGTGGACTAAGCGGAAGCTGAGCACTGGAGGTGATGTAGTGCCCCCAAATACTCTGAGAATCCCACCAGGAAAGGACATGGTGAGCTCTCCCAAGATTCGTACACCAGATCTGCAAGAGAGGACAACATAATGATATTAGAAAACAAAATAGAGAAAAGAAGAAAAGTACATCACTAAGAGAAATGGAAGAAGGGAAAGTCACGAGGAGAGAACAAGGAGTGTGTCTAAATAGCATATGTTAGGGTGGTGCATCAAAAAGAGGCTGGCGATAAAATAAAAATAACTAAAACTCAAAACGGTATGTAGATGGAAAAAAGTGTTGCAAGCCACAATTTACTAGTTTTGGATTTTTCATAAAAAATGTTTATTTACCATTCTTCTTCATGTTTTGTGTAACGTTAACACTACTACTATTTGCTGAACTGTCACCCTCAAATTAAATGTTTGATACATATATTGATAATACTGCTACAGTCCCAAAAATGTCAATACAAGACATACTAACACAGTGAAATACAAAGTGTAAAAAATACAAGCAATGAAGATCTATAACAAATGCACTATTGTGATATTTTTTAAAAAATTGTCCACAAAAGATTTTAAAAAATGGCATTAACAATGGAGAGGGTAGCAGTGGGGTGCAAATGAATGTTTTCACATTTTACAGCTGCAATGTTTCAACAAGAGTGCCAGTAAATTGTGATGCTGGGGGTAGGTAGGGAATAATTGGAAGTCGATTTTGGAAACTCACTTACCCCTCCAGTGCTCCCCCTTCGAATACAGCATGGACATATTCTGTCAAAGCAGTGGCCACGGGGAGAGATTCCTGAGACCCTAGAACGACTGGACTGGGACCACGAGATAGTCCTGATGGAGTGTAAGAGGTACAGAAATAACTATGGAAACATATTGTGTTCCATTGATAGGAAGAAGGTAGTTTAAAAACAGAATGATTAAATGAAACACATAGCCCCTTCAGTCTGTAAAATGTATCTATGGCATTACCATAATCAGCTTTCTTCACCAAGTCACAAAAAATATAATCAAATAGAAATTCTATGTTGTTCCAGAAAGAGTAGTATATAAATGGAACAGCCTTCCCGTTGAAGTAGTAGGGTCAAATACAGTTAATATATATCAAGCATGCCTGGGAAAAGCTAAAAGGATAACCCTGATGCTTTAGAAGCCAAACTCTTAGGTAGATAGAATGGGCAGCATAGACAATAATTTGTATCTGCTGCAAAATGTTTCTATAACTATTTACATGCACATGTGTGATTGGAGAAGACGAAAGACAGGGAGCAAGCTGATTTTCCACTGTTAGAATATTTTTAAATACTCCACTATAGCTACTCAGTTTAACAGTTTAAATAGTTCTGACAGATCCATAGCAGGGTCTCTGATGTCACAGATTTTAAAAATTAACATGTAGATATTACTAAAAATCGGTCTGTTAGAAGAATGGAATGTTTAAGCAACCTTGTGGCGTTATCATTTTTTTTAAAAAGATTGCTTGATTATCAATTGGTACATGAAGAATTACAATCCAAAATATCAATATTATATTACATTTACCAAGGGCAGAGGACATTTATCACCCTTTGCCTTACTAGTCTTAATATGAAGAGTCTTCACCACACAAAAATATAAGATATAACTTTATAGTAAGGCAACTAATTTGTCTTCGCCAAGACAATGAATTCGCTGACAGTTTTATTAAAATATTTCACGTCTTCACTATTCAATTTAGGGCAAGGTAGGAAAAAAAACTCACAGATAATGGGAGTAGCGATGCTGTACACATAGTTGAAAACATTAAATGGCCACTTAATTCAGCATAATTTGAACCACATCACAGTAAAGATCTCCTTAAAGCATGTTACACATGTGCATTTTTCATAGAGAAGTCAATAAAGTCTGTGTTTACATGTGTCACTGACTGCCCACAGACTCACAGCTTCTGCTCCATGTAGTGAGCAACCCTTAACAAATCTATCTGGGCAGAGCATGGTTTGCTGATTTCACCTAAACAGGTCAGTTAAGGGTTAATTTTTCAGGGTATGATACAGCCAGTAGGCAGGATAGGCTGTGTTTGTAAACAGCTAAGAAATCTAAAAGTTTTATTCGTGTAATTATTTTTTTTTATAATTTCAACATAGAATCTTGCACTTTTAGTGAGGTAAATCGCTCTTTATTTGTACAGAAATGACTATGCATAAGCAATGGAACTGTGGATAACAAGACTTAAATTCTTTCAAGGACACCCTACTACGGTTATCCTTCAGTCGTAAGTGAGTCTATTTTCCATGATGGAAAAAAAGACGGTGGCATAATGGGCAACACATTACTGGATGGTTTCTTTAACTGAGCTGATTTGCTGACTACATGCCCATTTGATTAAGAGTAAAACACAAGAAATTACTGGGGAGAAACATGCCACAGAGTAAGACAAATATAAAAAGTTAAATGTTTTGCAAGGTTTTCTCCCAATAAATGGAATGTTCATTCAATTATTATTTAGTTGACTGTAGAGAGATAAACATCTTTTACAGTATCGCTTTAATTCACAAAGTGAAGACTAACCTAAATATATATACAGTGGATATAAAAAGTCTACACACCCCTACAAACTGTACAACTCAATTGAAAAACAAACTGAAATCTTTTAGGTAGAGGGAAGAAAAAATATAAAAATAAAATAATATGGTTGCATAAGTATGCACACCCTTAAACTAATACTTTGTTGAAGCACCTTTTGATTTTATTACAGCACTCAGTCTTTTTGGGTATGAGTCTATCAGCATGGCACATTTTGACTTGGCAAGATTTGCCCACTCTTCTTTGCAAAAACACTCCAAATCTGTCAGATTGCGAGGGCATCTCCTGTGCACAGCCCTCTTCAGAACACCCCACAGACTTTCAATCGGATTCAGCTCTGGGCACTGGCTGGGCCATTCCAAAAAACTGTAATCTTCTTCTGGTGAAGCCATTCCTTTGTTGATTTGGATGTATGCTTTGGGCCGTTGTCAT
Source organism: Discoglossus pictus (assembly GCA_027410445.1). Classification (NCBI taxonomy): domain Eukaryota; kingdom Metazoa; phylum Chordata; class Amphibia; order Anura; family Alytidae; genus Discoglossus; species Discoglossus pictus. The sequence continues at coordinate 290,027,107 of CM050163.1, forward strand.
GCTGAAAGATGAAGTTCCTCTTCATGTACAGCTTTCTAGAAGGAGCCTGGAGGTTTTGTGCCACTATTGACTGGTATTTGGAACTGTTCATAATTCCCTCTATCTTAACTAAGGCCCCAGTTCCAGCTGAAGAAAAACAGCCCCAAAGCATGATGCTGCCACCACCATGCTTCATTGTGGGTATGGTGTTCTTTTGGTGATGTGCAGTGTTGTTTTTGCGCCAAACATATCTTTTGGAATTATGCCCAAAAAGTTCAACCTTGGTTTCATCAGACCATAACACCTATTCCCACATGCTTTTGGGAGACTTCAGATGTGTTTTTGCAAAATGCCTTGGAAATTCTTTTGTACCCTTCTCCCGACTGATAACTTTTAACAATGAGATCCCTCTGATGCTTTGGAAGCTCTCTGTGGACCATGGCTTTTGCTGTGGGATGCGACTAAGAAAATTTCAGGAAAGACCAACTAGAGCAGCTGAACTTTATTTGGGGTTAATCATAGGCACTTTAAATGATGGCAGGTGTTTGCTGACTCCTATTTAACACGATTTGGAATGGGATTGCTTAATTCTGAACACTGCTACATCCCCAGTTATAAGAGGGTGTGCAGACTTATGCAACCACATTATTTTTCTTTTTTTTTTTCTTCCCTCCACCTAAAAGATTTCAGTTTGTTTTTCAACTGAGTTGTACAGTTTATAGGTCACATTTACAGCACAGCAACCTGACATTCTAACAGGGGTGTGTAGACTTTTTATATCCACTGTATATGAAAACCATTAATACCATTGAAAAAGTAGAAATTCAACAAAGATAACTTCATCTCTCAATCATCTAAGGTTACTAAAAACACAGCATATAATGAACTAGCGACTAGGCAGTCAAACATGACGGCAATCAAATTTGAAGCCTGGCAATGCTGTTTGCCAAACAATGGGAGGCTCTCCCCCCTCTAACTTGAAGGCCAGGCTCATTGCTCCCCTCCCCTCCTCTCTACTTTGCGGGCCTCGCGATGAGCCCTTGGCCACTCATTCAGGCGTCGGCCATCCCGCAACCTTTGGGCCTTCGGCACTAGTTGCAAGCCTGTCCCCACTCTCTCCCTTCCGTGTCTCTTTGCCCCTTCTCATGCCCCCCCCCCCCCCCATGTGCTCCTCTTTGCATTTGCAGGCTTGGGAAATAGTTAATTTTTTCCAAGCCTGAAATGTGTTTCCGACTTATGGGCTTGACTGCTTTACTGATGCCATTTTTTCCCCTTGCTTAGTCTTTTTTCAGACCTCCCACAAATGACAATTAAATATGAAAGTCATAATTATTTTGAAGCCTGTAACTCGTAAGCTGTTTGGAGCCTCTCCCCCCTGCCCCCCAAGCCAGTCATGTAAGGGCACTCATTGCAGCCCCCGTCCTTACACCTGCCCGATTTGATTTTTGCCAACAAACTCACAGTTACGATAACTATACATGTGTTGCACATTGACATGTACATGGGGAAATATTTTCAAAAAGCATTGGATTTGGACAGAATGACTTTATTATAAGATCAGCTGATTCTATGTAATGTTGAATAGTTCACAAATCAATTTTCTCACTAAATGTAGAATCTAATCTGCCCAATCTACTTAAAACGCCTGAATTCATTTAATGTAATTAATCTAATGTAATTCTGAAGCAATATAACCGTTAGGGTCTTTCAGTAAAATACAATATCCATACTAAACGGGAGAGACTATATTGGCAGGCTGAATAAATAATTTAGCCTTTCCCACAATCTGCCATGACATGCAGTCATCTTCTTTAGTGATCCAAACTGGATGACATTCAATAAGTATTTCCTTCAAATTTTGTCTAACACCATCACTTTTTGGTAGTAAAAGTCAGGAGTATGGGCCTCAATTGTAGTGTGGTGTTTAAGCTGTATTAAACACAGTGGTAAGGGTGAGCCATATAATCTTTGCATTTACTAAGTATGTACTGTAGTTAATGACTTCCTTGTATCTAGAGAGAGAAAATGATGACTTCATAAAATGATAATAAGAATTAGAATAACTAACAAACAATTTGCTGTAAAATTGCACAATTATACCAAGGGTGAAAAAGACACAGAAGACTTCAGTTTCCTTCTTCTTGTTCAAAAGATTTGTATATTATTCCAGTATGCATAACATTTAATCCTCCTATTTCTAAGGATAAACCAAGTGTGTCTGCCTTTTCCTTAGTACATTATAGAAGTAATTTTCATACTTTTTTTTCTTTAAATGGTAAATCACTTCCTTGACATTTTGTAGGGAAAGGGAAAGTAAGAAGTTACATCTATGTCCCTGCACTCATTTGCATACCATACCTTACACACTGCTACAAATATTAGAAACATAAAAGGCAAGTAGAGAAAAATCAAATGTGAAATTATTCTAATGCAAAGCAGCCAAACTACGCGGTTCTTAGAAAATGCTCTAGCAATATATTACTTTTCTTTTATGCATAATGCACCTACATACTGAACCACTACTTGTTTTCATAACTACTAGTGATACAGGTTGAACATTTTGGCTTTAGATTCTATGCATATTACAAACACATAAATAACCGGATAGTGACAACACTTCTGCTAAGAATGAAGACTCACCCAAAGAGATACCACTTCCCAAAGAAGTAGGCGAGAAATATCCACGGTCACTGAGGGTAGATGAATTAACACCTGGGGTCAGCAGGGAGGAATTATGGCAGGCAGCCTATAACAAGTGAAAAAGGATAACTGAGTGAGTGGGACCTCCAAAGAAAAACAAACTAATTACTTTAGGTTGTGAAGAGCTACTCACAGAGTTGTTGCTTCTTGGTGGACATACTACTACTGGTGGGGGCTCAGTGCGTGGACAAGGAGGGAGGTGCAGCCCTGAGTTTTCCCAGCAATCTGCAGCACACAAAAGGAACATGTTTTATCTCAATCTGTGTTCAGGTCTCATTTACTGGATGTGCAAAAGATCAACCAAAATGTTAATATAAATTTATGCACAGCATACACCAGAGTTACTGTACTGTAAACTGTAATGAATAGCCAATTACACAATAACCTGATCAGGTTTAAACCTTATGATGCAAATAAAAAAGGCCACCAAATAAAAGTTGGCAAAATTGCACAGTTCCCCTCGCAAACAGAAGGTTGTTCTTTATAAAAAAGGAAGTAAAAGGCTTGTGAAGCAAATAGATACAAGGACAGTTACTAAAACCATGTACATTTAAAGAGCCTCTGTAATGGCCAAGCTTTCATGACAAATAAAAAATACTTGTGTAAACATTTTTTTCGACTGCAGGGAAGTCACCTCTTGGCTGTGCCAGTATGAGAAAGATGGTAGAAGCTCCAGCCTAATGATGGTGGGCAAATTTCAGTGTCCATTTTTTACTACATAAAAAAAAAAAATTGTAATGTCATGTGCCTTTTTTTTCATGAAAGGACCTTATTTTCTGAAGGCATTAACATGAATTGATCTGCACTACCATCTGTCAAATCCCTACATACAATTTCTAGAATCCAGCCAATTTCCCATTTCATTAGCACAGAGTTCATGGCTCTTTCATGACATACTGTTCTTGCTGGCTCCGTGACTGGAAATACCCCTTCTCCCACTGTATATATATATCTATAGGTTTATACACATGCACACTCACTAGGGGAGGACCTGGCACACAAAGGTGCTGGGGGACTGGGTGCTGTTTGCTCCCAGACATCACTGCTCTCTGAGGTTTTGGGTGCTGAGTTAGTGGTGGTGATGACATCGGTTAGTGGTCTTGACTGATCCGTGGTGGAGGAAGCAGCCAGATGGGAATTCCCAGAAGATGAATCATCATGTGGGGTCCAGGGGCGGGAATCCGGGGAGGGTCCGCAGAAAGGGTGAAATGGAGAGTCCAAGCCAGAGTCCTCCACATTCTCCGGGGAGGAGGAAGAGAACGGAGAGGGGCTTGAGGTGAGAGTGTATGCAGGACACCCTTAAAGAATGGGGGAGGACAGGAGGTTAGTCACATCTGAAAACTAAGTAACACATGAAGGATACAAAACGTACACATTAATACATCTGGGACAAAATAAGACACAAACCAACAGAAATCATCAGAGAGCAGTATGATCAATTTTTTTTTTTTTTTTTTATATAAAAGAAAACTTTCATGAATTTTTAAGAACATTTTGCTTGTGAAAGTATTATTTCATCCTTGTTTATTATGGTTAGTGCTTTATTCTTTTTTTCCCCCTCTTTTTTTATTGGACAAACATATTCATAGTTTTCAGGACTAGCTTTCTAGAGTGTCCTCTCTTTTTCAAGTCCGAAGCATTTCTGATATATTCCCATTGAAACACAAATAACAGTTTAAAAAACAAACAAAAAAAATGTTCTGTTCAGTGCACAGGTCTGTATTGGTGTAGGTCAAAAGTAAATAAACAGGATGCTTAGATAATATCTCCCCCATTAGAAAGAGCTGCCATAAAGAGCTTAAAGGAAACCCTTACATCACCATTAAACCGGCAGACAAAGGGGGCACAGTTGTGAATACATACAAGAAGGTAAGCGGCAATTGACAGACAGCAGCTATTATAGGGAATTGAACCGAGACCCTACAGAGGATTATACCATCCAACTCGGTGAACTTATCCAAACATACCCCAGGAACGTGCAGCACGAATTGGAGCAGCTCATACCCACCCATCCTATAACTGGGACTTTATACATGCTGCCCAAGATTCATAAACCAGGAAACCCAGGGAGACCTATTGTTACAGGTACAGACACACTGACTGAACAAACACAAACACCAGCAGCTATATACAAGACACCACAGACTTTCTTAAACTCAGTCAGATTGAGGACCTACCTACTAAACCCACTACTCGTTACCATAGATGTTGAATCCCTTTATAGTAAAATCCCGCACAAAGATGGTTCTGAGGCATGCCTGAAGTTCCCCTCTACTCATGCTCATAAATATAACTGGGACACCAGCGCCAAACTACTAGAATACATCTTGACCCACAATTACTTCACCTTCAAATTTGGGGACTCCCAATTAACCGGAAACTACACACACATAATTTTTTTTTTTTTTTTTATATAGTAATGTTGGTTTATTTTGCACATTAACACACCTAATCTCGCCCACACACTAAATGGAGTCTTTACTAAAACACATGGATACATTAAACAAATGCACCATATTATGTCATACATGGCACACACAGTCCTCATTGTAACACCTCCATCTGTGTTCTTCTAACCACACATATCAATTTATATTCTCCAATACACCACCCTCAGAAAACTTTAACTTTAAGCACAACTAAATATGCTCTCCTTGGCAAAAAACACTGCATTTACCCTCTGAACACATACTGCAGCACAAGTTCTCTATACCTCAAGTGCCCAGCCACCTGAACTTCCTCTCAACAAACACACCCTAATTACAGCCCACGCACCTTTTGTGTCCTTACATAACCTCCCTTCACCCACACAGAAAGTGTTAAAGGGACATGGAAGGTTTCTAGATCGCAATAGAAATATATAATAGATGCATTATTATTATTATTATAGTTTTTTTTTTATAACGCACCAACATATTCAGTAGCGCTGTAAATAAATTAGGTTCAGACAATGATAAATACAGATTAACATTTAGCAAAGGAAGGAGGGCCCTGTCTTTGAGCTAGGAATCCAATGTCCATGGTCAATTCCCAAAGTACTTAGGATAGAAACTCGCAGACTTACAATCTAAGGTATGTATCCATTTACACTTATGTACTTTATTTTTTTTTAAGAAATGCTTCAAAGCTGTTTTTTGGCCTAAAATCACACAACTTTAACCTTTTTAGGTCTGCCCACTGTAGCTCATAATACACTCCACAGTCTGTGTATTCGTTTCAAATAAGCCTGTCAGTGGCATTTTTGAAGTAGCATTTTGCAGAATGTTGCCACGTATGGCTTACTATGAGACAGTGCAACCCCTGTACTTAGAGGCACAGTGTCTTCATGAGCTGCAGAGTAGAGAAACCAATTAGGAGCTATTTATAAGATTCAAGGCAAAAAACAAAACAAACCCATAGCTTTTAAGCACTTAATAAAATAAAAAAAAACTATGCAAAAAAAAAGCAAACTACACAAAGTAAAGAGATACAAAACTATATTATATTACTAGTGAAAACTTCCACATCCCTTTAAACGTATTTGCTACTAGTGAGCCTTCCAAAAGCTCCAGTCAAAGTGCTTACATGTGGAAGAAAATGGTGGGGATAAAATGCAGGCCATAAAATTACAAACATTCCTTCATGTACACTTTGCGTCCACACTGCTTGTTGTGAGAGTATTAACGCTTGGGGTAACCTTGACATTTTTGGCTGTCCAAGAAAGTTTAAATAACTTGTCAATGATTTCATATTATAGTTAACTTGATTTCCACTTGAAGCATATCTAATTAAACGGAGTAATACTGGCATCTTTAGCTATTTCTGAGATACTGGGTGTGTAAATGTGACTGGCATTCTAACCACATTCTAATTCATTACATCCTGAAAATTCTAACCCATTCTAAATCCATTCACCAATTCCATGCGAATTCTAAACATTCCACCTAGCACAAATCTAAATATTATATCGAGATCATCTTAACCAACCCTGCCCACAAGCAAAACATTCTACCATTCACAGGGTATGCTTTGAGTTTTCGCTCACAAAAGGCTTCTATTAAAAGCTTACAGAACGGATTCCAATTTATACTGAATTTAAGGAACGCCATCACCAGTTATTATTTTCACCCAAATATCAAAAGTTTATTTCAAATGTGTTTTCAGAAAAGTGCACAATTTAGCCCCCTGCGCCTCACTCTTCAAAATCACATAGAAAGTTCTTAACATATTCCATAGAACTGTATAGAAGAAATACAATGAATATGGTAATAATTGCACACACACCTAGGCCCTCATTCAATTGCAATTTGGCCAATTGAAAAGGGCTCTAAATAAGCACATAACATATATTTTTTAAGAAGTTATTAGCTAGTAAACATCTATCCAAAAGCAAGGTTTTAACGGACTGAAAACTTATTTTAAAAAATATGCTATGTGCTTATTTAGAACCATATTCAATTGGCCAAACTGCAATTGAATGAGGCCCCAATTCAGTAGCAGAGGACCACGTTAAAACTAAATGAGAAGATTGGGAAGTGCTGAAAACCTGCAAGAGTAAAAGGTTTGGTCTACAAGGATCAATAATAACAATTGATACGTCATTTTATATATATATATATATATATATATATATATATATATATATATATATATATAAATAAATAAATAAACAAACAAACAAACAAAGAGACTGGTCTCTTAGAGCTTCTTTGAAGATCTGAAAGCTGTAATAACTATGCTTTTCCTAAACTGGCGCAAAGGAAATGTTGCAGATGATTAGATATTGGGACAGATAGTCACAGACACCTGAAAGAGCCATTATAGTGGCGATACAATTGGGGTTAATTTCTTTATATAATAATTAGTAATTAAATCAGTATTTTGAGAAAATACTAGACAGAGCCTCTCCCTCTCTCTACCACCTAATATGAGGAGAAAATCAGATCTTGCAAATCTGAAGCTCAAATATATGTTTTAAAAGAACATGTTTCTTCAAATAGAAATTTAGCAACACAATTAAGTATTAAACAAATGAATCTCTTTCGTACAGCCACAACAGTGGGGTTTTTAATGCTGATCAATATTTGTACATCTATTTTAAATAAGAGCAAATGGGGGCATGGAACTGTTAAGAAGTATCACTTGTGGTGTAGTAAAAGCAGCGTTTTCCAGTAGCTTTAGTAGTTGGTGGCGTGAAGAAATGAAAATCAAGTGTATCAAGGTTTTAAAAAAAAAATTTAAACATTAAAAATTAAAAAATAAGAAAAATTGTTGCACTCCTGTGGAATGCTTTCCTGCACAGGCATATATCAGGGTTTTGCAAAATAGTGATGAATTCCAATATTTATTGTGCGATATTCTCAGTTTTGGAAAGTTTTCTGAATGGGACTAACTCATTGTATTCAAATAATTATTTTGAAACAGAGATAATATTAAATTATACTATGGAATAGGTAGATGGTTCCACATAAAAAAAAAAAAAAAAAAAAAAAAAAGAAAATCACATAAAACAGATATGTCATGAAGGGCTTACAATCTATTTAGTAGAGGACTTACAAATACGTAAGGGTGACTAAAAAAAAGTAGATAGTTTCCAGCTATAAGATCTGCTGGTACGCTTTAATGCTTTTATGACCTTTGAAGGAAATGAGAATAAGTGGTTGGTTGATATTTGGGGAAGTACATTCAATGGGAAAGGTTTTAGAAGCAAAAGAACTGGAGCAGTGCATCATGCTAAGTGAAGGCATTCTCCAACTGCAACACAATTAACAAACATATCTGTGTCATCTTAGAGCTGGCAATTATGTTAACAAGTACTGCATAATGGAGGTACCTTATGGGAAACAATCCTGTAGTTGTATACTATGAGCCAGCTCGCAATACAGCTGCTAGACAGTAAATGGTGCTGCATAGCTTATCTTGTTCTAAAAATATAAATACACCACAAAAACCAGGCACTCAATCCACACTGATGATCGGCAGTAACCGTGAAACAGTTCTGTCTGTGGGTAAGTGTCCTGGTTTGTGCATAATCCATTCCGGTGCTGTGCCTAAAAGCTGTGAAATACAGCGAGCATAAGCTTAAAAAGGAGCTAAATAAAAAATGTTATTGGATTAATTCGAGTGAGCGTACATTGTGATCTCATTTGCATGTCCCTGCCCAGTTTTCCCAGAGTGCAGTGCATCAACTGTATTTCTGAGAAATGTGAGCAGGAAATAAGTTTAATAACTTATTTTTTAGACATTCAAATAGAATCCCTAATGTGCTTTTCATCACTCTTCAGCTCACCATATGTGAAACGATGTATATATATATATATATATATATATATATATATATATATATATATAAAAAATAAATTTGGCAAAATTCAGATGTGTAATTTGTGGTGTTAATGCGCTATGATTGAGTGTGGTTTATGTGTATAGCACAGGACCTTGGTTTTGAAGAAAAGTAAGCATACTGATACTTACACACTTGGAGCTGCTGTATCGAACATTTGAAGATTTTTTTTCAGGTAAACCTTCTCCAAAACAAATCGTGTGTTATGCAAATTTGTATATGATGCATTTGTATCCTGTGTCATTTGTGAATATGCTAAGCAACACTAATGATTTAGTAATGATGTGAAAGTATTACCTGCAAATTCATCAGGCTCCGAGAGAGTCTCAAGAAGAGGACCAAATAGAGATTGGGCAGGGAGGTTCCGGCACAAAGAGTTTGGGTCACAGCTGGTAGGAGAGAAAATTCTAAAATTACTAGGAGATCAGACAACGCGTCTGTAAGTAAAGAAAAGGTCTCCAAATCATTTAAAACAAAAAAATGTCCCTGAAAAATCCGTACATGAGCACTTTTGGTAAATTGTCATGTTTTCAATCCTAATTAAAGGCAGGGTTAAATCCTTAGGTTGCCTACTTCATTCCACCTCAAATTTCCGACAAAGTTTTTTTTTTGTTTAAGAATCAAAGAAAATAAAAAGAGTAAAGTTAAAAGGAGTAAGGGAGGGGAGATGTGCATTATGGAATCTCCAGACAGGATACTGTGCGGTTACTTAAATTTTTTTCAATACAGTCTTTTGTTTAAGCATAATAAAAGGCAAAATGTTAGAAAAAAAAAAAAACTACATGTGACATAAATTTTGCAGCATTTTTATGCATTTTTTCTTTGTTGCAGGCATTCATTTTGTGTTCCTGTATGCTGCTTCCAGAGGTGGTGTGTTAACTAGTGATTTCTCCCTATAGTCTTGCTGAGATTACTGGCAGTTTTTAGTGCCATGTTCCCACTATATCCACACAAACAATTGGATTCCAGAGCATATACAAACAACTGGTGGATTCCAGAGCAGCATAAATGCATATAAACAATATTTTTATTATTATGACCACAGTGGTCCTTTAAATAGCCTGCATAGTGGTCATACAACACTGTTTCATTTCTTATTTAGTTGTCAATATGCAATAAAATCTGAATAAAAAAACGAAAGAACAAACAATGTTTCTTTTCAAACTGACATTTGAAATTGTATTGTAGCTTCCAGCAGATCTGTCTCTCTCAACCACCCTATTAGATGTCCAGGAGATGGAGAGGATCTGCTTTGAAAGCGGAGCTATGGTTTTTGGCAGTGTAGGTCTGCCTACATTACACACTTGGTGGAGTAGAAAAGAAAAGACTTCTCAGTACAACATATAGACTCTGATCAAGATGCCCCACCTCCCTGCACACCGGTTTTAGGGTGGAGAGCAGAATATCGGCTGAAGTCTACAACACTAAACCTCAAATGTAACATTTAAAAGCTTGATGTATTGAGCTCTAACTATTCACACACTCAGACTGACTCCCACATCAAATTCCTGCTGTCAACTCCAATCTCCCAAGATCATTTCAGGTCATATTTAGCTCTTGTCCACCGCATAAGTCAATTACTAAATACCCAATTTAAGGATCATCTCCAGAATACAATATTGTCTCACATAAGATGCAACAAAAAATAGTTTTATCAGTTATGTCCAGTTTTGACTATAGTAACTCCTTTGTTATCCTGTGTTCCTGTTCCACTCCATAACGAAAAGGCCTCTACTAGACTTGTATACATTACTGCATGCCCCATTATGACAGTTCTTCCAAAAGCCCCCCGTATCTTCTAAAATAAGGTTTTAAATCCTGACCTAAGCTAACATAGTTATTTGTTCAGAATGTACTTTTTCCTCCACAGTTATCAATATCTCACACTTATCCACAGGATTTTTCTTAAAGGACTACTGAAGTCATCCAAACGGCTCATCAGATACAGATAGAGTAGTGAAAATAATACAAAACTGCACTTACAGTTTTTTTTAACCCATATATCTTTGTGTTTATATGGACTTCTGGTGCTCCTTACAACCAATCTCGCCAGCGTCTTGAATTAGTAAGGAGTACTGACATGTAACAGATCTATCTAAGAGGCTGTACTCCACTTTATTTGAATTGGATTCTATGGAGATGGCTGTGAGCAACAGCTCTGTCAGTTAGAAACACCCAATATGTTCAAAACAACGGTGATGTCATGGTACCAGGTTGTCCCATCCTCTCATTCTCTAGAGACTGATTAGAGGAGGAGGAATGCTTCCATGCAGTGCCTTACAGTATTCAAACTCACACAGTTACATTGCTATATATTTTCTTGCCTGTGTCCAAAACAGCAAGGAAAGTGAAATGTATTGAACAGAATAAAATGCTTATGCATTTACACATCACTGTTTAGAGGCATTAGGGGGCCTTCACAGGTAAAATGGTGGCAAGACTGTACTGGGGGATTCAAATAAAGCTGTGCAGGACACAGGCAGATCTAGAAAAACATGATAGGATAGTGGGGAGATATGTTGTAGGCAGGGAGCAATTATGCATGCAAATGTGAATTTTAGCACTTAGTTGTCATATTAAACATGAAATGCGCACACAAGCACAATATACATGTATTTAAAATCAGCAGACAATGCAAATCTGCGTTTATAGGAGGCATTTAATAAGAACACACATGTATTTAGGATTACAGAATACTTGCAATCTAACAAGATTTATGTGTATAGACTGAAAGATCCATCTTCCAATGTCCTGTAGTACAATGGTTTGCTGTGGTCTGAGCACTAACTGTGTTAATCCACCTTAAGTTTCAGTTTCAACAGTTCAAAAACTATATCCACATTTTAATGAAATTTAAAGGATGCTAAAAACCACTTTAGAACAAATTTGAATCCCTTTAAGCTATACCTATTTTTTGGTAATTACGTGCCTTATTCTGGAAAGCTAAACCATTTGAAATCATCAATACTCATCTAGTCATGACACAGCCAACTCTAGGATAAACTCAAGAACCAAGAAACACATGTAATTATTCCAGTAGATCTTGCCAACTGCCATCTTTCCCAGGTCTATTCACCATTTGAAGCGAGGCAGAAACTTCTACAAGGTGTTTAGCCAGTGACAACAGATTCACTTCCCAAATGTCATTTTTTACCACATGCCGAAGAGAGCCTCTTTCAAGGTGAATTTCTAAAAACAGATACACAGAAACACACAGAGGAGAGGACCTAACATATGGGAACAAACCATTGGCTGGTCCAACTAGTCCCTTCTCTTGACACTGGAAACTCCCTACACTTACAAAAGCAGATAAAGACAAATTGGCTGTGTATGAATGCAGATCTATGTTAGCTCTTTAATACCTGAAACTTTTCAATGACAACAACCTTAAAATATCAATTATTCATGCTGCCAATATCTCTGATTGGTAACAGAGTTGATTTATTTACTTTAAATTGAGTATAAATGTGGCTGTTATACCCTTTAAAGAAGAATAAATAAGTAATAGCAAATGGAACCACCAATCCTCAGCAGTGGATAAAACAATGAAGAATCATAAATCCATTAGTGGGAATTAAAGAGACACATAGGCAAAGATGGGTGCAATGGGTAGCAGGAAACAAAAATCATAAAAGTAGCAGCTGCTAGTGATGTCAATTAAGAGTACATCAATTATGGTGTCTACCTCTTAGGCCTCAAAAAAATAAATAAAAAAATACATTGTTTTCATAAAGGATGTGAGAAATAAGATGCATGAAAAAGTAGAGAGAAAGGAGGTAAAAGTAAAGATTAATTTACCTGTTTATGGAGGCAGGATGAGTTGAGAGACTCACGGCTGCTTTCTCTGTTCAGAAAGAGACAATACTTATTGTTACATTGGAAGTGTAAAAGCAGAACAATATTTATAGGAGCAAAAAAACTCACCTGTGTGAGACAACGTCTGTGTATTTCCTGGGGCAATACCAATGCCTACATGTGTACCTGGAAAGTAAGACAGTGGGTCAGTGAGAAGATTTGAGGGTTGGGAAATGGGACATTAAAACAAAAACATAGCTGCATACCAGTTAAGGCAAAAAAGATCAAATGTTGGGAAGATGAGCATCAAGTCAAGAGAATATTAGGGATCAGAAGTATGGATCAGAGGTAAGAGCACAAAAGGTGGAAAGTAAAAAAAAAATGTAAACAAAAAGGTAAGTGTGTGAGGAAGAGGCATGACACAAAAGCGAGAGGCGAGAGCCTTTCAGTGGAAATGTTGGGGGATTTACAATATAGGAATTCTGGTATGCCTGGGGTGTACATGCAGCTATTCTGAGGACTTTTTCCGCAAAAACATTTAAAGCAGGTATAATGGGCAGACTAGGAATTGGATTTCATCTCCTTCCACAATTCTGTGAGTGTGCAAAGTATTGTGGGGAGCAAGAACATGTGGGTATGAAAAGAGAACAGGAGAGAAGAAAAGCAATAGTAAGGAGAGGAGGAGAGCTGAAGTAATTTATAAGAAATGTACTGGAATAAAAATCAAACAGTAAAAGTATATACAGCTATATAAAAATTTTTAGAAATATGAACACAAGAGAACAATGAGTAAACCAAGAGACGAAATAAGGGCCTTGTAGGTTGGAGCAAGTATTAGATGGTTACTCACGTACAATCTGGCGTCTCACAGATACCTGCAAATAAGAAAGCAGCTGGTCAAATTAAAGTATCTATAATAATCGTAACACTGTACAGGGCTACTAGCTTTCACAAAACTGTAATAAGGGATACCTACAATATACAAAGTGTCTTTAAAATGGAACGCAAGACCCCTAAACTCAACTTAATTTTCACTAGGGACAATAGAAAAAAACAAAAAGCATATTTACCCCTGCAGTGGGTGGCTGTATCAGAGTTCCTACAGTCTCCCTCAGCCTCTTCATTTCTGCTTCTTGATCGCCTTCACTGTCTCCAGTTTGTTGAGGTTTAATCTGAATCCGGAATCTGCGTGGCTCCTCCTCATCATCATCATCAAAATCCGAATCACTAGAAGAGCAGCAGTGAACAGCAGGGTCTCCTGGGCAATCGTTAAGGGATTAACTAATGCTAATTTGGCTGTGGTTATACCGGACATATTTATACAACTGAGTGCAGCAGTAATTGTGTGAGGGCCATGTGTGTGGAGTTAAAAGTTTACCCATTCCCTAATCCTCACAATATCCCACTTTTTCTGTGCAAGCTGAGCACATTTTTGGTGAAAATGAAGTTTGTGAGGCTGATGCAAAAGTATTGCTAAGTAAATGATAC
>CM050163.1:290701958-290829458 GCA_027410445.1 Discoglossus pictus
TGCAGCCCAATTAAATTCCCCTAACGTGTCAAACCCTAGCCCGTAACGTAGCCCGCAAGACTTAGAGCTATTAGATCAGACCAGTAAAGCAAGCAGCGCACAACTTGCGGCTTAAGTCAATTCTGCTATGAAATTTCAACAAATTCCCAAAGACGCCCTGGCGTCAAAGCCCTTAACCCGCAAATGGAGGCCAAAACATTACAGCCTCCAAATAGGACCGGCAAAGGGTTTACAGACAATTTCTCAACACTGTAAAAGACAATATAAACACACCAGTAGACTTTAAAATATGGGGAAAGCATGGAAAGGCATTACAATTACTTGCACAATAATACCCAAATAAAATATAGGCATTAAAAAAATGACCATTCCAACATATTTATTATATGTTGGAATGGTCATGCACATGCCAATATGAAAAGCTATGCTGCAACATGCATAAAGCAATTAAAGACACACTACCTGGTTAAATTGCAACACAAATACATGGAACTGATGCCATATTAACCCTTCATCACTCACAGAGGCTCTAATGTGGATCCTGAAATATAAATATAATTGCATATACATCTCTCTCTAGTGGACTGTGATTTGTCCAACCTCTCTGCTATCACCTGCCCACCTACTCTTGCCCTATATGGTATAGCTCACAGCTTTATTCAGGTACACAATCCCCTTTACCACCACCACTTAGCAATCCACACTAATGTAAATTGATCAATAGCAAAACACTTGATGGGTTGTCAGCAAAAGGGGGGAAGAGACACAGGGGAGGGAGAGGAGGGGAAGAGACACAGGGAAGGGAGAGGAGGGGAAAGACACAGGGGAGGGAGAGGGGGGAAGAGACACAGGGGAGGGAGAGGGGGGACACAAGAAAGGGGCACACAAGAGGGGGACACAGAGGGCACAAGAGGGACACAGGGGGCAGCACATTTCCCACCCTCGGCTTATACTCAAGTCACTACGTTTTCCCCGTATTTTGGGGTAAAATAGGTGCCTCAGCTTATAATCGGGTCGGCTTATACTCAAGCATATACAGTAATTGCATATACATCTCGCTCATCACATCTACATTTGGGAACACAAATAGTGTCCATATTTCACCGCCACATCATATATATCAAGTACCGGGGAACATTTTATTATTTGTTGTTCAGTCCTTCAGTCGTGTCTGACTCTCTGTGACCCTATGGACTGCAGCATATTTTGCTAGGTCGCTGCCTGTACTGTTCCACAAGGTTTGCATGCCAAAGATACTGGAGTGGGTTGCCAGTTCCTTCTCTAGTGTACTGTGATTTTTCTAACCTCTCTGCTATGACTTGCCCACCTAGAGTGGCCCTACATGGTGTAGCTCACAGCTTCATTGTAGTACACAAGCCCCTTCACAACCACCACTTAGCAATGCCGAAGGGGACCAGGGAAACATACACCACACTAATCTACTCTAGCCCATGAGGAATACCTGGCGTTGTTGCTGTAAGTGTTAGTGTGTTCGGTGTGGTGTATTTTCTAAGTCCTGCATGCCTGGTGTTGTTCGTGTAAGTGTTACTGTCTTCAGCGTCATGTATTTTGTACGTTTTGCAAGCCTAGCGTTGCTGAGCCTCATTTTTTATACTGTTTCGGAAATTTTGCGTTTTTCATCCCCCATTTTTTCCCTTGCTTAGGCGATTTTCGAGTGACCAAAAATGACAAATATGGGTGCAATTAGCTTGCAACCTCACTCCCAGGCTTCCTGTGTCTCCCCCTGTGCTGTGTGTGAGAGTGTGCTTGAACAGTCCTGCGCCACTGTCGAGTCTCACTTCACGAGGCTCGCATGAGAGAGCAAGAGGCTATTATTGGGAAACAGAGGATACCTACAGGGGGTAATGTCATAGACTAGAATAAGCATGATGCATAGCACCTACCAGGGTCACATGTGGTCATTACACCACTGTAACCGGAACCTGATGAAAAAAAGGATCATCAGAAATCACTACATTTAATTGAAGAAACCATTAATGTTCATAGCACTTACAACTTGTCTATATCTTCCTCCTGGATGCTGAAAGATAGAAAAGAAAGGTTATATGTCATGATTCAACTTCTGGACTGTGTAATCCAATCCAGTTTCACTCATACAGTGTGGTGACAAAAAAAGGAGGAGATAAAAACAACGAATCAACATGCATGTACAGTACAATGCAAAATACTATAATTGTAACAATATACCAGCTCACCTGATTCCCATCTGCAAGCATTACTAACTATTAGCTAGGTCTCTGGATAATCAGCAATATGGGAAAATATCCATTAATATGGAGAGGACACAAAGGTCAGCAGCCACATTCAGTGTAACTTACATCAGACCCAAGGATCTGTTCTCAGACTGATATTGAGGTCAGGATCACATACTTCACTAGTGCATATATTAATGCTGGCCATTGTGAGACTCTGCAAGTCCACCCCCATAGCGGTATTAGTCTACAATTCAGCCAACAGCAATCATGTCTTAGATATCTGGCTATATGATAGCTTTAAGATTGCGGGAGTTACATGTTAAGGGGGGGGGGGGGGGGGGGCTGTCATTGAAGGAATGTCTACCTGAGAGGCACTGGGAAAACCTTACACCTCATACATTTCCTCCACAATGCTTGCAGATGCAGAAGATGCCCTCATAGACCTGAATTGTACCTAAAAAAAAGATTTAAAAAAAAAGACAATTTAAAAATAAGGCCTGAAAGAACCATAGGGACTGCAGCATCTCTTCTCAACAGCAGTCCTCAGTGACCATCAATTGGTGACATGTTAAACAGAACCTTACATGTCCACAGAGAAGAGGATCATGGGAGGTAGCCATCTGCATTGAAACTATCACCATCACATAGGCCAAGATCCAAGACCCTGTAGCCAGGCTAGATTAGGTTAACATGTGTGCTGTTGAGAAGACACAAACATATGCACAGCCCCTATGTCCTCCTCCGCCTAGCCCCAGGGCCTGCATCTTCCGTGGCCGGCCGCCATCTCCCTGCTGGTGGTGGTGGGGGGGGAGTGGCACTACGGGTGGCGGTGTCGGAGGCATGGTGGGAGGAGAGGAGGGGCCAGGCTGCTGGTGGACTGGGCGATGCATCCAGGATAGAGGCGGTGGTTGGGACCAGCCCAATTCGTAGCGGCCCAGCCAGATAGTTCTCAGTCATAAGATGATGCCTCCTCTCCTCTCTAGAGCACCTTGCCAGGATGTGCATCACCTCCGCATGATTGGCAAAGATGCTGGCCTGGATCCTCCGAAGACAGTCCAGTTGCTGGTGTATATGGGCCAGCATCTCCGCCTGCGCAGCCTGGCTTGGTGGTGGTGGAGATGGAGGTCCTCTGTGCAGGGACGGGTGAGGAGGTGGCGTGGATGGAGTGTGGAGGGTCTGATGCCTGGCTGGAGCCAGGGGTGAGGCAGGTGGTGGTGTGCCTGGTGGTGGTGGCGGCCAGGCCAGCGCACTGCTGTGTGGGGAAGGAGGTGGTGGCTGGCTGTATGGCACGTTGGAGGGCCCTGACGAAATATGCAGTCTTTCATGGAGGGGGATAGTGGGGTCAAATCCCGGCGGTGACCCCTCCACCCAAATGATCTCCCCCTCCTCTGTACCAGGGCCCTCTGATCCTCTTCCTTCCTCCTCCCCCTGCGCTGGTTCCCGCTGGGCGGGGGCCTGCTCCTCCACTTCCTGCTTGGATGGAGTCCACGTCCCCGTATCTGGCTCGCAACTGGACCCAGACTTCCTCCTGGATGCTGAAAAATAGAAAAGAAAGGTTATATGTCATTAGTATGAGGAATAAGACATTGTTATGTGTTCATTCATAAATATCAGACATCTAAGCTTGAACCTGGATGATTCTCATAATTGCAAATCAGATTAGCTATCATATGCTAGATGTGATCTATTCATTGGTTAATGGTCTGGATCGTCCTAACCCTATCTTGATTCCGGCTGCGTTCTGTAACTGCATTGCTTGATTACTGTTGTTGTGCCCAGAAATGACAGTGATTTATCAGGTTCATGGATTTAATGACGCATCCATCTATCCCTTGTTAATTCCATGGAGCTGACATGGCAGTGTCCTTGTTGGTCATCATATACATGTGTAGTGTGTGTGATGCACATGTGGTGGCACGTTGGTGTATGTGATATTCACCTGACATCGTCCTCCTTCCCTCCTCCCATGACCTCCTGCCGCTCCTCCTCTCGCCATGAAAAAATAATGTATGTGCTATATGTTATTAATAAGTTTGGGGGGAGGAGTGCCATGTCTTAACTCTATATGTCTCTATGTGTGTTCTTTAACCTATGTGTGTTGCAAATATGTCTAATCTCTAAATATGTGTAAGTCTTAAGTGTAAATCCGTATGACATAAAATATATATCAATCCAAAATGCAATCTACCTCTCTCCAAATATCTCCTGCTCTCTCTCTCACTATAAACACCCACCTGCTCCTGGACCTGCGTGCTACTTCCAATGAAATTTACAACACAGTCAGAGCATGTGCGTGTGTCAATCAAATTTATAAGCTCCCACTGTCAATCATATTCATCTAGAACATTTTTGATTGGCTGAGAGGCCTGTGTCGCACTGCGTTATTCTGCAAATGGATGGTTAAGGCTGATCGCGGCTAGTCCACCCCTTTACACCTTGTGAGCCTAGGCTAAGGTTTACAGGCTTGCATCTCAAGCCTGTAACTCGTGCCCAGCTCGAATTTAATAGCTCTGTAACTCTGCCAAATTTCAAGCCTGCAGCCTTGCAGGTCTCACGTTGCACTTACAGGTTGTGGAATTTAATGGGGCTGTTGGAGGTGACATGTCAATCAAATAGCAAATCACTAAATATTAAATATGAATGAAGCCAATGTAATAGTCCATGTGGGTGGCTTAATATGTATTAACTCATTGATTCTCGAGATTGATATAACCCTGAAAATTACATGTTAAAAAATTGAATTTTTTTATTCCATATTGACGGGCTTGAGCCTGTTGTGCAATTAATTCTGTCTTTCCCCGTGTTTTGAAGTACAGTATTGATTTTTTTATTTGCTTTTAAAGTGCTCCGGACCATTTGTGGCCTTGGTGGGGTGGTTAGCGAGAGGGAATCGGAGCTATTGAATAGTGACTTTCGATTTTAGTGTTCGGAAATCTTGCAGCCATGAAAGATCAAAGGCTTGGATGGGCATTAACTTGCGATGTTAACCATCGCAACGAATCAGAGATCGAAGCCCTGATCTCCCAAAGCCTCAATTAAATGAGGCTCCATGAATACAACAATTGAATTCACTACTAGCTGACATACAAAGAGATATTGCCACCCTGGGGAAAAGTACCACTACTTTAATAAGTTAAATTATAACTGTCCTCCCAGCCTTCCAGTCAGGTCCAAATAAGCATACAGAACATATAACATTATTTAAAAATATATATGAGCAGGAACAGAGCTAGCACTGGTACAGACAGTGCAATGCACTTGGTCCCTCCTCTTGGGGAGGTGGGGCTACACTGTCCCGTTTTTTATAATTTTTTGTATTTAAATTTTTTTGTGCTGTGTATGCAGCAGTATCACATTTTAACAATCGGTTCCCAGGGATCCCCACTAGGTCTGTTGGGATCATTAAAGCTCCCTGAGATCATCATTTGGCTTGTATGGACTCAGGGTGACCCCCACCTAGGCCTGCAGGGCCCAAGGAGACCCCAGGATCCCTACTAGGCCTTAGTGCAACCATTAAGCCCCCCAGGACCCATTAACCCCATAATCAAAAATAAACACCATAGGTAACTAACTATAGCCATGGGCATCCCTGTGGGCCCCCATGACAACTAAATTTAACCCCTATACCATGGAGGTCCAGACCACCTGGTATGCTAAGTTAGGACCCCCATGGTATGAAAATGTAACTCCTATACTATGGGGGTAAATTATATCACTAAAATTAACTGCTATATCATGCTGGTCCATAAGGACCACCATGCTGTGACTAGTTGAACATTGGGCCACCATAGAAGCAACCATAGAGGACATATTGCCCCATTGGAAAATGGGTAGGGGAATTATATTGCACATGTGGGTGGTGGGGTGAAAAGCCCTAAGACATAGGGCCATAGTGTACCAACATGCATCATGTGATCTTATGGCATATGCTCCTGCCTTATCCTGTATACTGTAGGTAATTTCCCATGTAATATTACTGTGTTCTGTGTTATGTTAAAAGAATTAATGTGTACATATAGTACAGTCATAAGTGTAATGTGTGAGTATAGTATATCACAGTTAGAATTTGTGCATATACTGTGGCATTTTGCTTATATAATATAAAGTTAATGCAGTCACATATAGAACAAATGTTTAGGTTCTACAGGAATCTATGTGGATTTAATAATACTGGAGCAGCCAAGGGAAGGGGGGGGGGGGGGGGACTTGTGTGGAAGGTTGGAAGCCTTAGTTTCAAGGTGGGGTTTTAGCTATAGAGGGAGATGGTGTTATTTTGTGATATATATTCAATGCAAAGAAATGAATAAAGGGTTGTTGACTTCTGAGACATATAGAAATGATATGGTCTCTTATTTTGCCCCTGGTGGCTGCCATACTGACCCTGAATGATACAGAAGCCAGAAATCAGTGTGCTGGTGCCGAGATTTCCAAGAACCCAATGGTCCTTGTGGATAGTTAACATGTAGTCTATAGCAGGTGGCCCTGAGCAGTAATAGCCCCTAACCCTGGATTGTCACAGTGGAGATATACATTACCTATCCCTTTGATGACCCTCAGGCACAATGCTCTGGCCCTCAATCTTCAGCCCTGGATAAGCGGGCACTTCAATGTTGCTAGAAGAATCTGTGCTGTTCTCTCTTGTTTAAAGTTATGGTTCCTTTCTGCAACCCGTGGACATGGGATTACACCTAAAAAATCATATTAATGTATATTTCCCCCCTCCCCTCTTCAGGTTTAATTTATTTTGATTTATTTTTGTACATTAGTGTTAGGGACAATGGGGGACCAATATAGACCCTGTGGTACTCATAGGGTTACCATGGGTGTCCTTATGGAAAAAACTCTATTTAGCAATGAACTTTGTTTTAAAATTACTAGAGATCGCAATGACAGCTTATATTAGAAGTTCCTTTATTAAATCAAAGATTTTAAGATCTTACTTTGTAAGATTCAGACACTTTGGCTTAATGGGTGCAGGCCAGCAATCTACTTCTATCACAGAATCAGAATTATCTAAAATTAACAATGCTGTATAACAAAAAGAGATTAAAGACACAATAAAATTGCTCAAGACAGGCAAGTCACCAAGCTCAGAAAACTTTCTTGCAAAATTTTATTAAAAAAATTCCAATGATAGAAGTCTTTACTTAGTCTCACTATATAATGACATTGTGGAAGGTATACACTTATCTTATGTCACGACCCAGGGCTCAGAACACTCCTAATTCTCCTACTGTAGGTTATAGGAGCAATCTTTGAATCCGCTCTGTAAGTCAGTGCAGAGTTTTCTGTCTGTTGCAGTAATCAGTGTACAGGTGAGAGTGGGTGTGGCTTGGCAAGTGTAAGTTATATCTGTGTGCATTTGTGTGAGGTCCTGTTTGAATCCGCTCTGTAAGTCAGTGCACAGTTTTCTGTCTATTGCAGTAATCAGTGATACAGGTGAGAGTGGGTGTGGCTTGGTCTGTGTAAGTTATATCTGTGTGCATTTGTGTGAGTTTCTGTTTGAATCCGCTCTGTAAGTCAGTGCAGAGTTTTCTGTCTGTTGCAATAATCAGTGTACAGGTGAGACTGGGTGTGGCTTGGCCTGTGTAAGTTATATCTGTGTGCATTTGTGTGAGGTCCTGTTTGAATCCGCTCTGTAAATCAGTGCAGAGTTTTCTGTCTGTTGCAGTAATCAGTGATATAGGTGAGAGTGGGTGTGGCTTGGTCTGTGTAAGTTATATCTGTGTGCATCTGTGTGAGTTTCTGTTTGAATCCACTCTGTAAGTCAGTGCAGAGTTTTCTGTCTGTTGCAGTAATCAGTGATACAGGTGAGAGTGGGTGTGGCTTGGCATGTGTAAGTTATATCTGTGTGCATTTGTGTGAGGTCTGGTTTGAATCCGCTCTGTAAGTCAGTGCAGAGTTTTCTGTCTGTTGCAGTAATCAGTGATACAGCTGAGAGTGGGTGTGGATTGGTCTGCGTAGTTATATCTGGGTGCATTTGTGTGAGGTCTGGTTTGAATCCGCTCTGTAAGTCAGTGCAGAGTTTTCTGTCTGTTGCAATAATCAGTGTACAGGTGAGAGTGGGTGTGGCTTGGCCTGTGTAAGTTATATCTGTGTGCATTTGTGTGAGTTTCTGTTTGAATCCGCTCTGTAAGTCAGTGCAGAGTTTTCTGTCTGTTGCAGTAATCAGTGTACAGGTGAGAGTGGGTGTGGCTTGGCAAGTGTAAGTTATATCTGTGTGCATTTGTGTGAGGTCCTGTTTGAATCCGCTCTGTAAGTCAGTGCAGAGTTTTCTGTCTGTTGCAGTAATCAGTGATACAGGTGAGAGTGAGTGTGGCTTGGCAAGTGTAAGTTATATCTGTGTGCATTTGTGTGAGTTTCTGTTTGAATCCGCTCTGTAAGTCAGTGCAGAGTTTTCTGTCTGTTGCAGTAATCAGTGATACAGGTGAGAGTGGGTGTGGCTTGGTCTGTGTAAGTTATATCTGTGTGCATTTGTGTGAGTTTCTGTTTGAATCCGCTCTGTAAGTCAGTGCAGAGTTTTCTGTCTGTTGCAATAATCAGTGTACAGGTGAGAGTGGGTGTTGGCTTGGCCTGTGTAAGTTATATCTGTGTGCATTTGTGTGAGTTTCTGTTTGAATCCGCTCTGTAAGTCAGTGCAGAGTTTTCTGTCTGTGGCAATAATCAGTGTACAGGTGAGAGTGGGTGTGGCTTGGTCTGTGTAACTTATATCTGTGTGCATTGTGTGAGTTTCTGTTTGAATCCACTCTGTAAGTCAGTGCAGAGTTTTCTGTCTGTTGCAGTAATCAGTGATACAGGTGAGAGTGAGTGTGGCTTGGCAAGTGTAAGTTATATCTGTGTGCATTTGTGTGAGTTTCTGTTTGAATCCGCTCTGTAAGTCAGTGCAGAGTTTTCTGTCTGTTGCAGTAATCAGTGATACAGGTGAAAGTGGGTGTGGCTTGGTCTGTGTAAGTTATATCTGTGTGCATTTGTGTGAGGTCCTGTTTAAATCCGCTCTGTAAGTCAGTGCAGAGTTTTCTGTCTGTTGCAGTAATCAGTGATACAGGTGAGAGTGAGTGTGGCTTAGCAAGTGTAAGTTATATCTGTGTGCATTTGTGTGAGTTTCTGTTTGAATCCGCTCTGTAAGTCAGTGCAGAGTTTTCTGTCTGTGGCAATAATCAGTGTACAGGTGAGAGTGGGTGTGGCTTGGTCTGTGTAACTTATATCTGTGTGCATTGTGTGAGTTTCTGTTTGAATCCACTCTGTAAGTCAGTGCAGAGTTTTCTGTCTGTTGCAGTAATCAGTGATACAGGTGAGAGTGAGTGTGGCTTGGCAAGTGTAAGTTATATCTGTGTGCATTTGTGTGAGTTTCTGTTTGAATCCGCTCTGTAAGTCAGTGCAGAGTTTTCTGTCTGTTGCAGTAATCAGTGATACAGGTGAAAGTGGGTGTGGCTTGGTCTGTGTAAGTTATATCTGTGTGCATTTGTGTGAGGTCCTGTTTAAATCCGCTCTGTAAGTCAGTGCAGAGTTTTCTGTCTGTTGCAGTAATCAGTGATACAGGTGAGAGTGAGTGTGGCTTAGCAAGTGTAAGTTATATCTGTGTGCATTTGTGTGAGTTTCTGTTTGAATCCGCTCTGTAAGTCAGTGCAGAGTTTTCTGTCTGTTGCAGTAATCAGTGTACAGGTGAGAGTGGGTGTGGCTTGGCCTGTGTAAGTTATATCTGTGTGCATTGTGTGAGTTTGTTTGAATCCGCTCTGTAAGTCAGTGCAGAGTTTTCTGTCTGTGGCAATAATCAGTGTACAGGTGAGAGTGGGTGTGGCTTGGCCTGTGTAAGTTATATCTGTGTGCATTGTGTGAGTTTCTGTTTGAATCCGCTCTGTAAGTCAGTGCAGAGTTTTCTGTCTGTTGCAGTAATCAGTGATACAGGTGAGAGTGGGTGTGGCTTGGTCTGTGTAAGTTATATCTGTGTGCATTTGTGTGAGGTCTGGTTTGAATCCGCTCTGTAAGTCAGTGCAGAGTTTTCTGTCTGTTGCAGTAATCAGTGTACAGGTGATAGTGGGTGTGGCTTGGCCTGTGTAAGTTATATCTGTGTGCATTTTGTTGTTTTCTGTTGAATCAGTTCTGTGGGGCAGGACAGTGTTTTCTATCCTGTGCTCATTTATCATTGTAGAGGCGAGTAGGCGGGGTCTATTTTAACAAGGGAAGTGAGAGCTTGGGAGCTTGCAATCATTTCAAGTGTAGTTGGTGTGTAGGAGATTAAATAAAAGGAGGAAATCCAAAGAAAAGGGGTATTATATGAAAAAAACTGAAAACAAACGTATATATTTTTTCTGTTTAGTTTGGTTTAAGGTGTAGAAAAGAAACCTTTATACAAATACATTGATTTGTTTTCTCACTGTATTTTTGTAACTGATAATCATGAGTCAGTCCAGTGGTAACCTCACTCAGTGTACATCCTGCCAAATGTATGCACTACTGGAACAGATGATCCAGGGTCCATACCTCTGTGACAGGTGTGAGTATGTTGCCTCTCTGGAAGCTCAAATTTAAGATCTGGAGAGGAGAATTGCAACCCTTCATGATATTGTCACACTGGAAAGGGAGTTGGTGCTCACGGAGCACAGTTTAGCTGGGCCTAGTATGGAGGGAGGAGCTGGGGCTAGTGAGGATGGCCAGGGAGGTAGCTGGGTTACAGTTAGAAGGGGAATCAGGGGGAACAGGAGGAGGCAGGCCAGTTCTGAGTTGGCAAACACCAACAGATTTGCCAGATTGAGTGAAACTATTGGGGATGTCCATTCAGGAATGGCAATGCCAGATAGAGCTGTTCCCTCGAACAGCCGGGAGAACAGTTCTACTGGAGGAGAGGGAGGGCAGAATAGGCAGAGCAACAGACATGTTTTGGTGGTAGGGGACTCTATTATTAGGAAGGTAGACAGGGTAATTTGTCACCCAGATCCCAGCAATCGAACAGTTTGCTGTCTCCCGGGTGCTCGGGTTCGGCATGTTGTGGATCGGGTGGATAAATTATTGGGAGGGGCTGGTAATGAACCGGCGGTCTTGGTACACATTGGTACCAATGACAAAGTTAGTGGAAGATGGAGCGTCCTAAAGAATGATTTTAGAGAATTAGGGAATAAGCTTAAAGCAAGGACCTCCAAGGTAGTATTTTCTGAGATACTACCAGTGCCACGTGCTTGCCCAGGGAGGCAGAAGGAGCTTAGGGAGGTTAATGCATTGCTAAAAAAGTGGTGCAGTGCAGAGGGTTTTGGGTTTTTAGAGCACTGGGCTGACTTCTCACTTGGGTACAATCTATATAGCAGGGATGGATTGCACCTTAATGATGAGGGAGCTTTTGTGCTAGGGGATAGGATGGTGGAACGGCTGGGTGAATTTTTAAACTTGTAGGTGGGGGGGAGGGACTAAATAGAAGTATTGGGGTAAATAGGGCAGAGAGGGAAAGGGATGAATTAGTTACCCATGGGGGAGGAGAAGGGGGAGGGTTACAATAGAAAGTAGGGAGGTATTAATAGGTGCCTCAAATCCAGTGGCAGGCACTTTACAACGGCAGAGCCATAGCAACATAAAGTGTATGATTGCTAACGCAAGAAGTTTCCCTGGGAAAATGGATGAGCTAGAAATATTAGCAGTACAAGAAAAATGTTGCTTAATAGGCATTATGGAAACATGGTGGGATGAATCTCATGACTGGACTGTTAATCTGGATGGTTATAGCCTATTTAGGAAAGATAGGGGAAATGGTAAAAAAGGAGGATGGATCTGTCTGTATGTTAAGCCTGAATTTAAGCCTATAGTCAGAGAAGATATTTATGCTGGCACGAACGGCATCATTGAATCTTTGTGGGTTGAGCTAAATAGTGGAGGAGCTAATTCTAAATGCATATTGGTGGGAGTATGCTATAAACCCCCAAATATAGCTGAAAGTGAGGAAATACAATTATTGTTACAGATTGGAAATGCAGCTAAGCACGGGCAAGTTCTAATAATGGGAGACTTCAATTACCCTGAAATAAACTGGATAAATGAGAGCAGCAGCTCAGCTAAGGGGAGCAGGTTCTTGAGTACACTCAGGGATCATTATCTGGCCCAGGTAATACAAGAACCTACTAGAAATGGGGCCATCTTGGATTTAGTCATCACAAGTAATATTGATATAATATCAAATGTAAAAATAGGGGAACGCTTGGGGTACAGTGATCACAACACAGTATCATTTGAGATTGAATACAAAAAACAGAGTTGTAAGGGGCCAACAAAAACTCTAAATTTTAAAAGGGCTAACTTTAATGGGCTACGGCCAGCAATACAAAATATAGACTGGGACAAAGAACTTACAGGGAAAAATACTGAAAATAAATGGACAACATTCAAATCCTTACTAAATAAACATACTCATCAGCATGTACCATGTGGAAATAAAATAATTAGGAGTAAATCACATCCCATGTGGCTTAACTATGACTTAAAGATCATGATGAGGAAAAAGAAATATGCATTTAAATTATACAAGAAGGAGGGAACAGAGTCAGCTTTATGTGACTATAAGGAAATCAACAAGTCTTGCAAAAGGGCTATTAGACTGGCTAAAATAGAAAATGAGAAGTCAGTTGCAATGGAAAGTAAGACTAACCCGAAAATATTTTTTAAACATATTAATGGGAAGAAGGCAAGGAAGGAAGCTATAGGAACATTACAATGTGACACAGGCCATCTGATAATTAGTGACCAGGAAAAGGCAGATGAGCTAAATAGGTTCTTTTCGTCGGTTTACACAAGGGAGGTACCAGTGGTTGGGACACCGCAACATAATGGGGCTACACTACCTTCACTAAATAATTGGTTAACGCAGGAAGAAATCCAAAAGAGGTTGGAGAAAATAAATGTTAATAAAGCCCCAGGTCCTGATGGAATACATCCAAGGGTACTGAGGGAGCTGGGTTCTGTAATAGCCAAACCATTATATCTAATCTTTCAAGACTCACTCACTACAGGGTGTCTACCGGATGACTGGAGAAAAGCAGAGGTGATACCTATATTTAAGAAGGGATCTAGAGCAAATCCGGGGAATTATGGACCAGTGAGCCTCACTTCTGTAGTGGGGAAGCTTTTAGAAGGGTTAATAAGGGACAGAATACAAGAATATGTCTATTTGAACAGGATCATAGGTAGCAGTCAACACAGATTTATGAAGGATAGGTCGTGTCAGACCAATCTAATTAGTTTTTATGAGGAGGTTAGTAGGAACTTGGATCAGGGCAACTCAGTGGATGTAGTCTTTTTAGATTTTTTAAAGGTATTTGATACAGTGCCACATGGAAGACAAGTGAGCAAACTAAGGGATACAGGAATTGCAGTAAATATCTGCTCATGGATCGACAGCTGGCTAAAAGACAGGAAGCAAAGGGTTGTTGTGAATGGAACATACTCCGATTGTTCTAATGTGATAAGTGGGGTTCCTCAAGGTTCAGTATTAGGTCCTCTCCTTTTTAACATATCTATTAATGATATAGAAGTAGGACTCTAAAGTAGTGTCTCTATTTTTGCTGATGAAAATAAGTTGTGCAAGGTAATAAAATCAGATAATGATGTACTTTCCCTACAAAAGGATTTGCATAAATTAGAGAAATGGGCGGCTAAATGGCAGATGAGATTTAATACAAATAAATGCAAGGTTATGAATTTGGGAAGGAACAATAGCCATGCAATCTATAATCTTAATGGAGCAAATCTAGGGGTATCAGATATTGAAAGGGATTTGGGAGTACTAGTGGACAACCACCTAGGTAACAGCGCTCAAAGCCAAGCAGCGGCTGCAAAGGCAAATAAAATATTAGCATGTAATATAGAAGCAAGGGAAGCAAATATAATTCTGCCACTATACAAAGCCCTAGTACGCCCTCATTTGGAATATGAAGTACAATTTTGGGCACCACCTCATAAAAAAGAAGTTTTAGAGCTGGAAAAAGTACAGAGAAGGGCTACAAAACTAATAAGGGGAATGGAGGGGCTAAGTTATGAAGAAAGACTAACAAAATTAAACTTATTTTCGCTAGAAAAAAGGCGTTTACAAGGCGATATGATTACCTTATATAAATACATCCAGGGTCAATATAAGGCTTTGTCAAGTGAACTTTTTGTAGCAAGAGATTTTCAACTGACAAGAGGACATCCTTTGAGGTTAGAGGAAAAAAGATTTCACCTTAAACAAAGAAAAGGGTTCTTCACAGTTAGGGTGGTTAAACTGTGGAATTCTCTACCAAAGGAGGTGGTGACAGCGAATTCGATAGACAACTTCAGAAAGGGGTTAGATATATTTTTGAATAAAGAGGGCATTCAAGGCTATCCTAGATAACTAGCAAAGGAATATTAATCCAGGGAGAAATTTGATCGCCAGTATCTGGGACCAGGAAGGAATTTAGCTTTTTTTCCCCCTTATGAGACAATTGGCAAAGTTTCAATGTTTTTTTTTTTCTGTTTGCCTTCCTCTGGATCACATTACAATTAATAATAAATAGTCCACATTAAAAAGATCAATAGAGATCTAAAAAGGTTGAACTTGATGGACTAACTCTTTATTCATCCTCCAATACTATACTATTAATAATTATTTAATCAATAATTTAATTAATAACTAATCCGCATATTGCAGATCAGAGGAGATCTTAACAGGTTGAACTTGATGGACTGAAAGTCTTTTTTCAACCTTAATTACTATGTAACTATGTAATCTTCAGGTTGTGACTTTATATTCATCTCCGCGTCTAGCAATTGAGATCAGGGCATCAGTCATGGAGAAACAGGAGAAATCGGATGAACAACACCATTTTATAGTGCATACAGCAGATTAGCTTTATTCCCCCCTACAAAAAGATATTTTCCACAGCACAAAAAGATTCACCTCCACACGCCTTCCTCCCCCGACTTTCTTTCCTGTGAGACAAACATGATCTGGTATGTGTCTCTGTCCATAGGTTGGTGGAGGTGTTAAATGTATCTTGATCCTTAAACCTGATTTGCTGTACAGCCCTAGAGGGCAATTAACTAACATCAGCTTTTATTACGGAGGCCAGAGACCAAGCATCTGCCCACATTAGCTTGGCTCCCCCCCCTCCCCCACACACCTGGAATTCTGGTAATGAATGGCACTCCTATTCCTTGGTCAAAGGACAGATGCCTGCCAATCAGCTCCCACTGGTTTTTACAATATTATTTTGTTATTAGTCGCTTTTAACATAACATTGGGTGTTCATTGACATCTCATAATTCACAAACAGAAACAAATTGACCCTTTGTTATGACCTTAAATCAAGCAGAGACAAAAACTGTAGTAAAAACTGTAGTATTAAACTTTGATTTTAAAATCATCACAAAAATAACTGCTACTGGACTTGACCACTTCCTTCCTACATTGATTTATTGTGATCAGGTGGGATCTATCCCGCAGCATCGGGCCCCTGACAATGTCAACTATTAAAATTTATGGAATATGCTAATATACATAAAATCCCAACCTGTGTATTACGTCTTGGTATTTAAAAGCATTTGATACTTTAAGATGGCCTTATCTGTTTAGTGTGCTAGAGAATGTTTCATTTAGAGGAAAAAATGTACAAATGCTTCATACTCTATTCTAGCTCCCCTTGTTGTTTAGTCGTTCAGTCGCATCCGACTTTCCATGACTCCAGGTACCAGGTACATCTCTTTCACTGCCCCTCTGAGCTCCATCAAGTTTATGTTCATTGCTTCAGTGACCTCATCTATCAACTTACATCCCCATGAAACAAGAACATCCCCATGAAACATCCCCCTACCTAACATCCCCATGAAACAGAGAATGTGACAAGCATGCCCCTTGTCCCCACTACACTTTATATGGTCAATTGAAACCACAACCTTAATAAATGGTATAACACTTACAGCCTTATTAAATTGCAATTCGGCAAATTTAAAAGGGCTCTATTGAAGCACATAACATATTTTTTTGTTTTTAGTTAGTGAACTTCTATCCAAAAGCAAGGTCTTCACTAACTAAAAACCTCTGTAAAAAAATATGCTATGCGCTTAAATAGAGCCCTTTTAAGACGTAACACCACGCGCCCGCCCCCCGCTGAACCGTCCCGTCCCCGCTTCTCCCCCTCCCTTCCTGGGGAGGGGGCGGGCGGGTGCCGCCGGGCGGGGAGGGGGGACGGGGAGGGGAGGGGGGACAGTGCGCCCCAGCCGCGCCGCGCCGCCGAGGCGGGAGGGCCTACGACCCTGACGCTGATCAAACAGGTTTTGTCTCAGAGAGGCAGGGCTCCAACAACTCTCATAAAATGATTCACCTAATCAACCTAGCGAAGAACAAAGGCACTCCCACTCTATTATTATCAATGGATGCGGAAAAAGCATTTGATAGGGTAGGGTGGGATTTCATGATGCAGACCCTTCTCAGATATGGGTTTGAAGCCTTCGCATCGAAGGCAATAGCGGCCTTATACAATGCCCCTTCGGCATCTGTATTGGGCAAGGGGGTACAGTCAGACTACTTTGGGATTACAAACGGCACCCGTCAAGGGTGTCCGCTGTCTCCCATTTTATTTGCCCTGATTTTAGAACCCTTGGCTATAGCAATACGGACTTCTCTAAACTTTAAAGGGATTAAAATAGGCAAAAATGAATATAAAATCTCCCTCTTTGCTGACGATGTAGTGGTCTATATGGAGCAACCACATAAATCTATGAGGGTTCTAATGGAAACAATCGCTAATTACAGCAAAGTGTCGAATTACAAATTAAATATAGAAAAATCGTAAGTCTTGAGCATTAATATGGCTGAAAAAGACGATGAACTCCTCTTGGACAAATATCAGTTAGCCCATACAAAAGGATTCACACACTTAGGTATTAAGTTTAGCTTGGACTTAAGAAGTATGTTAGACTCAAACTTGAATAATTTATACAAAACATCTAAAGACCTTATTGAGAACTGGCCGGGAAACCATATCTCATTCTCCGGCAGAATTGCTTCTGTAAAAATGTCTTTTCTACCCAAAATCAACTATGTGTTAAGATCATTCCCTTTCCCAATTACAAGCCAATGGCTGGCTAAATTCCAGAAGCTGATAGACAGATACATTAACAAAAAGGGTCAGATTAGAGTGAAACGGGAAATAATGTGAAGAAAATTTAATAAAGGAGGTATAGCGTACCCAATGGTTTCTCATTACCTGGAAGCAATCAAACTAGCGCAATACATAAAGTGGACCCAACCTCTTGCGGGTCATATTGAAAACCAGGCACTGAGCGATATGCTTTCCTCCATTGATCTCAATGCCCTTTTCTACTTTCCAAAATTAGCTATACCTTATATCAACCCTAAGGCAACTGTCTTGATCGACATGGTAAAGGACTGGATAAAAATGAACAAGAAATTTAAACTCTTAGAGAGCTACAATGACCTTACCCCTTTGACAACAATAACATGTCTAAATCATATCCTTCTGGAACCAGAATGGAAAGAGAAAGGGATATATTTACTGGGCCATATTGTAGACAAACACAATGGCAAAATACTAGATTATGACACGCTAAAAAAGAAATACAACATTTCAAATAAAACATGGTTCACTCTATATAAATTAACACAAGTTCTGAAACAAAGAATTAAAGTTAATAATTCACTTAGTTCAAACTATTTGGTCACTTTGATAGAGTCTCAAAATTTTAAACATCTGATATCAAAGTGTAGTGAAATTATCCACACTCAAATTCAGCGGGATATAACTAAACCGATGGAAACTTGGGCAAAAGACATGCATATACGGGTATCTAAAGACTTATGACAACAAGCCTTAAAATCTTTAAACAGGTTTGTGAAAAATGTAAATCAAAGAGAAATCCAATTTAAAATCTTAAATAGATGGTACTGGGTTCCCGTTAAAATATACTCCATATCTTTTAACCCAGAAACCAAATTATGTTGGAGGAACTGTGGAAATCCAGCAGATATGTTTCATATATGGTGGAACTGCCCTACATCTCTCTCATTTTGGGAAGACTGCTTTGAATACGTATCCAATATACTAAAGATAAACATCAAAGCTGATCCGCAGATAGCATTGTTTAACTTGTTTCCTGCTAAAACGTCAATTAAAAATACAGGGTTTATGACCCAAATTTTTATAGTTGTTAAAACTGCAATTGCAAGAAACTGGAAGAAAATACTTCTCCCCAAATTATCTGAAATCTTGATCATGGTAGGGAAAAATCAGGAGTTAGAGAAAGACTTTAACACCGAACTACAGTTAAAACAAGACCCTTTAAAATGGACCATTTGGGATACTATTCTCAACTAAAACCCCGGCGTTGTCACCTCACTTGCCACCCAGATCTCTCCCCTCGGGCACAATTCCTCCCTAACTTTCCCTCGTCTCCTCCTCCCTCTCCGTCTAGAATGAATGAAGTTTGACAGTGAGAAGTTTGGGGGTTTGAATGAAGATTAGAGAGGAATTATAATGAGCTGTAGTCTCCACGATAATGAAACTCCCAAACTATGTCCCAAAAAGGCGAGAAAAATTCAAATTTAATAATCAAGACTCAATCTGCCCAAACATTTGAGAAATATAGGTACTTCTTAATGACAGCCCTATTCGCTAATTAAGACGCATTCTAAAACTACATTTGGGGGTTATCAAGAAAAAAAAAAAGAAGGAATTTGGACAGTCTGAGGCCAATAAGGACGTGCAGGGAGCGAAAGCGAAATAAAAGAAAACAAGGGGGAAAGGAGAATAGAGTAATTATGACACAAAGATATCTCACTATAGAAGAAACCCAAATTTCTGATACGAGTTTGTCCGAGAAATGTTGTGTTTTTGTTTTTCTTTCCTTCTGTAATCTATGTATATTATGTATAATTGACAATAAAAAATATTGAAAGGTAAAAAAAAAAAAAAAAAAGAAAAAAAACATATTTTTTTGCAGAAGTTTTTAGTTAGTGAACTTCTATCCAAAAGCAAGGTCTTCACTAACTAAAAACCTCTGTAAAAAAATATGCTATGCGCTTAAATAGAGCCCTTTTAAGACGTAACATGCAATCGTAGGCTACAAATTAATTAGTGCCAATAAGTAATATTTGATAACCGGGCTCGCAATCAAGGAATCTATAAAATGTATTGGATCATCTGTTTTAGCCCATGTGGGTTGCATGATACCTATTAACCCCTTGAGTCCTGGGATTGATATTACTCAGAAATAAAAGTTAAATAATATTTTTTAATTGCATATTTGTGAGCTTGAGACTGTTATGCAATAATTATAATGTGTTTCTATGCCTTCCCATGCTTTTAATGTACACTATTGTGTGTTTAATTGCTGCTATAGCTCGTAATATTTTTGACAGAAACTTGTTTTTTTTTCCGTTGCTGGTTAGAATTTATTTGCGAGCTAGCGCTACGCGTCTAATAGAAAATCGATTTTATGTAACTTTAATTACTTAGTGCTCATAATCTTCGAACTGTACTAAAACCAATGGAGTTCTAATGCCGAGTTTGCGGATTTGGCTGGCCCGTAGTGATTGTGGGCGTGGAACTCGTAATCAAATTGCGAGTAGCTAATAGAATACGGTATGTAACAATATTAGAGTGATTTCAGTGTGTATAAATGTATTAGTCAATAGAAAATTGGTCAAATTGGTGAATAGAATGGGGCCCTTGGTCTCTACACCAGATCTCTTGGATTAGAAGGGTTCATGCACTTTGAATGACAGTGCTTCCTAAATCACTATATTACGTTAAAGGTCTACCCTTACCAATCCTTAGATCTGAATTTAAGATACAATCAGCATGTTTTCAATTTATCTGGTTAACTAAAAAAGCTACAATACCAAAAAACTGATATATTATAATAAATCCTATGGAGGGCTTACTATGTCAGATCTACAAGCTTGCTTTTTAGCTGCCCAATTTGCAAAATTGACCCTTTAATATGACCAGAATCACCTGCCAATGTGGGTAGAAATAGACAGGGATCTACTACAGCAAACAAAGCCTCATAGTTTCCACATAGAACTAAAGTACAACCTTTTATTATCGTCTTTACAAAACACTTTTATGCTGTCATTATTTGATAACCAAATGTTTACTCCACGATTAGATTTTGAAGAAATATAATTAGTGTATTCAAAGGGGATAGTAAAATATTGTCATAAGTGATATGGCAACAGTACATGACATGGGCCCTTCCAAGACTTTACGATACATGCAAATTCTTCGGTTTATTGAAATGCATTTTAGATTAGGAACAAATATCTACAGCCTTCAAAATGTTCTACCTTCAAAACCCATATCACAATATTTCCACTCTTTATGTTAACATTAAAGTCTCTAAACTCTCTTATGAGGCCAAATTCATTACTATGTGGAAACTTGAGCTAGGACAAGTCTCACAAGGAAATGGGGAGACATCTTCACAAATACCTTTGGGGCCACTAGAAATGTCACATTACTAGAAACTTCAGCCAAAGTCCTAAACAGGACATACATGTTACTTAGCACTTTGTTTTTGCTTTCAAGCTTGTTCTGAAAAGGACATTTTTGTTCACAGTTGATGGACTTGCCCTTAAAGTTTCAACAATCTGCCATATTTTATCTAGATGTTTGAAAAAGAATGTCCTTCTAGACATGAGCCATTCCCTTTTAGGTACTACTAGTAAAAATGCCAATACTTCTCAAACAAATGGAATACATATTTTAGGCCACAACAATCTTTATTGCAGCCTTCAGGAAACAACCTCCATTACTATTTTTCACACATTTCCAGAATAAAGCAATGTTTGATTTTACAGAAACTAACATGCACTGTAGAAGACACCATTCCAAGATATAAGAAAGTTTGGGAACAGTGTTTTACTAAATATCTTATTATTGCCTGTTTACTTTGTTACTCCTGTTCCTCCTCTCATGTTACCCATTACCCTCCCTTCACTCCTCTCCGCAAAATATTCCAGAAATTTGGAAATTGTTGTGTAATGGATGCACTGCTCATGTTACACCAAATGTTGATGACATCACACTCTGCGACACAGAGTCTGACGTCGGCACAACAGTGAGCAGGGTTTTGGAAATTGTAAGGTAGCTAATGCTGTTTGGTGTGTAGTACTGAAATATATAATACATGAATAAATGAATATACTTTACCTATTTTGAAGCATTGTGTTGAAGAGCTGCAATCTGTTTTGATGTTGCTGCAGCATTAGTAGTGTGGAGCTGCTGTGTAAGCATGCTGATTGTGTGCAGTGTAATAGTGTGCGTGCGCGAGACCAAACCGTTAGCGTAGTTGTGTACTTCCGCATTGGCGTAAAATGGCGGGTAATGTTTGGTATGCGTCTTAGCGGAATATCCGTAGGTCTTTTGTGGTGTTTTGCGAGTGTCTTGTGGTGTTTTGTGTGTTTAGAGTGCTGTAGCCTCGTTTTCGTTTTGTTCGGCGGTCATTTTTTCTCTTGCTTAGAGAATTTTTAAGTGTCTAAACTCTTTTATTTTTATTTAAATGAAGGTGTAAGTTGTTTTTTTGAGGTCCTGGATGCTACCTCTTGCTGTAGGTAAGCTTTTTATGTATGTGCTGTGTGTATTTATTGTGTTTTGAATTTTGTAATGTTCGCGAGTTGCGTCCGAGTGTTGCGAGGTCGTAATGTGTGTTAACGTGTCTCGTATGTTGTTTGCGTTGCGAGGTAAAGTTTGCGAGGGTCGTAGTTGGTTTGTCGTGGTGTTTGCGTTGTGAGGTAAATTTTGCGAGGGTCGTAGTTGGTGTGTCGTGGTGTTTGCGTTGCGAGGTAAAGTTTGCGAGGATCGCAGTTGGTGTGTCGTGTAGTTTGCGTTGCGACGTAAAGTTTGCTTTTATTTATACTCATATTTTGTTTACCTATTAGTAGGTTTGGATCTATCCTTTTATAGTTACGCAACCCCAAGCCAGCAGCAGCAACACAACACTGCAGCTGAGGACTTGCACAGTAAAATTTAGAGTAGGAGAGCAGCAGTAACCCTAACCTCTAAACTTAATAGTACAACATTGTGCACCAGAGCCGCAGCCAGATCCGCCGCCGCGGGCCAGTCACGGCGGTGAAACTATAATAGGAAAGGACTATACGTTTTTTTCAACTTTGCTTGTTGTATAATATTAAGAATTTCTTGTGTATTAAAAACGTATACTGCAGTTCTCTATACCCCTCACAATAAATGTAAGACTACTGTAGTAGATTCTTAAATTGTAATTGTTGTTTTCCCTGTGTTTTAATATACACCAATACATTTTCATTTTAATTGTTCTCTTCCTCTTTACTTATATCCAATTCCTGAGGGTATACAATTAGCGTTAAAGTGTCTTTTTTTGCTCCTTTTTTCTTTATTCGATTTAATTACACTTGCTAATTCGGTTGTGTTTATAGTTGACTAGCGATTTGCCCATCAAAAAATGACAGCAATAAAATTGTAAGGCAGGTGATGCTGTTTGGTCGAGACATTAATGTTGTTGGTGGTCCAAGATCCTTCGGTGCTCATTGCGAGGCTGTTGGTTGTTGTATATTTTTTTTCTGATAGGCGATTTTGCTGTTATTGTTTTGTCGGCGTTGATCTGCTTTTTGCGCTTATTGCAAGGCTTTGTGTGCTATAAGGAGTGCTGGCACTCGCTGTAAGTCGCGCGGTGAATGGCTTTTGTGTTTATTGTTTTTTTTGTGTATATTTGTTTTTGTATGCTAATGAAATAATTAATACATTAATCAATGAATAAACTTTACCTAGTTGGAAGTAATATATGCAGGAAGCATTGTGCTGAAGAGCTGACAATCTGTTTTGATGTTCCGGCAGCATACAATGTAGGTTTGCACTGTTGTGGAGCGGATGTGTAAGTGTCAGCAATGTGTGCAGTGTGTAGTGTAAATAGGCTGCGTGCGCAAGGGAAAGCAGTTAGTGTAGCTGTGTACTTCTTGCTAATGTGTACGTGATACGCGGCTGTGTATGATTTAGCGTCCTTGTTAAGAGTGTATCTTGTACCTCGTACAGCTTTTTGGAAAATCCGTATTTGCATGTTTAGGATCCTGTAGCCTCGTTTTCAGGTTTTTTCGGCGGCCATTTTTTCTCTCGCTTAGGGCATTTTCGTGTGTCTAAACTCTGGAATTTGGAGTTAAAGTGAGGTGTAACTTCACTTGCAGATGTCCTGGGTGCGCCCCCACACCCTCTCCCACCCTGTCGGTAAGCTTTTTATGTATATTTTGTGTGTCTTTATTGTGTTTTTAATGTTTTCAGGTGTGCACAGTTCGGCCATTAAGGTTGTATTTTTGCAAAGTCGTAATTTATTTATTTTTTCTAAGTCCCGCGTCTCATATTTTTTTTATTTTAAGTCCGTAAATTTTATTTTTTAAGTCCCGCGGTTCGTATTTTTTTGTGGAAGTCCGTATATAGTGATTGCGTGTTAGATGTATTTTGGTAAAGTGTCGCTTGTGTGGGTGTTTGTAACCGTTTGTGAGGTGCCGTAGATCCTCCACCTCCGCAAATGTAGCCCCTCGCTTCTCAGGGGGTCGTAGGGATGAGCGCCTATAGCGCTCATCTCCACCAGCACAAGTAGCGCCTTTAGCAATCCTTGCCAGCAACTGCGACCCTCGCTTTGAGAGGGCCGCAATTGCGGCAGGCTCGCTATGCGAGCCCACAAGCGTTAGCAACAACCCGCATTGTTGACAACTATATATGTGATAGTTTTATGGGATTAATTCCTATTACAGATTAAGTGAAAGCCTTTACTTCACTTCTAGTCTGCTATTAATGCAATGTAGATGAGTGCTGGTGTGCATCAAAAAGAGTGGCAACCCTTTAAGCATGTGCGATATACTGACATTAAAGTATATTTTAACATTCTAACATTTTTCCTGATATGTTTCATTTCCAGATCTACCATGAAGAGAGGCTTCCAGAAGTGGGTTCTTGGAGTAGGGTTAGGAGTCATTGCCCTTCGAATTTTCTTCCTCACATCTGTCCCAACATTAATTAGTCCAAGATCTGAAGGGGAGATCATGGTGGTCAGGTCGGACGATGCCCCACTGATTATTGAGGAGTCAGCTGAAGTGTGCACAGAAAATGCTTCTATCAAAAAATTTCCAAAGTTTACAACTGAACCTCAACACATGAAGGACTTTTTGACCTACCGTCACTGCAAGAGTTTCCCACTGCTCTTTGACCCACCCATGAAGTGTGGTGGAATGGACAGATCCAAAGAGATCTTCTTGCTGCTGGCTATCAAATCTTCTCCAGGCAATTATGAACGCAGGGAGGCCATTAGAAAGACATGGGGTGTAGAGAGGGCCTATGGTGAACTGCACGTGAAAAGGATATTCCTTTCTGGAGTTCCAAAACCCCAAAAAGAGAGCAAACGAATGAGGCAGCTACTTGAAATTGAGAGTAATACATATAGAGATATAGTGCAATGGGATTTTTGGGATTCTTTTTACAACCTGACCCTAAAGCAGGTCCTATTTTACGAATGGCTGGAGAATAACTGTCCCGGGGCTCAGTTCGTATTCAATGGAGACGATGATGTCTTTGTCAACACATTCAATGTGATCACTTATCTAAGTGGCTTAGGAGAAGGAGCGGCAAACAATCCTCTTTTTGTTGGTCAGCTTAACGAACGAATGCCTCCAGTGCGTGAAAAGAACAGCAAATACTATGTGTCAGTAGAGTTGTTTCCTGGGGATAGTTTTGTACCATATTGTGGGGGTGGTGGCATCTTTATGTCCCGCTTCACTGCCCACTCTATCCATAAGGAATCTAAGCACATCCCACTCTTCCCCATTGATGATGCTTACCTAGGTATGTGCCTGGAAAGAGCAGGACAGAAGCCAAGTAACCATGAGGCAATCAGGACACTGGGAATCAGGTTTGCTAACTCAATTGACTCCTTTAACCCATGTTATTATCGTGAAATGCTTATGGTTCATCGGTTTGTGCCTTATGAAATGCTGGTGATGTGGAAGGCTGTTCAGTTAACACATCTGGACTGCAGCAGGAAACGTACTATAGATCCAGAAAGAAAACCTGTTCTGTGAGCAAAGAAGGAGGGGCAACAGGCCCAAAAGTAATGCTACGGTTTAGACAACTACCAATTTCAATTAATTCAAACATTGGGGAGATGGGAAAATAAGATCAAGCTGTATTTTTCTTTACAAAAAAAAAACCAACAAATGTTTCACTGGTAAAAAGGAAAGTCCTATCTAAAAGTTATATGCACCATATTAACAGTTTACATTTTTTTAGACAAGCCAAGCTAATCACCTCTTGCGGGAGCTTGTCATGCATAGCTTATCTTGAATTTTAATATATTTTAAAATGTTTAACAATTAAAGTGACAGGTTTCAAACACAGAATGTTAAAGTAAAAGCATTCAGTTGATACAATACTTACATGTTTTTA
The DNA here is from genome assembly GCA_027410445.1 of Discoglossus pictus. NCBI lineage: Eukaryota > Metazoa > Chordata > Amphibia > Anura > Alytidae > Discoglossus > Discoglossus pictus. Next base: position 290,727,601 of record CM050163.1, read on the forward strand.
TTTCCCTACAGTAAACATTGATGTTTGCAATATTTAGCAGTCAGTTCAGCCTTTCTGATCCACCCACAAACCAAGATTCTAATCAGTTAATGATCATTAACAAAGTATCAGTTAAACACTTGCTCTTATATTTTTTGGCAGACTATTGGGGAAATGGCAATTACAGACTCTGGGCCTTCACCCCTGTTCCATGCACTCAATACATAGCATGTAACAGGCTTAAAAAGGATACCTACTGCACATGTGCCAATTATCATCCAAATCAGCCCTGTAATAGAGTGCAGGAGATCTAGAGGACAAGCCAATACAATGTAAAAAATTATCAAAAACTAACATTAAACCCATTTGGTAGGTTTGGCCTTTTTGTTTTTAAATGTATTTTTTGATATCAAAATCTCACCTTATAAAAATGTTGGACACCTTAACTATAATATATGCTTTTACTGAGACATTACAATTTCAGTTAATGAAAAATAAGTAATAAATACTAGTGATTAAATCACCTCTGCAGCACTTTATATTGATAAACATGATAATTCTAACTAGGCGAAAAATCACTTAGATTGGCCAAATTGAATAACTGTTGCCTGAAATATATGCTCTCAAAATACAGATTATTCATTTCAAATACTTTGGAAAAAAGTATATTTTATCTGAAAATGTACCTATTATTGTCTAAGCACCACTGTAGAGGAATATTTATAAGAATCACAGAGGTCTGACAAATCTCTTTACAAATGGGCCAATTTCCTTGCATTAGCTACAATAGCTTAGTAAATTACCCCCCATTGCTAATGGACAAAGGACCTTTTGTGAGTCCCATCAGAGGTGCCAAGGATTTAGTGATTTTTTCCATTTTCTCAGAAAAAGTGTTATAAAAATTTAAAAAAACCCACACAAAGAAGCATTTTACAACAGATGTTTTATTTTATTTTCTACTGTAATTCACATGAATGTAAAATAAGGATCCAAATCAGCATTGTTCCCATTGTGCTTCAGGACCCACAGTATTAACCTCTTCTCTGGCTCAGATAGCTGCAATATACTGCTTTGGAATGCATTGCAACCTCATCCTGCAGGAAAGTGGTTAAAAGCCCCTTATATAATCCTTCATGGGGGGGGGGGGGGGTGACTGGCACTTTACAACAAAGGGGAGCTAGGAGTGTTGAGATATGGCTCCCCACATCCCACAGATCAGGGGAAGTGACCAATCCTTCATATACCATCAGAAACTATAAAACATAAACTTCAAACAACAATATAGACCGTTTTTATACATTAAAGCACAATTCATACAGTTTAGTGTTTAGACATGATGTACATCACAGTGACAATGGAAATACGACCTCCAACACAGGACCCAAATCTAAAAGATGCAATGTTTAAAACAACTTGCCCGTTTTCTTTCTGAAATGTATTGGACAATCATATTTCTGGGTGGGAATCATGAAATGTTTGTATATTGAGCAATACTTCATATATATTTTTCTGGGAAAATAATAAAATGGTGTTGGATATCTGTTATGCTTTAATCAGGTCACCACATATGGTGTGTACATATATACAGTGTAAATGGACCAGAGGGTGGCTCTATCCAAAATAGCAATAGTGTGAACAATATGTTTCCTTTCTGAGCTTGCAGCCTGCAACACATAGGTCATAGCCTGATTAAATGATGGAACCAATCTCTCTGAAAATACCAAGAGCAGGAACCTGGTTGATCTCATGTTAAGGGTCTCAAATCAAGATTACACTTGTATATTAAGCCTTTCCTGCTAAAATAGGTTAAATAAATATTCTGGTCATACAGGTTTTATCAAGCGGTTGCCCATAATGTCTGACATACCTGGTTGTAGTAAACACAACTAGACAGGTTGTCTTTTAAGCAAAATAAACATCAGCCCCAAGGGCAATTTTGTACTCCGTAAGTAAGGCTGTTGAAGTACTTAGTTGTACTACAGCAAATAAGGGAGACAGACTACTTATCAGGGTAGCATCCAGGACAGGTATGCTCCCACTAGCTAGACACAAAGAAGACTGGAGGCAGTAATACTAAGACTCAAATTAAGCTTTTAAAAACTAAATTTGAACTTCACTTCATTCATTAAATCGTATTGCTAATAAAATTAATTTAATCACTGATATCCTATTCTGTAACCACTACAATGATTGATGAAATCAATCAACAGCTCTTTCTCTAGTACCTCGGTATAAGCCTATAGTTTTTAGAGGTACCCAACAGACCTTGCTGTTACTACAATAGCTGTCGGGGTTGCTCATTGCCCTGTTTAAAAAAAAAAAAAAAACACACCAGAAAGTCACTGTTTGGAGTCTTTCAGTGATTAGATGTTGGAAACAAAAGTCAAGCATTAATGCTAGACTGAAATGGCTGCAAGGGCTAAAGTTAGGCAATGATAGTATTTCTATTGAGATTATTAGAGCAAGATCATTATATATATATATATATATATATATATATATATATATATATATATATATATATATATATATATATATATATATATATATATATATATATATAATTTTCACTACTGCACCTTTTCTCTTTTTAAAATTAATCTACCTCTTCAAAAGCATTCTGTGATTAAGGCTACCTTGTTTACACATGATATGCAGCATTACTCTATAGCTCTGCAACTCCTTAATAATGAATTGTGTGAGCACCAAACCATGGTAAACTACAATTTAAAAAACAACCACCATACACTTTAGGTACACAGTAGCACCACATTTTCTAATTGCACTTAAAACACATGATTTGTGAATTTGAAACATTTCTAAAAGTCTTGCCAAGTGCTTATTACTTTGGTCATTGCTTAGACAGTTGGACATATATGGAAATTATCACCATCCTTTTTGAATGTACAAGGCTCTGACATTTTGTATCACTATAATCTATGTTTCCTACACTATAAAGGAACTTATTTTTCAAACGTGCCTTTAATGTAAAATAGAAAAACAGACTACTGTATACCTTTAAAAGGGAGTCTGAAAAGGTCCCATTTATTGAAGTGAAAAGTACACAAAGCATAAATCAAGTGCCTTAATATATAGAACTGATATATAAATTGGGTGTTTATTTTATGTATAAATGAACTGAAACATCCACACTATAAGATCATGGAATCAACAGCAAATAAGAGTAGTTGTTGGTAACAAAACATGCTGAGTTATAAAAACAGTAGAGACAGTTAATAAATGTAATTTGATTGTTAAGTGTTGGTCACTCAATGTTACAACTGAGCATGCTCTTCCTCTATATTACTCCCCACTGCTAATCTTAATTGCCGCTTAAGCCATTACCTCAGGTGGAGTTTTAAACATAAAATAACTAATTTGTATATCAACTTTAAGGCACTCTTCCAATGCAAATGGTTGTAGTTTAAAAAAAAATATATATATATTTGTATGCGTATTTTTCATTTATGAAATAAATGGGAACTTTTGAGTGTCACTGAGACTGCTCTAAAAAGGAGTATACATAGGATAAATATACAATGTGTCACATTTTCCAATCCAATACATTTCAAGATATAAATACTGTAAACCAAAGTGTAAGTAACCCTTCAAAGAGGTGATTGTGGTATCCAACATTTTGATAGAATCCATTCAGGTCTGTAGTTTGATTTTCCAGGGGATTTTCAGAGCACATGAGCAATTTTTCAACTTCCTCCATGACCATGCAGAACAGTCCATCTTTCTAAAACATGGCATAGAGCATTTCTTGAGATCAGAAAGCGTCTTCCTCTGGTGGAGTGATATGAGCAGTGCACACAGAGCTCTGCTAGTGCAAGGTGGAGTGTGACAGCTGCTAGAGTGGGCATGAGTGTGAATGGGAGAGGGGATACGACATTCTGGGACCAAGAGAGCTTTCCTGGTAACCCAGCAGGTCTAAAAACAAGGTGCAACAAACAGGAAGCAGAGTGGGCAAAGGAAGGTTAGAATTCCACTTTGCAGGCTGGAAATGTTTCTCCCTGCATGGCCACACTGCTGGTACTGCCCAAGACCGTTATGCCCAAGGCCTGCTGCTGTGCATGCGTTTCATTGTACCACTCATGGACAGATGCAGATTCAAAGGTTGGTATTAAGGTCACCTGACAAGAAAAGGAAGAGGGGGTGGGAAAGACATGTTAAAAGTGAAATCCATTACTGTCGAAGAAAAATAAATGTCTGGAGTTTGAGCCAAAATATTTTCACTTTAATTTAAGTGTGATTTGTTGCAATCTAGTACAACCCCTTTTGAGAGTAGGTCATTTGTATTGAACAGAATAGACATAACATACATACATATATTTTCGTTTTTTTTTTTTTATTATTGTTTGCTCCTCCGCTGGCCTTTACCTGCAAGTCTGAGAGTCTTTGGAAGCAGTTGCATGGTTACACAGCCAGAAGGATGGTAACAAGTCAAAGCAGTGTTACCACCACTAACTAGATTTACGAGCCCCAGACAAGACTTTAATTTTTAAAAAAGCTGTACCATCCTCCAAATTTGTTTTTCTTTTATAGTCAAGTTCTAGAGATAAACGTAACTTTGACAGTACTTGGAACAAGCTTTTAAAAGGGCAATCATAGAATCAGATAACAAGAGCAGTGTGTTGCTAGACTTGCTAGTGAACTGAAAGATAAGATTAATTATACGGAGGGGCTCATACCGATAGTAAACAACATGCTACAACAAAGGAGAAAGGGCGGGGGGATACACTCAGCGACTGTGAAAAGTGTCTACAAGATGTTCTCAGTATATTGGCTTGACACATAATATCAGCTGTAAGAGCAATGACAATTTTTTTATTTTAATAAATAACCACTAAAAATGCTAGTCATGTAACTGCTGTGTCACTTTGCAAAAGTCACAGCTGCCACAGATACCTGCAAAGTGAAATATGCCTGTCCGAGTCACAATATACAAAGAAACAAGGGGGCTGGCCAGGATTGCTAACAAGTGTCCAAATTAGAGGTTCCCAAATCCTGGCTATATTTTAGAGAAGTTTTGATCCATGACTCCACTATTTTCAGGATTTTAGTTTTCTTTATACTCCAATCATTGTTCAAGAAAGGAGCCTTCATGCTTTGCCCCATGTTTAACACAGTCAGTTTTTTTTTTTTTTTTTACTTCACCCGTTTAGCGCTACAGATTGCTATGTTACTTGATAAATATCATGTAATATAATTTCTTTGTCTACATTTGCTGCAAAAAAAAAACTATTAAACATTCCCTGAGCTACACACCCTTAACAGAAGAACTACCCTCTCACACTTGGCAATAATACAGAATGTACATAACCTAGTCATTGTCATAATTATTTGTAATATTATGTAGCTCTATGAGTCATTGTCATTCACCCCCTGGCAAAGTTAGCACCAGGAGCCCTGGAAAGGAAACTGACCTGTACCTCCTGTGGCCAATGGCCCTTCCCAGACAGGAGTGAGTCCAAGATTCTACGTGTAACTTTCTCTTTGGCAGGGTTGTCCCCACTGATGATGTAACAAGAGGAACGCACACGTTTAAAGAAGTCCTCTTCAATGGTATAAGCGCCAGTACCACCAGGAAGGTAAGACAGGTCAACATACACAGGGGGTGGGGGTGGTGAAGGAGATCCAGAAACAGGCAGTTTGTAAGTAGAACCTGAAAGATGCAAAAAAGGCACAGCATTGTTAAAGGTGCAATAAGAAAAAGGATACTGTAAGAACAAGAAAAATAACTGCCATTTTACCCACCTAGGGTTATTCTGCTTCCTGCAGATTTGACTGTGCTCCCAGGACGTCCACCAAGAGATGTTCTGGTTCCTGCTGCAACACGTTGTCCTCTTTCTAAAGGGTCACCCTTACCAGCGCTCTGGGGCTTTGATAAACCATGCATTTTAGTACCCTCATTACGCAGGTTTAATGCAGAAGACATACGGCTATTTGGCTTCCGATCTCCTTGGTTGGAGGGCAAAGCTTCTGGATCAACCATGCATGTGCCTGGCTGGGGTGGTAGAGGGTGTGGATCTCGTAAAGGGGGTGGGATCGGGTCTAGATATTTGGGAGTGTTGTCTCCCTCAAAGTCCAACTCTCCATCTGCAGCAATGGATGGGCACTCATCAGGGCCAGAGTCCGATATTGTAGGCAGAGATTCACTAACAGAGGTAGGTGGCGTCTCAGGTGCATTAGTTATATTTTTGCCTGTGGAGCAGGGAGGCTTGGCCAGCTCCTGAGAAGGGTCACTATCACTATCGCGAGGACTCAGCATAGCCTCAGACTTGGGGTGTTCAAACTCACATGGAGAAACCAGGCAGAGGTCAACATCATGGGGGGATGCAGAACGTTCCGATTGTGCTGCTGGGTCACTGGAGTGAGAGGGACGCACAGGTAGAGACAACCCTACTCTGTTTGGAGTTGGAAGCTCTGGAGAGACATCTCTGGGAGATTCACTAACAGGAGGAAGAGTCTGTTCAAAAGAAGAGATTGAGAGGGATTCATCCACTTCAGTAGAATGGGGGGAGCCAACCTCAGCAGGCAATGATGGCGTGGTAATTGTGGGAGAGACATCAGGAAGATCCTCCCGGAATGGGCTCAAGGACAGGCAGCTGGTCTGCCTTCCCTGAGAAGAGTTAGAGTTCTCTTGAGAGGACCTGGGTGGCACTCTCCAGGAAGAAGAGTTCATACTCCTATTTTCTCCTGGCACCTGGGAGGAGTTTGGATCTTCTAAAACTGGGGATGGATGCCCTGAACTTGCAGGAGAGGCCATTTCTAGTGTCCTCTCCTCTGAGCTTCCACAAGGATCATCCAATACCTCATGTCCATGTTGCCCAGTTCTACACTTGTTCTGCAACTCAAGTCCTGTAGGTGTCAAGTCAAAGTTCACACTCTGGTCACTTCTGGGTGTATTAACAAGTGGGGATACTGATGCAATGTTTTTGCGTGGACTGGTTTCGAGGTATCGAAAACCGTTTGGGCTCTCTGGTTCTACCGGACACAGTCCATTCTCTGTGCACAGCTCATGTCCGTTGAGAGTATTTGAATGGTCAATGCATTTATCCTCTCCTCTAATTTCTTCCTGACCTTTAGCAGCCTCTTCTGTGCCGTCCCCAGTGCAGCTGGAGTGTACTTTGGCCACTAGTGACCCATCTTCCACTGGTTTTGCAGAATCTACAACCAAATCCTTTTTTGGAGGCTTGCTCTTTTTTGTCTCCGTTCCTTTACCACTGGTAACTTGATCCTTTTTCATTCCACTTAAGTCCTTTTTCAGGGAACCAATCCTAGATACAGATTTCCTGGTATCAGTTGGAGTGAAAGTACTTTTCCTCAGATCTTTTCCCCCCATTTTTGCAGTCTTCTCAGCCTCAGTTTTAAGGTCTTTCTTCATACTATCAACTTTGATGTCTTTCTTTACCAAGGGTCGCACATCCTTCTTGACTTCAGGTTTTGCTACTTCCTTCTTGACATCAATCTGGTGTTCCTCTTTTCTCAAAGGTGTCTTTTTGTCCTCTTTTAGTGGCTCCTTCTTGACCGGTATCCTCTCTTTAATTGACTGCTTAGGCCTAGAATCCAGCTTTGATTTCTCTGCAGTACCCTCCACTTTAGCTTTCAGTTCCTTCAACTTGTCCCCCTCTGCTCCGGAGTCCTTTGTAACCTCAGCAGGCACTTTGTTTCTATCCTTTCCTGCCAGTCTATTATCCTTCTTCTCCACTTTACTTATCTTGTCTTTGATAGCTGTTACTTTAGGTTCAACACTTAGCCGACCTGACCCCGATTTCAGACTTTCTTTGCTCTCTGCACGCTTTGGCTTCGTTTGCCCACTCATCGTTATCTCAAGATCTTTACGGGTGACAACCGGATGCTTCAAAAACTCTAAGTGTTTCAATTTTTCCAAGCCTTCCAGAATCTTGTTCTGAGGTGTACAGCCAGGGAACAGCACCCGTACAATCTTTTCAGAGGGAGCAGCTGGATGCCACACAAGCAAGGCACAGATGGAAGTCAAACATACCAGAGGTAAATTAGTGCCTTTATGCATATCGCTGCCGGTCCATTGTTTAGTCAGTATTTCCAGCTCTTTACTGCCCTTGACTGGATTGAGGATGTACATTTCTAGCCGTCCAACGCCCATTTTCTGAAAGAGAATGGTTGGTTCCACTACCGCCCCGTTGCATCTGGACAAAGGCTCTGGTTGGATGCCCAGTTTCTCCAAGCAGCGAAGGGTCAGTGTAGCTTCTTCACTGCTCTTCACCACACTAGATTCTTCTTCTGAAAAGTTTAATTTCTCTGCAGGATTTAGAAATACAACCCCAAGATCTGGTGATATCAAGTTCTTTAGCCACTCCTCGCTAGGCTGTGGACCTTGGGAACGATCCTCTTCTACTTCCGCCATCTTTCTCAACAGCAAGCTATTGATTCCAGGAAGGCTGTCTGTGCCCATGTGGGTGACAAGGATAGAGTCTACTCTATCCAAATGACGTACCAGCTTCCAGAAGGGAGACCTTGCATCTGAGCCACCGTTAACCAACATATTGAACCCATTTACAGCAAAGAAAGTAGAGTCCCCTGTTCCTCCTGGAAATACATAGCAGCATGGTTTAAACAGTTTCAGGAAGCCTACAGTTGAGGGCGGCTCAAGTAGCTCAAATGGGGAAGGCAGCTCCAATGATTCTGAGAGATACTCTGCCAACTCCTGCAGACCTTCTGTTTCCGGTAACACCTTTGGTGGGTTAAACTTCAGTTCAATAAAGTCCTGGAGACTGCACTTGTCCAGTTGGGTCAGGTCCCAATCCAGAGGGCAGTTGACAGTCAAGCTGGCACGGGCCATAGGGTCAGATGAGCTCAATTTTTCACCAATCTAAGGAGAGAAATACGTTTAAGGTTATGAGCGTATCATAAAAAACACAAGCTGGTATTAGGTTGGGAGAAAAAAAAAAAAAAAAAAAGAGCTCACCTCTTTGTCTGTGAAGATCTGGATGAAGTCTTTAAAGGAAAAGCTTCCTCCCTCCTGCAGAAGCATCTCTCCTGTTCCCTCTAGGAAAGGGCCAGTGAAAATTAGCAGCTTATGTTGTGATGGGTGACATATCAAACTACGAATCTAGAAATAAAAGTAGAAGAAAATAAAAAACAATTATATATCATAATTTACCTATATCATATGCAACAGAACCAATAAACATGCACCCCACCCCTTCAGATCCTACCTCTTCACAAACAGACTTCTTAGAGGGATTAATGAGGACAAGGGTCTCCAAAGTATCTCCTCCATGATGGAGACATCGCTGTCCTACAGCACAAAGTAAAGAGAAACAGGTTATTTTTGTTTTCATCCATTAAATATTAAGACACATTATTCTGTGCGAAGTTGGGACAAGATACTCTACTTTAAAATGAATTCATATATTCTCTCTTCCTGAAACATGCATACTAATGAAAGTAGCCTGCAAAGAGAGAATATCAATACCTTATTTGAGAAAAACAAACAATCACAATGTGTAAAGTCAAACACAGCAGACTAAACAACAACATAAAATAAACTATGATTTCATTCCAAAAACTTTAGAAACTAGAATCTAGGTACTGCCTGTTACATCTTGAAGATCTACACAGAGTGAGATATGGCAGTATGCAAAATAGCTTAAAGGGACATGTGCACGGTTCCGCACAGTAAGTGTGAAACTTCAAAGATTTTAAACTTGTTTTCACTCAGTGACATGAAACCAGCTTAAAAATAACAGTCTATTATTTGCATATAATAGTAACCCATTTCACTAGAAGGGCTTTATACCATCCGAGTCTCAAAATGTACTTAAAAAAAAAAAAAAAAAAAAACGGATTCCACAAACGCGAAAAATCAAAAAAAAAAAAAAAATGCAGTAAAGGATTTAATTGGTAATAAAGAGAGTAAAGATAATGAAAACACATTATCTTTAGTTAGGCGTAGAAGAGTTCTTTGCAGTAACACAACTAGAGCCAACAACTTTGCACTAAATGTCCAACAAGGACAGGGAGAAATATCTTAGTAGTATACCAGACTGGTATACTATGTTTAAGAGTGATCCAGTCCAGACTGACATACTTCCGGATATTTCTCCCTGTGAGGTGCACAAGTGAGCTAAAAGAGGTTGCTCTCTGAGTAGGTAACCAGACCTATTGAACAAACCTGCTTAGTTATTGTTTGGTTTCCGATTGAGCATAAAACTATAAAAAAAGGTTGCGGTTTAAAAAAAAAAAAAAAAAAAAAGGAATTTTTTCTCTTTTAACTGTGAGTTTCCCCTCAAGCAGAGCTGCTCATCTCCTCATATCTGTGCCTACCATGGGGTGTGGTCAGTTTTGCATGGAAGCTTGACTGAAGCCAAGTCTGACCAGTCAGACTCTGGTTCAGACTGAACATGCTCAGTAAAGTGTGCGGGGCTATGATGGCACCGTCACTTGGCTGGTTCTTTGGGGCAACTATAAGCAGGTTTCAATAGAGGCTGTTATTTCTATGAGGGCACATGTAATGATGTCACAGCCCAGCCTGCTTCCAAGCTCAAAGAAAACATGTAAAAAATTAAAAAAAAATTATGGAACCTGCCATGTTTGTAGAGATAACCTGCTTGCATCACTTTTGAGATGGTAAAAATATAGGGATATAGATATATAAAAAGAGAAACATAATTTGCCCCATAATATTTTTAATGGAGCACCAATAATATAGTAGAAGATAGCCGTTTTACACACACACACACACACACACTAAGAAACTTGATCTTGGACACTAAAGTTCCTTTAGAATAAAATCACAAACTGTTCATATTATTGGACTAAAACTTTTACTAATACATACATACCACCTTATTATTTTTACTGCTAAAGGATCAGGGCATTGCATGATTCTTTAGAACAGGTACTTGATAGCAAAAAAAGTTTCACTGTATATATAATACAGCTACACTCATTTATTTAGGCATTTTTATATATATATTTGGTGTGGAAATGCTGTTTGTCACAATAGGAGTCTACTGCGTATCAACTGCTCACCCCGCGAGACTTGCAGTGCAATAAGCGCCTTTGTCGCTCATTGCACCTCAAGCCCTGCGTGTGTCCTCGCATTGCGAGGCTCGCAGCTGCGACCCTATGGTCCGCCAATGGCAATCACTGCGATTCTCACAGTGCAATGAGCACCTTTGGCGCTCATTGCGCCCAAAGTCCTGCATGTCGCCTCGATTTGCGAGGCGAGCGGTTGCAGCCCTATGGGCCACCAATGGCGATCAGTACATGCCTCAACTGCTAGTCTCGCTTCGAAAGGCTCACAGTCCAATGAGCGCCTTAGTCCCGTCACGTGTCAAAGCATAATAAAGTGATTTAAATATTTAACTGCTTTGAGTGTCCGCATTACTGACTTTTTTTCGTAATAAATATACATTACTATAATTAATTAATATACGTTACCTATTTGTAATTAATATCCAGCAATCAATATCATGAAGAGCTAACAATCTGTTTGGCATTGGTTTGAAAAATGTACAGGGAGATTGTTGATCATCTGAGGAGAAAGTGTCAGCAATGTGCTAAGTGTGCAGTGTATAAAGGCTGTGTGCGGGAGAGCAAATCTTTTGTTTAGGTGGGAGAACCGCCATAATGTGCAAGTTAGTTTTGTCTTACGTGCCTCGCGAGCATTTTGCGTCCTTCCTAATAGTGTATTTTTGTACTTCGTACGTCCCTGGCAAAGTCATACGTGCCTGGCAGCTTCGTTTTAAATTCTCGCGTAGCCAATTTGAGTGCCGAAACTCGGCAAATTTGTCTTAAATTTGTGTGCAACCTCACTTCCAGAGGTTCTGGCTGTCCCCCCATGCTGTGGGTGAGTTTTTTTATTTTTATGTGTATATTTTTTGTGTTTTCCGATTTGCGAGGTTCCACCGATAACTGCGTATTTTTGCAAGCTCAGGTTTTTTTGGCTAAGGGATTGCAAGGTCGGATATTTTTTTCTAAGTCCTACGTTTAACTGCTTGCAGCCTAAGTCCCGCGTGCTTTAATGCCTCAACTGCTCGCCTCGCTTTGTGAGGCTCGCAGGAGCACCTTTGGCGCTCATTTCGGGCTAAGTCCTACGTGTTTCAATGCCTCAACGGCTCGCCTTGCGGGCAATAAGCACCTTTGGAGCTCAACGCCTAAGTCGTGCAAGCTCGGAAGACTTCTGTGCCTCAACGGCTCGCATCGCAAATATGACAATGAATCGCAGTTTGACAACCATTATGTGTGATATTTAGTGGATTTTTAGTCATGCACTCATAAGCCAAGCCATATTCAAAAGGATGTTATGATTTGTTCACTATTAATATTGTATTGCTTCATATAAAGTTAAGTTACAACAATTTTTCTGATTATTCATATGGATTTCCACCTTCACCATTTAAGTATACTATGTTTTAAACAAGAATTGCAGTATCAATATTCACATATATAAAAAAAAAAAAAAAAAATGTACATGGTACTGAGAAAGAATTGATATAACCTGAAACAAAAAAAAACAAAACAAAAAAAAAACACCTTTATTGAATACATTTTAATTTATTTCACTTGTATAAACTTTTCTTGCCAATACTCTTTTTTTAAAAGAGTAAACAGCAACATAGGGCTGTTCTTAAAATGTAAGGGTTGATCTAAGAATTTAAAAACCCTGCCAAATACAACTAAGTGTCAGTCCCTTGATAATTCTGAGATATATATTTGGGGAAACAAGTGTGGGGAAAGGAAATTAATCATATCAAATGAATAGAACAGTCCAAAATGCCTTTATATTATGTTTTATTGGAACTAGATAGCTGGTGGTGGCAGCAGTAATTCTGCAAAACTTAGCTCAAACTTCTAAGAATAGCAAAGCTATTGCTTTCTTAGCCAACACTCTAGGGGGGATAGAATATAATAGAACAATTTCCCAGTAAGTGTTTTGCCGATACAGCATTTATTCTAGCAGATACCCATAAAAAAGTATAATGTGAGACTAACACTCTAGCCCAAAACTTTTAAAATGATTTCTAGAGATAAAGTTTCCTTAGCTGGCATTCAATGAGGAAAAAATAAGATGAATTAGTTCCACAGCAAGTGCAGATACAACACCTACTTAAGTAGTAGTTGTCCCAAAAAGTAAAGGAGCGGCTAATATATCAAGTTTTGAGCACACTGCTAATAATGTTGTGAAGGATCAGGTTTAAAGTTTACAAGTCAGTTGCAAGTCATTCAGCCTCATCAATAAATGAATAATAGACATTGTATCAGCTAAAGTAACTGCTGCCACAATAAGAAAAGGAGTGGCTAAAATCAATATGTTTAGTAAAAATTTTGTATACAAACTGGTGGGAACAAGTTTATTCGCTTTGCTTGTTTTTTATAGTAAAAGTGCTAGTATTGTGTCATCATGGCATCACCGTGATGCATTCCTTTAAGTCAGCGGTTCTCAACCTGTGGGTCGGGACCCCCCCCCCCCCCCCCCCCCGGGGGGGCGAGGTCAAATGACGATTTGCCAGGAGTCACCTAGATCTATCAGAAATTCGTTTTTTTAATCTATTTTTAATCTGTAAAACTTGTAATTGTACAAATTGTTTTCCACTGGTAGTTAGTACTTTCTTACTATTATAGTCATTAGATAGATGTTGGCAGACAATTTAATCATAATGATTACAAACATTTCCATTCTCGTAACTTTACTATTTTTAAATTTCACAATATACATTACATATTGTTTTTGTGATTAATCACAATGCTTTGAGTTAAATTTATAAAGAAAGAAAAAATAATACATCCTGCATATCAGATACTTCTATTTCAATTCATAACAGTAGCAAAATTACAGCGATGAAGGAGCAACGGAAATAAATTTTACTGTTGGGGTTCTCCACAATTTGGGAAATTTTATCAAAGGGTTGCAGCACTAGAAAGGTTGTGAAGCGCTGCTTTAAGCAGTTATCCTTAGAGTGTTAATAGTGACAATAGTCAACTGTTGCAAGTCTGCCAGAAAAACAGCAATAGGCGTTACAGTGACATTGGAATAACTAAACAATATTTAATCGAGCCAATGCCGTTACAAATCTCACATAATCCAATGTTACAATTTAGCAGATAATTGACATTTCAGTAGTGTGCACTGAACAGTACGACCATAACCAAGTCTCTAAATCAACTGCTACAGTATGCAATATAAAGTGTTGTAATTGTGTGATCCAAAACGGTGAAGGTTGATTTTATATAAAAGGGTTCATATAGATCACACATCCAAAAAAGGTGTACACACCAGAGTAAAACAAAAAAATAAAGATAAGCACTGGTAGATTATATATATATATAAATATCTTTTAGAATAGATCACCAAGATCAAGTTTCCTAGACAACCATTACACACCCATTATCTTCTACTATATATACACTGAGCAAGCATTCTTGCTTTCTGTCTGATAAGTCCCCAGCTAAAAGAGATATCCACCCTCACAGCTGGAGACAAAGCTGAAAGTCATTATAGCCTTCATTTACTCTACAACCATGACAGGTTGTTAGCTGTTAAAATACAGCACTATTCATGGTGTCCATTTTGATGTATCCATCTTTTAATGAGCCACTTTCACAACATTTATAATGAGAGGACATGGCAAGTAAAAAGTAGCAGACATTGATGCAAATGTGAGGAGGCCTTCTTTAAATGGAGCAAAGCTCTGAATGTTTACTGTTCGTTTTCTAGCCTCTAAACTTCAGTCAACTCCTAACCATAAGGCCCTGTAGTCAACTTCTCAACCAAGGACATGTTACGCAGTGTGCAAAGCGCTGCAATCTTTAGTTGGCAATGATACACTACAGCTGTGCTTACTGGGAGCTTTTTTTCCAATAGACAAGAGAATATAAATATTTTATGCAGCTGGACTGATGAGAAAATGGGCACTGCAATCTAAGCCAATGTTGACACTTATTTCCCCTTGGGCCAGCCCCAAAACATCATCAGTTTCCAAACACAAGATAACACTGATCAGTGGATAAAAATGTACACAATTATGGAGACACGTTTGTTCTCAAGGAAGGGATCATTGGAAGGTTTAACGTGTGAATAGGATACCCCAAACAAAATGTTTGGGAGTTCGAAGTAAACAAATCATGCTGTCTATATGTATGTCAGGGGTGGAAAAAGCCTGGTAGATTGAGCTTCTAAAGAATTTTTAAAAATAGTATGCATCATACACATACCTACAAATCTATACAGAAGCAAGCAAAGAGGTGGAAACATTTTAAGCTCATTGCTTCCAGACATCAGTTCTCTTGGCTCCTTGCCCCCAGAAAAGCAGCACATTGATCACAAGACTGTATGCTTTTAACACCATGTAACCCTGAATATTACAAGCACTGCTCATGAGTAAGGATGGGGGAGTGCGGGAAAGTGCAGATTCCCAGGCTAGTTATCAGCAGCTGAGTATGTCAGGGACAAATGGGGCTTTGAAAGAATGATGATATGGTGATTAACCCATTCTGAGCCACAGCCAAACATATGCTCACATTTTAATAAATAGGAAGAAGTGGAATATTGTGAATCCTTCAATATACAATAAGGAAGGTGAGGAGATTGAAAGGTGTGTTAATTGAAATTATATTTCTACAGACAAAAAAAAAAAATCAATAAAAAAGTACTAAGTTTAACCATTTGCACTGGTTGATCCAAGGAATACTGAAGAAAAGGGTGGCCCTCATACCTGGCACATCATTGGAGAAATTGGCAGAATGACGAGATACAAATAGCTTCAGCTGTTCATCCAGGTTGCATGTGGAAGGATCGATATCCCAGGAACTGAAACCTGGACAGAGAAATACAAGGAGTTACACTCATAAAATAAATTTTCATCTCCTAATAAGAATGTGCACAAGTACGTATAAAAATGTGATCTATTTGTGTATATATATATAAATAATTGGGGTACGTGTTTAGTCTCTCCGTTTTCACCTGGTGCAAGAGATTTCCTGTGTGACAGCTGCAGAACTCACACCAATAAACAATGACATGTTAACCACTATTAACTTATACCTTCTCCATGAGTACATACCCAGAATTAATACAAATCATAAAGCATTCATAGGCTGTGAAAGTGACTTTATCTTCCATCCTTAGTTATTATCACCTCCTTTTATGGGTAAACACATACTGCTAATACCACACAGCTTAAACGTAGAAAAGACCTAATTTTTTTTTAAAGAAATTAAAAATACACAAACACAATTGTAATTAACTTCTGCATCAATAAATGTGCAGTTTATGGTCATATTGTGCCCCTGTAAATAGCAGCATGGGATACTACTACGCATAGTGAGGCGAGCCATTAAGGCACTACAACTATCAGCACAAACACGAAGAGGCGATGAAACACGCGGGACTTAGCCACAAAACATTTCCTAAAACGCGGGATCGCCTTGGCGTGCAAGCAGCTGACAAAACGCGGGACTTAGAAAAAATAATATAAAAAGGAGTAGCGGGACTTAGGAAAAAAAAAAAGATACGAGACGCAAAAAAAGACAATATAGTCAGGCCACAGGAGGGAGCACAGACGTGTGCGCCACGGCCTATAAAAGGAAAGAACCCTAGTGTGTCTTCAGCCTCTCTCTGTCACCATGTCCATCAAATTCAGCAAAGTGTCCTACCGCACCAGCAGCAGTGCAGCCCCTCGCCCTGCAGATATCAGCAGCTTCTCTTACAGAGGAGGGTCCGGGGGCAGCAGAGCCAGCACTGCAGCCTTTAGTCTGGGCTTCAGCTATCGGGGCTCCAGGTTTGGCAGCAGTTTCACGTCAGGCTATGGAGTTGGCAGGGTAGCATGAACCAGGATCATCACAGTGAGTGTGAACCAGAGCCTGCTGGCTCCCCTCAACCTGGAAATAGACCCCAACATCCAGAAAGTGAGGACTTTACTGCGGGATACAAATGGGGCAGCTGCCCACTAGCCTGGCAGGTTAGTGTAGACTTTACTGCAGGTACAAATGGGGGCGCTGCCCACTAGCCTGGCAGCTTAGTGTAGACTGTACTGCGGGTACAAATGGGGGCGCTGCCCACTAGCCTGGCAGCTTAGTGTAGACTTTACTGCGGGTACAAATGGGGGCGCTGCCCACTAGCCTGGCAGCTTAGTGTAGACTTTACTGCGGGTACAAATGGGGGCGCTGCCCACTAGCCTGGCAGCTTAGTGTAGACTTTACTGCGGGTACAAATGGGGGCGCTGCCCACTAGCCTGGCAGCTTAGTGTAGACTTTACTGCAGGTACAAATGGGGGCGCTGCCCACTAGCCTGGCAGCTTAGTGTAGACTTTACTGCGGGTACAAATGGGGGCGCTGCCCACTAGCCTGGCAGCTTAGTGTAGACTTTACTGCGGGTACAAATGGGGGCGCTGCCCACTCTCCTGGCAGGTTAGTGTAGACTTTACTGAGGGTACAAATGGGGGCGTTGCCCACTCTCCTGGCAGGTTAGTGTAGACTTTACTGAGGGTACAAATGGGGGCGTTGCCCACTAGCCTGGCAGGTTAGTGTAGACTTTACTGAGGGTACAAATGGGGGCGCTGCCCACTAGCCTGGCAGGTTAGTGTAGACTTTACTGAGGGTACAAATGGGGGCGTTGCCCACTAGCCTGGCAGGTTAGTGTAGACTTTACTGCGGGTACAAATGGGGGAGCTGCCCACTAGCCTGGCAGGTTAGTGTAGACTTTACTGAGGGTACAAATGGGGACGCTGCCCACTCTCCTGGCAGGTTAGTGTAGACTTTACTGAGGGTACAAATGGGGGCGCTGCCCACTAGCCTGGCAGCTTAGTGTAGACTTTACTGTGGGTACAAGTGGGGGTTCTTTCCTGCGCACTTTTGTTTACATCTAATAATTAGAAGCCAAGAACACTTTTTAAAAAACCATCAGGATGTTTCTAGGAGCCAGAGATAGTACATTTGCAGACAAAATACGTCAAGACAATATTTAGGATCCAGCACTAAAGGTTTAGTAGTCCAGGCACCCAGGAGATATACGTGTGTGTGTCCACCAATGTATATTTATGTGCAGCAATACAATAATATAGCCAAATGCAATGTACACATACAGACTCAGCACATAGTACATACTAACAGATTATACACATTACTCAATCCCATAGAAGACAGACAAACTGTCACCATTCATTTAGTGAGAATAATTTTATATATATATATATATATATATATATATATATACACACACACCCATCAGCTTATCCCGCTCCTTTCCATACAATCTCAGTCAGCTCCTCCCATGACACCTCCCAGCTCACTCTACACTATAATTACACACGGCTCCCCTTCTCACCTCTCTTCAGCTCGCTCACCGCCCTCTTCACCAGGCCGGGCCCCCGCCGGCTCTCCCCGCAGAGCAGCAGCCCGGAGCATTGCGGACCCCGAGAAGCCGCCTGAGCCGCCGCCATCTTCGCAGTGACGTCACTACGCACGGTGCCACGGACATGATGTCAGTACAGACCAATCAAATCTCAGAACGCGCCCATTTCTCTGTAACCACGCCTGCTAGGATATAGGAACGCCTACATGGTACATGGGCACGCCCATTTGTGTGAGGCGACAGAGCCTGAGTGCGTGTGCTGGGGCAGATGATAGATAACATATATAAGTATTGTGTACAGAATAAAGAGGAAATTACCACTGCAGAATAATATAGTATATAATCTAGAATGGAAATATAACCATGTTAGTCTAGTATTTAATTTCTCATTCTGAAAAGGGGTGACTGCCACAGTGCAGTATAAATAATGTAATCTTAAAGGGCCAGTGTAAGCAAACAGCTGCAAAACACCTCTTGGTCCTTTCCCTCTTCACCATCAAATCTGACATCTGCAGTTCCGCCTCCAGCCGACAGATGGCGCTGCCAATTTTAGCATATAAGGCGCGCTGACAGAAGAGGCCTTGAGCTATTAGAGGCGCGCCTGAGGCCCTGGCGGGGGGCAGAGTGCCCCCGCCGAACATAGCAATGGCCTTGCTGTTGATTCAGCACCGTCGAGTTGCGCCACGTCGCAGGGGAAAATAGTTCTTTGCTTTCCCTGGAACTTTAAAGCGCCCGAAAACACACAGCGCCCTCACCCTCAGTCCTGCAGAAGAAATGCACAGGCAAAGAGGGATAGATCCTTGCTATACCCCTACCCACCTCTCTCATTGTCCTGACCTGTACTGAAAGGAAGTTGAACATTTCAACAGAGATAACTGATTAGGCTGCCTTGGTAAGGCTTGGATAATGTTATGTCAGATTAAATGTTTCACTTCCTTTCAGTGGTGCTCAGGACAATGAGAGAGGTGGAGAGGGGTACATCAACTGCCATCAATCAGATAAACTGTGTTTTTAAATTATCTTTTCTGCCTAAATCCTTGATTTGCTCTGTTTGCATGTGTATTTTTTTTTTGTTAATTCATAGCTTTAACATGATAAAACACTTATACTGGCCCTTAAAACAATACAGTGCAGATAACTGT
This sequence comes from Discoglossus pictus, assembly GCA_027410445.1. NCBI lineage: Eukaryota > Metazoa > Chordata > Amphibia > Anura > Alytidae > Discoglossus > Discoglossus pictus. The sequence continues at coordinate 290,747,065 of CM050163.1, forward strand.
AACAGTAACCTGAATGAATACCGCCAAAAATGCTGATTATAATCCCTGGTGTACAAAACAGGAACAAGATCTGTCAGGAGGAAATGTATGTGTGCCAAGAAATTGTAATGACAGAGTGAAGTAAGGAATGCAAATATCTCAGCACAGTTATTACTGAATTGCCCATTTCATCAGACATGAGAATAAAGGAAATAATGGGGGGAAAAATATTAATAAAAAAAAAAAAGGAATAATGGAAATACATCAGGAATAAAATGGTAAACTAGTTTATATTTGGATTTTCATTTGGAGTCTGGCTTTATTGCATTGCCCAGTTTCTGTACACATATTTTACTGCACCGCATAATGTCGTAAATTCAAACGGTCAAACTTTTAAGAGATTTTCCCTGGCAAATGACTGTAATTCTAAGTAGAAGTGCCTTATAATTAATATACAGATTATAATTCATATAACATCACAGAAAGATCCACATTTTGTGTAATTAAAGGAGTGACTTTATACATTACCATTTTTTTTTTAATTCGTTGTTTACATTTTCAATGCCCCTTTATATATGTCTACTATAATTATATATATATATATATATATATATATATATATATATATATATATATACATAGAAAATGTATATTTGTATATTATCTATCTATATCTATCTATCTATCTATCTATCTATATATATATATATCTATATAATATTATATTTTAATTTATATATATATATATATATAAATTAGGGGTCAAAGCTTTCATGGGAAATACATACTGTTCCATAGCGATGGTGCCCTCTAGTCGCCAATTGGACGATTATATTAAATTTTGATATTTTTTGTGTCCTCTATTCATTTAATCTAGGGGGATTTACCCCCCAGATTCCTACGCCTTTTCCCAGATGGTATAAATGTAAACCCAGTTGATTTACATTTAGATAATAAGTCTGCAAGTTTTCAATCTTGCATGGCGCTTCAGGAATGCACTATCGACACTGAGTTCTAAGCTCAAAGACAGGCCCCTCCATCCTTTATAGCTTGTTAATACTGAATTTGTCTTTGCCTGGAACTTAACCCTGTATAGCGATATGGAATATGTTGGCGCATTACAGATTAACGATAATAATAATAATATAGATATGTATCATGATACAAGCTTAACAATTAAACCTATACAGCCTTATTAAATTGCAATTCGGGCCAATTGAATAGGGCTCTATATAAGCACACGGCATATTTTTTTTACAGAAGTTTTTAGTTAGTGAACTTCTATCCAAAAGCAAGGTCTTCACTAACTAAAAACTTCTGTAAAAAAGTATGCTCTGTGCTTAAATAGAGCCCTATTCAATTGGCCGAATTGCAATTTAATAAGGCTGATCATTTTTAATTATGACCAATTACATTTATGTTTATTTGCATGTGTAGTTTTATTTATTTTTTAATAAATGGGACCTTGTATGTGATGCTTTAAGGACAAATCCCTGTATTTTAGTTTAACATTGTCCCTCTTTCTTTTTTCAAACGTTCTGTTGTTGATTACGGTAGAATGGAGTTTGTCTTTTCTGCACTGTATTTGTCTCCACTGAGTATTATGGATAAAGTAAGAATACGTATTTAGGGAGCCACAAGCTATCCTGCTGGTTCAAAGCATAATATTATGCCCTTATTTTTAATAATTGTTAATACAAGTAGAAATATTTTAAACTATTCACGTCTTAATCAATGCACATGACGGTATAATTATTTATCATATATATTATAATATTTTATTTTAAACGATTTATTTAAGAATTAAACACATCTGTCACAATTACTATTTTTTTAACTGGGAGTTCATACCTCCTTTATTTACATGTAATTGATGCTCAGGTTGTATCTTTTGCTTCAATCCACTTAACATTTTTAGTGTATTTGGGCTGTTCCATCCAGTTTTTAAAACACAGCCAGCGCTAGAAGTATGCTGCCAAAATCTAATCACAAATAGCCTTCAAATGAGATGTACAAAACAATGAATGACTCTAAGAATAAAAACATGCACATTTAACTATATACTAGAATTGTCAACAATTAGAATAGTTATATACTTATCCAAATCTGTGAAGCTGATTTATTAAACCTAGAATTATTTATTTATGTAAATAGAATATTACAGGGGTGTGTTTATTTGTATGCGAACAAGGCCCAGGCCATTTCCAGAGGGCAACAGACTGCCTGAAGACGCAGTGCAGCACATTGAAACATATTTGCTTATGCCCATAAATGTCTACATGCAGTGGTATCTCTATCTGTAAGTGTGCTTGATACTGTGTGTCATCCCATATATATATATATATATATTTATATATATTAGATATATATATATATATATATATATATATATATATATATAAACACACATACAGTTATGATTTGAGATAAAGAAAGGGGAAAGAAGGAGCTGCAAGTGGGGGGGGAGGCAGATCTGAGTGATTTAGACCAGCATAAAACCGAAATACACCCAATGAGTATTAGTTAACTAGCGACTTGCCAGTCAAAAATGACGGGGCAATAAAATTGTAAGGCAGGTAATGCTTTTTGCCCCAGACATTAATTTTGTTGGTGGTCTGAGATCCTTCGGTGCTCTTTGCGAGCCTCGCGCTGAGCGCCTTTGGCGCTCATTGCGAGGCTGTTGGTTGTTTTTTTTTTTCTCATAGGCGCTTTTGCTGTTCTTGTTTTGTCAGCGCTGATCTGCTTTTTGCGCTTATTGCAAGGCTTTGTGTTGGCGCTGGTTGTGAGTCGCACGGTGAATGGCTTTTGTGTTTATTGTGAGAGTGTTTTTTTGTATGCTGTAACGGAACCCATCACTGTTTTACCCTGATTATGGTTGTTTAATTATTGGTTAAAATATGATCCTACTGTTATATTATATGTATGTTGGTTTATGCTCTGCAGAATATTAGCCAGACTATTGCAGACCTAGGCTAATAGATAATCCTATTACAGAGACTTCAGAGATAAGGGAGTCGATTGTTTAAAGTGTTTTCATTCTCAGATAAGAACAAAGACGGCGGATTTAATCAATGTCTGATTATATCAAGTTGCCAGGGAGGTGTGACTCACCTATTGTTCTCTTTATGTGTATTGTGTGGCCAACTATGGGGGATGTGGATTGCCTGTGGGAAGAGATGTGTATAAATATTTCTGCACATAACAAAATAAAGTCAGTATTCATTTGACTCCCAAATTGTGTGTCGTCCAATATGGGAGGTCGGGAATGGTGAAACTGTAGTGCCTCTTGGGTATTTTACCGTATACCAGCGGAGATATTGGACTACGTGTTCCAGCTCCGTTACATTTGGTGGCAAGTGGCGGAATTGTTCCCACGGTCAGAAGGACATCTACAGGAGACACCATTCCGTGGAGTACAAATTGAGGGCAACGCTAGTATCCGTACAGCGCCCCTGGCTACAGCAGAATGGAACCGGCTAGTTTTCGGACAGCGTTCCATCAGGAGGAGGAGGAGGCGGCCGCGGACTACAGGGATGCAGACAGAAAGGAACTCATGGTTACAGTACCTCTTATTGCCCCACAGACTGAGTTTGAAAGAGAACTCCAAAGCAGACTGGCCTTTTTCCCAGGTACGCTTCCCATAAAAACCTTGGAATGGTTAATGGCAGATGTCCACAAATACATAATGGAAAAGCAGCGGGCACGGGAGCGGTCCATCTTGGGAGCTGCTAACCCACCTCCCACCATTAACCCCCCCCCCCCCAGCACTGCATCCGGGTGGTGGGAACTACCAAACCCCTCCACGGTACATCAGGTGCCACACGTGTTACCAGCAGGGCCACATGCAGAGAGACTGTCCCAGAAACAGAAACCGCTCCACGTGGAATACTCCAACTAATTCTCCTCCCCAGCGACAGTGTGTACCCCAGGGGGCCGAAGGTGTCGTCCTTCCCCCCCAGCGGCAGTGTGAACCACAGGGGGCAGAAGGTGTCGTCCTTCCCCCCCAGCGGCAGTGTGTACCCCAGGGAGCTGAAGGTGTCGTCCTTCCTCCCCAGCGGCAGTGTGTACCCCATGGAGCCGAAGGTGTCGTCCTTCCCCCCCAGCGGCAGTGTGTACCTCATTGAGCTGAAGGTGTCGTCCTTCCTCCCCAGCGGCAGTGTGTACCCCAGGGAGCTGAAGGTGTCGTCCTTCCTCCCCAGCGACAGTGTGTACCCCAGGGAGCAGAAGGTGCCGTCCTTCCTCTCCAGCGGCAGTGTGTACCCCAGGGTGCCGAAGGTGTCGTCCTTCCCCCCCAGCGGCAGTGTGTACCCCAGGGGGCCGAAGGTGTCGTCCTTTCCCCCCAGCGGCAGTGTGTACCCCAGGGAGCAGAAGGGGCCGTCCTTCCTCCCCAGCGGCAGTGTGAACCCCAGGGGGCAGAAGGTGTCGTCCTTCCTCCCCAGCGGCAGTGTGAACCCCAGGGGGCAGAAGGTGTCGTCCTTCCCCCCAGCGGCAGTGTGAACAACAGGGGGCAAAAGGTGTCGTCCTTCCCCCCCAGCGACAGTTTACCCTAACCAGGGGAGACACCAATCTCCCAGACGGCGCAGATGGGACCGTGGTCTCTGCGCCCACAGCCTGTCCAGATCCCCAACTACCCTCACTGGGACAACCGGAGGAGGGGGTAAGTACAAATTCCCCTCCCCAGCTAACTCCTAATGTGGCCCCAGGGTTAACAGAGGAAATGTTAACCCCCACTGACCCCCACCTTTCCCTGGCTACTGAGCCGGAATACGTCCCAAGTACCCCAGCAGAAGAGCTGACAGCGGGGCAGAGTGCAGTCGGCCTCTGCCCTCCCTTTGTCCCTTGTACAGAGCAGGATGTCCTGCAGGTTATACCAGCAGAAGAGCTGGCATCAGGGCAGAGTGCCGCTGGCCTCTGCCCCTCAAGACCCCTCAGCGTGTTGCCCCATCACCACAGCGAAATATCCAGGTGCCTGGTTAGACTTCCCCCCAAAGGGGAGATGTGTGACAAAGTGCCCTTCGCCACTTTGTCTTGGAGAGGACTGTTTGCCAGCCTCCTGCCCTGCGACTATGGCCCTGGGACATATTGCCCTTCAAACACAGTATTCGGCCATACCAGAGTGTATGTCACTCATTCTGGCCCTTTACATACAGGGGGGTCATTCGGTACTTGCCCTGTGGGAGCGGTGATACCCCAGATAACTATGCCATGGAGCCCATTCATATGATGAAAGACTATGGGAAAGACTTTAGCTACATGGCAATTGAACTGTGCGAAGAGGATCTGAGCGCTATTCGGTAGTTTTGTGCGCTCAGATCCCAGCTATCTGGGGATATGTGAAATGTGAGTAAATGTGAATTGCAGTAATGCTGATGGGTTGTCAAACTAGAGAATTGACCAACAAATACTTTTGTCCGGACATCCCCAGGCCGATCCGTTGGGATCAGACCGTGTATGCCGGCTTATGGTCACGGGGGAGGTGTGTAACGGAACCCATCACTGTTTTACCCTGTTTTATGGTTGTTTAATTATTGGTTAAAATATGATCCTACTGTTATATTATATGTATGTTGGTTTATGCTCTGCAGAATATTAGCCAGACTATTGCAGACCTAGGCTAATAGATAATCCTATTACAGAGACTTCAGAGATAAGGGAGTCGATTGTTTAAAGTGTTTTCATTCTCAGATAAGAACAAAGACGGCTGATTTAATCAATGTCTGATTATATCAAGTTGCCAGGGAGGTGTGACTCACCTATTGTTCTCTTTATGTGTATTGTGTGGCCAACTATGGGGGATGTGGATAGCCTGTGGGAAGAGATGTGTATAAATATTTCTACAAAATAAAGTCAGTATTCATTTGACTCCCAAATTGTGTGTCGTCCAATATGGGAGGTCGGGAATGGTGAAACTGTAGTGCCTCTTGGGTATTTTACCGTATACCAGCGGAGATATTGGACTGCGTGTTCCAGCTCCGTTACATATGCTAATTAAATAATTCATAAATTAATAAATAAATATATTTTACCTATTTGGAAGTAATATATGCAGGAAGCGTTGAGCTGAAGAGCTGGCAATCTGTTTTGATGTTCCTGCAGCATACAATGTAGGTTTGCACTTTTGTGGAGCTGAGGTGTAAGTGTCAGCAATGTGTGCAGTGTGTAGTGTAAATAGGCTGCGTGCGCGGGGTAAAGCCGTTAGGGTAGCTGTGTACTTCTGCATTGTGTAAGCTAGTGTTGTAAAATGGTGGCGAATGTGTATGTGGTACGCGGCTGTGGATGATGTAGTGTCTTTGTTAAGAGTTTATCTTGTACCTCGTGCGGCTTTTTGGAAAATATGTATGTGCTTGGTGTTGTTTTGCGTCTTTAGGGTCCTGTAGCCTCGTTTTCGTTTTTTTCGGCGGCCATTTTTTTGCTTAGGGGATTTTCAGGGGCGCGCGGTTCAGCCGTTAAGGTCGTATTTTTGCGAGGTCGTAATCCTTTTTTTTCTAAGTCCCAAGTCTCGTATTTTTTTATGCTAAGTCCTTTGGCTCATTGCAGCCGACGTGGGAGTCTCCACCTTCCACAAATACAGCCCCTTGCTTTGCGAGGGTCTGCATTTGCAGACCAAATTGCGTCCCTCGCTTTGCGAGGGACGAGGTTCTTGCAAGCTCGCTTTGCGAGCTCGCAAATCGTGACGACAATTCGTAGTTTGAGAACTATAATATGTGATTGTATGATAAGACGAGAAGCAATTTTCTTTCTTTCATGTACCCAATTCAATTATCTTTTTTTTTCCATCTATAGCATTTTAGGAGTTCCTTAAAGGACCACATGTTTGTGAACTATATAACCAAACAGCAACATAAGCAGCTGGAAAGCCATAAGCATGAGTATATTTGTACAATAAATATTTAGTTGTGTCATAAATGCTTCCATATTTGGCCAGTAGTCTGAGGAATCTGATTATTCTGCTATTAATTGTTCTCTATTCTTTGTTGTCATGTGGCAGTTAACAGTAGTTGTCTTTCAACAGAACTGATCAGAGATGTATCAGTGCCTCCCACTCCTCCCAGCTGTCTTGTTAGGAACAAAAGCAGTATGTGCGTGTTATAAATATGACACTGCAGATGTCCTTAAATAACCCTTCTATAGATTATCTCTGAAGTTCCACATAGATTAACTTTGTTCCATCCACATTTGAATGACAGGCCGTTACTGCTTGCAGTTAATTGCATTACTTGTATGGCTTGGCTTAGGAGGAAGTTTAGACAGTCTGATCTCTGTGGCATCCGTCAGATTTTGTCTTACCACTGCATTATCACATTATCTCTGCTAACAGTTCGTCTCACACACAACAGATAATGTGTCTGTAATGCTGTTCTTCAGAAATCCAAGTGGTTGATTCTGATAACATCACAAATATATATTAATTCTGCAACAATTGTCAATAATTGAGGTATCTGCAGTGCTTAGAATGTGTTTTGTTTGTTTACATGTAATTGATGCTAAATCCTTGTATATGGTAATCAGGGCTGAATCTATGTTTTTGGAGCCCCTTGGTAGTGAAGTGGAGACACCCCTGCTAGTGAGTATGCAAGATATGCATGCATCCATTTTTGCCTTTTCTGTGCATTTAAGTTCCTTTTCCTGTAACTCTCTTGTTCTAGGTGGTTACCCCCTAGTAGCTAGTCTATGAACTGCAGCATTTCATTTTTTTTAAGCCAGGAACCATTTTTTTTAAAGTGGCACCACTCACAGGGAAGCGTCTAGTTGGCCTAATGGGTAATCCGGCCATGATGGTAATATTCCTATTTAGCTGCTTCTTGGTATTTGGATACTGACACAAGCTACAGTGCCTTGCAAAAGTATTAACCCCCCTTGACTTTTTACCTATTTTGTTATATTAGAGCCTTAAGTTCAATGTTTTGTTAATCTGAATTTTTTGTGATGGATCAGAACACAATAGTCTAAGTTGGTGAAGTGAAATGAAAAAAATATATTCATAAAACTATTTTTTAGAAATCGAAAACAGAAAATTGGCATGTGCGTATGTATTCACCCCTTTTGTTATGAAGCCCATTAAAAGCTCTGGTGCAACCAATTACCTTCAGAAGTCACATAATTAGTGAAATGATGTCCACCTGTGTGCGATCTAAGTGTCATATGATCTGTCATTACATATACACAACTATTTTGAAAGGCCTCAGAGGTTGCAACACCTAAGCAAGAGGCACCACTAACTAAGCACTGCCATGAAGACCAAGAAACTCTCCAAACAAGTAAGGGACAATGTTGTTGAGAAGTACAAGTCAGGGTTAGGTTACAAAAAAATATCCAAATCTTTGATGATCTCCAGGAGCACCATCAAATCTATCATAACCAAATGGAAAGAACAGCAAGCCTGCCAAGAGATGGACGCCCACCAAAACTCACGGACCGGGCAAGGAGGGCATTAATCAGAGAGGCAGCACAGAGACCTAAAGTAACCCTGGAGGAGCTGCAGAGTTCCACAGCAGAGACTGTACATAGGACGACAACAAGCCGTAAGCTCCATAGAGTGGCCAGAAGAAAGCCATTACTTTAAGCAAAAAAAACAAAATGGCATGTTTTGAGTTTGCGAAAAGAAATGTGGGAGACTCCCAAAATGTATGGAGGAAGGTGCTCTAGTCTGATGAGGCTAAAATTGAACTTTTCGGCCATCAAAGAAAACGCTATGTCTGGCGCAAACCCAACACATCACATCACCCAAAGAACACCATCCCCACAGTGAAACATGATGGTGGCAGCATCATGCTGTGGGGATGTTTTTCAGCAGCCGAGACTGGGAAACTGGTCAAAGTTGAGGGAAAGATGGATGGTGCTAAATACAGGGATATTCTTGAGCAAAACCTGTACCACTCTGTGTGTGATTTGAGGCTACAATGGAGGTTCACCTTCCATCAGGACAATGACCCCAAACACACTGCTAAAGCAACACTTGAGTGGTTTAACGGGAAACATGTAAATATGTTGGAATGGCCTAGTCAAAGCCCAGACATCAATCCAATAGAAAATCTGTGGTCAGACTTAAAGATTGCTGTCGTAAAAGCATTTAAGGTAAAATCTTTTAGAAGACACTATGGCCTCTCTTCAACTGAGCTATTGTTGGTTACTGGAGCCTGTAATGTATCCTATAAACTAATTTGCTTTTCAATTGGTGTCTTTTAGCGAGCCTCAAACGATCTATGGGTTACAGGCTGAAAATTCCTTCAGTTGTCAAAATCATAACTAACAACCCATCTAAGCCTTTGATCTTTTAAGCCCGCAAAAATTACAATTGCTAAAATCCCAAATCGCTATTCAATTGCTACAATTACCCAAGCCGTTTTCACACCTGTAAGTGGCAAATGTAGAAGAAAATCCTACGGGTACCAGAAAGGACTCGCAAGGAGGTTAAACACCTGTATCATTGTAAATGCAAATAAAAAATCAATACTACACTTTAAAAGACGGGGAAAGCGATTTAAGACATTATAATTAATTGCACAACATTCTCAAGCTTGCAAATCTGCTATCAAAAATTATTATTTTTTATGTTTCATTTCGGTGTTATATCAGTCTCGGTAATCAAAGAGTTAATACATATCAGGCCACCCATATGGACTAAAACAGTATCGCCATTCATTTTTATTATTTTGTACATTGCCAGATTGCGAGTCTGATCACATATCGGCCCTCTAAACGCTAATTGATTGACATTTAACCTCCATATTTTACTGACGTAATGATGACGGTCTCTTTTTCTATTGGTTGTTCTAAATAGGTAGTTAAGGCCTTGCTTAATTGATCATGATCACGCTCTGAAATGCTTTATACAATTGCAAGGTTTACAATTTTGGCTTTCAACCCGTAAATTGCGTACTTGTTCAATTGAATCGCTTTTGCAGTTGAATACGGCCCTGTGTGTGCCTGAGTAATACAATGTCTATGTCTTCCATACTTCCTGTTGGCTTGTAGAATGAGTGTGAGTGGTCAGTTCAGATAAGATTTCTTTCCCCAAAAATATGATCTGGGTGCCAAGTATCTCGAAGTCCTTAGAATGATTGCTACACACCTTAATGGTAGAAAGAAGTAGGCCTAGACTAAGTTACACTTCTTATATTCTGGTGTATTAACAGCCTCAAGGATTTAAGAGTAAATGTAAACAACTTCTCAAAAACATAATTTAATATAACATTGCTTTGCATAAACACATACCCCTACATTGTTAACACTTGTTTCATACAAACCATGGCCAAATGCTTGAAATTGTAACTACATTTTGTAGTCAGCACATGTTCACAAATATACTAATTTATTGGGATCAGGGTCAGGTTTGAAGTTCTTCTTGAATAACAAAAGTTGTGAATATTTTTTCATATATGAGAAATGTAAATGGCTGCCATGTTTGCACAACTGTGGGGTTTCCATAGCTACACTGGATGTTGTCAGATAAATGAGTCGGATGATATGATATGAAATGGAAAAACAGGCAGATGGTCACTCAACAGGAATGCAGACGTGACCTGGAGGAAAAGCACAGGATATGGCCTTCACACCAACAACTGGCGAACAATAGAATAAGGTGAATTGCTAGCTTAGTAGATAAGAACATTCATATACACAGAATGTCAGAACAGTTACCAGGCGGATAATGGAGGTATATCATGGGACTGAAGCCATTTTGTTACAATATAGAGACAGCCCTAATACATAGTATATCAGAACAGCTACCAGCCGGGTAATGGAGGTATATCATGAGACTGAGGCCATTTTGTTACAATTTAGGGACAGCTGTAATACATAGTATATCAGAACAGCTACCGGGCGGGTAATGGAGGTATAGCATGGGACTGAGGTCATTTTGTTACTATATAGGGACAACCTTAATACATAGTATATCAGAACAGCTACCAGGCAGGTAATGGAGATATGGGATGGGACTGAGACAACCCTAACATCACAGTAAATAAACAGACCTAAGAACTGGAAGTCAACTGATGCTAAGGTTGCGGAAGAAAGTAAGAAAGTTTGTAGCTTCAACCATTTTTATTTACTTTGAGAGACAAGAGTGTGTTTATTCTGAAGTATATATATATATATATATATATATATATATATATATATATGGAGAGAGAGAGTGAGAGAGAGAAAAGTGAGCAGTGTGCATATGTCATCTCTATGTTCTCTATACTCATCATAGTGAAATCATTAATAGTGCACATTGTTCTAGAATATGTGCCCACCTTTGGTAACTTGATGGAAAGTAAATGTAAATTATTTGGTTCTGAAAATATTTCCTTTGTAATGTTTTTTCACCTATATAATACACACACCTGTTCATGATGTTTTTTTAAGGCCATGCATCTTAGCCACACCTCCAAGCCTTCCTCTTTGGAATTTTGAACTTCAAGTACAAATCAGAAAACTCCTAAGCAAATACAAGTTGGAAATTTGTAGGAGTCCTTGCTTGAACAAAGTTTTAAAGGGAAACACATGTCTTTAATTTCCAATATTCTGTGCTTGACCCTTGTTTTTACCATGCGTTATGTGTTTTATTGCTATCATATATATGTTTGAGCATTACAGTTTCATCTCACAATTTGTAGTTGGTTCCTGCCCTGATCCCTTGATAATGTGGATCTGTCTATACCTTCTGCCAAGACTTCTGAACTTCAGCCCACCAAATCCATTTCCTACCATGAGATTAATAATAGCATTCACGTTTGATGTCTGCTTTAGAGCAGGTAGAGTTTTTACTTTAGTTTCATATAGAAAAAATCATGTTTTATATGTTTTTGGAGTGTAAATATAATAATTAAACCATTATTTCCCAAATCATCAACAGAGTTTTAATTCTATTTAGAAAATGACACCTGAGGGGCAAAAATTCAAAGTGAAGAGCAGTCTAATATGGCTGCTTCAGGGCCTTTAGTGATATCGCCAATCATCTCCACCCTATTATCAGCTATGGGAATCAATTCTATAACACAAGAGAAGGGACCCACCAATAAATCCCAACACCCATATTTGTAGAGAATGTTGAAGGTAGCCCCGAAAAGCTGAGAATAACAATTGTGCCCTACACAGAATTACCCTAACCCAGCATAGCAGGATGTCTAATGACACAGTACAGTATTCAACCACCTAACTTAAGGCCATATTATGGTCCAGTGTTTGACACTAAATTGAATACAACATCTTAAAATGAAGAACCTTTATTTATACACAAATTGGGGAAAAAACTACGTATTAAAAAATAAATGTCTGGTAATAATGCTGCACTGCTTAAAGAAACCAAGTCACAATAACAATATTGACAGTATCAAGTGACATATATGAAATCCCCATGACAGCAATGCAATACACAGACCTGAAAATGCACCTTACTTCTAGAACCAGACTATTAATGTGACAATAATTCAAGAAAATAGGGCTATGTCTCCATAGTGGGCCTTCCTAATTCAATGCATATAATAAATCACACAAAAAGGCACAAGGCCCTAGATGAATTCATTATCAACAAGCCGATGTCCCTATTGGGACCTCCTATCTAAAGGCTATGATGTGCCCTACAAGCTTGCTGAATTGACTATAGTATAGGCCTAGTAGGCCACAAGCATATGGTATAGTGGAAAGGTCAATGGTTAAAAGCAAAAAACAACAATATTCATACAGCCTAATCAATCTTAATAGGATAAATACATAGAGCACCCTCGCAAGTACTATTTAGCAAATAATCTCTGGGATTCCAATCCCCACAAGGAAATATATTAGGAGGGACAAAGCTCTAATAAGAATAATAGCCTATATACTTTGTAATTCTTCTGCTTACATTTGCTAAAGTTTTCACTATAATATAGGATGCTTCTCTAAGTGAAAAGTCAAATAATTATTCAAAACTTAGCCACAGTCTGTATGTCCAACATTAAATATGACCAATCTAGAATGAAAATCATTGAGCAGTTAAAAGCTATTGCTACAGTTATTACATTTGGGTTTAATTTATTTTTAAGTCTGTCTTTTAAAAAAGTTAACGAAAAGATGTAATATGCATAAAAAAGAATATTTTGCAGTTTGTCCAACTGTTGCTTTTTTTGTTCTCATATTCTTATCAGTGGTGGTTAGGGTCTAAAAGTGTTATTTTCATCTATGCAGCAGGAATGTATCTTTTCTGTTTCTGATTGTGCATAAATATGTTGTGCTGGTGTATGTTGCCCTTATAGCTAAGGGCATAGTGCTGGAGTCCAACACCGAATACATTCCTGCCCCAGTATAATCTGACATTCCGTGATCCTCGCGTGTAGAGCATGTTGTCTCACACCATTCATGGGAGGCTCTGACACAGCAAGGATGCACGTTATAGTATTTGTTTGTGACTTCTGTTTTAATTCACCATTAATGTGCCTGTAATGTATTTTTCTTCATTAGTCATATTAAAGCTGACAAGAAAATATATTCGTCTTTTATTCCATGTGCCAGATGAAAATAAAAATGCTTTTTTTTTCATGCCTTCATTAAAAGTCAAATTTACAGAAAAAAAATGTTTATAAATAACAACAACATTATATTAATCTATCAAAATTCTCCCAAAAAAGGGCCTCTTATTTGTACCAACTGCCCATCCCAGTCTATTCACTACTATCAAAGACATTAATTTGTCTGCCAGAAAGTTGGCATTACATACATTTTGTAAGAGAAAAGAGGAAAGTCAAATTTGGGGGTTGGGCTTACTGGAAGGGGACATAGGAACCTTAAAAGTTCTCATGAGTTTACTTGCAGAAAATGAAACTGAAAAAAGCAACCAAAGCCGCTTCAATAGAAACACATTTAAGAAAAAGAGTAATTTTACTTTATGAATATGCCAACCTGGGAGTATTTCTGCAATTTGTCACAGAAGATCTTGAAAAACTCTATGAGAGCACAAAAAGATCAAAAAGACCCAAAAAGGGTAACCTGAACTTTCAATGGAGGAAAGCATTAAATTAACTTAAAAGGAATGATTCAATAAATTTAAAACCGGCTGATAAAGGGGCTAATGTTGTTGTATTAGACAATCCGGATTAACTCAAAATGTGCTTGAGAACACTGAATGATACATCTAGATATAATATTTTACCAAAATATCCCACTTTTGAGTTCCAATGTGAACTAAAAAACATATTAATTCTAGAGAAAGAAGAAGGCCTTATAACAATACAGGAATTTGACTTTTTGTTCCCAAAACACCTCGTCAGATCCACCTTCTATGCATACACAAGAAACAATTTCCTACTCCAGGTAGACCCATTGTATCTGGGACTAACAACTTGACTCATAATATGTCTTTTTATTGATAGATACTTAAAAGATCTTGTTGTAAGTTTACCATATTATATTAGGGACACCACTGTCCTTTTGTGTCACCTACAAGATATTAATGTCCCACAGGATACAATATTGGCCAACATAGCTGTGGAACAGTTGTATAAATAAATTCCACATCATTTGGGTATTAAAGCAACTGAATTCTTTCTGAGAAATAGGAAAACTACTCTAGAGGAATTTAATACATTCATTATCACTCTCCTAGAGTTTGTTCTGACCAATTACTTGTTATTTGATACAAAATAGTATCATCAAAAGAAGGGGACTGCTATGGGACTCCCTGTTCACCCAACTAGGCAATTTATTGGCGACATGAATACGCTAAATGACAATCATCTGAGCTTAAAGTTTATTTCTGAAGTTAATGGATTTGAAATTAATTTTTTGGATCTAACCATCAATAAGGATAATTTGGGTAAAATTGAAACAACAATTTTCAACAAACCCACAGCGACAAATTCTTTCCTTTATTGGTCAAGAATGCACCAAAACCACAACAATGGAGTATCCCCATTGGGCAATACTTACGGGTGTGGAGGAATTGCTCAAGTGACTTCAAATTTAAACAACAAGCTGATCTTCTAAAGAGAAAATTCAAAACAAGAGGGTATCCCGATAGATGCCTCAAAGATACATATAAAAGAGCACTACTAACAGCAAAGTCATCTCTAATTAACCAACAACCTATAGAGACCAATAAATTGGTCCCTGAAATGGCACGTTGTATCCTCACTTTTGGAGAAAATTTTTCTTTTTATATTTAAATTTTTCAAAATACATAAATTACTAAAAGAGAACAATACAAAACATTACAAAACATTTGTAGTTCATTCAGTTCATAAAATCTAAATTGATTTATCATAAATTTGTTCGCTTAAATCAAGATTTGTCCAAGGACGGATGTCAGGGGAAGAAGGCTAGGGAGAACCTGGAGGGCCTGGAGGGGAATCGAGACACACCATATTAGTTGATATACTTATATTAAGAACCTCCTTAAGGCCATAGGGACCACTTTGTAACAGACTTGTTATATCTCTTGGGATCCAGCCTCAGATAGTCCATTTCAATTTATTTATTTATATCTAACTGTGCTTTCACCTCTAACCAAGCAGTAACTTCAGGGGTTTTCCATTTCAACATAACAAGATATTTAACTGTCATTAAAATGTTAATGATAATGCCAGTTGTTTTGTGATCGATAGATTCTAAACCAAAGTGGAAAAGGATCAATTCTGGAGTTATTTGTAGCTTACATTTTGTAATTAAAAATCATTGTTGAGTACAATCTCTCCCGAGTTTTTGTATTTTGGGGTATACCCACCACATATGTTCATGGGTGCCCCTATCTTTACCTCCTCTCCAACAATCTCCAGAATTTTTAAGAGGAGCTATTTTTGCCAATAACACATGGGTCAAATACCACCTTTGTAATAGTTTGAAAAAGTATTTACCCCCCTTGGAATTTTTCATGTTTTGTTGCCTCACAACCTGGAAATAACATGGATTATTTGAGGATTTGCATCATTTAATTTACAGAACATGCCCACAACTTTGAAGATGTTTTTTTTTTATTGTGAAGCAAACAACAAATAGGACAACATAACAGAAAAAGTCAATATGCATAACTATTCACCCCTCTAAAGTCAATACTTTGTAGAGCCACTGTTTGCTGCAATCACAGCTCCAAGTCACTTTGGATAAGTATCTATGAGCTTGTTACATCATACCACTGGGATTTTTGCCCATTCCTCCTTGCAAAACTACTCCAGCTCCTTCAAGTTGGATGGTTTTGCCCTTGTGAACAGCAATCTTTCAGTTTGACCACAGATTTTCTATTGGATTGAGGTCTAGGCTTTGACTAGTTCATTCCAACACATTTACATGTTTCCCGTTAAACCACTCAAGTGTTGCTTTAGCAGTGTGTTTGGGGTCATTGTCCTGCTGGAAGGTGAACCTCCATCCTAGCCTCAAATCCCGCACAGAGTGGTACAGGTTTTGCCCAAGAATATCCCTGTATTTAGCACCATCCATCTTTCCCTCAACTCTGACCAGTTTCCCAGTCCCGGCTGCTGAAAAAACATCCCCACAGCATGATGCTGCCACCACCATGTTTCACTGTGGGGGATGGTGTTCTTTGGTTGATGTGATGTGTTGGGTTTGCGCTAGACATAGCGTTTTATTTGATGACCGAAAAGTTACATTTTTGTCTCATCAGACCAGACCACCTTCCTTCATACATTTTGGGAGTCTCCCACGTGCCTTTTCGCAAACTCAAAACGTGCATTTTGTTTTTTGCTGAACGTAATGGCTTTCTTCTGGCCACTCTGCCATTAAGCCCAACTCTATGGAGCGTACGGCTTATTGTTGTCCTATGTACAGATACACCAGTCCCTGCTGTCGAACTCTGCATTTCCTCCAGGGTTACTTTAGGTCTCTGTGCTGCCTCTCTGATTAATGTCCTCCTTGCCCGGTCCGTGCGTTTTGGTGGCGGCCGTCTCTTGGCAGGTTTGCTGTTGTGCCATGTTCTTTCCATTTGGTTATGATAGATTTGGCGGTGCTCCTGGGGATCATCAAAGATTTTGATATTTTTTATAACCTAACCCTGACTTGTACTTCTCAACAACATTGCCCCCTACTTGTTTGGAGAATTCCTTGGTCTTCATGGCATTGTTTGGTTAGTGGTGCCTCTTGCTTAGTTGCAGCCTTTGGGGCCTTTCAAAAAAGATGTGTATTTGTAATGACAGATCATGTGACACTTAAATTGCACACAGGTGGACATAATTTCACTAATTATGTGACTTCTGAAGGTAATTGGTTGCACCAGAGCTTTTTATGGGCTTTATAACAAAGGTGGTAAATACATACGCACATGTCAATTTTCTGTTCTCTATTTCTAAAAAATAGTTTTTTGTATATATTGTTCTCATTTCACTTCACCAACTATTGTGTTCTGATCCATCACATAAAATTCAGATTAACAAAACATTGAACTAAAGACTGTAATGTAACAAAATAGATAGAAAGTCAAGGGGGTGGGGCATACTTTTGCAAGGCACTGTTTTTAAAAGTGTAATTGGCAAAGGGAATTTAATACGATTTAAGTTTTTTACGTTTTTTTCCCTTCTTATAGAAAACTTCAAAATGTGGGTCAACATTTTGTTTTTATAATAGTGCAATACATTTGGAGAGGAGAAATCTCCTTTCGCAAAGTCTCTTGAAACAATGTGCCTGTTTAGCCAAGGTTGTTTATCTCTATAAATAAATTAAAGGGGATACATCTCATGCTATAAGTTAGCTTAGGCAGGATTGACATCTTAATTGTGGCAATTCTGCCTAACCATGAGAAGATACATTTCCTCCACTGTAATAGAAGATTGGAAATCTTTAAGTAAAGTGGCTGTAAATGTTCTTTAAGAATATTTTTTAAATTAGAGGTAAATTTTATCCCCAGTTTTGAAATGGAATTTTGTTGCCAATTATGCGGAAACTTTTCTTTTAATGCTTTAAGGTTGTTCTTATCAATATTCATGAATAACAATTCAGATTTAGATGGATTCCTTTTATAGTAAGAGACATGACTATATTTGTTTATTATTTCTTGTAGTTTGGATAATGATGTCATTGGGACAGTCACAGTAACCACAAGATCATCTGCAAAAACAGTAACCTTGCTTTGCAAATGTTTAGCAACAGGGATGCCCCTGATTCCCCTCCCCCCGAGCTTCTGATTAGTTCAACTAGTGGTTCCATTACCATTGCAAAAATCCGAGGGGATAAGGGGCATCCCTGCCTAGTTCCATTAGAAATCACAAAAGTTTCACAACTAAGCCCAATGCCAGAAACAAAGGCATTAGCGTTGGTGTACAATGCCTGGCTTCCAAATCTCCCCAAACCAAATTTGTCTAAAACCACTTCTAGAAATTCCCAGTTGACCCTATCGAACACTTTTTCAGCATCAATAAAAAGGGTAACAACTGGGAAATGTTTATAGTTAGCATGTGCAAATAAGTCAATCAGTTTTTGGATATTGTCCGGGCCTTGCCTGTTTTTAATAAATCCCTTTGGTCCTTATTTATCAAGTTTTCAATTAGCATATTTAGCCTTGCAGCTAATATAGAAGCGTAAATTTTGATATCAGAATTTAGTAGCGATATTGGATGGTAATTGGATGGTAATTCAAAGTTGGATCTTTATCTGGTTTAGGGATTGTAACTATTGTAGCTTTTAAAATCTCTGCTGGTGCGTTCCCCATGTGTTTTATTTCATTATACAAGGCTTTTAAATGTTTTATAATCTCATTTTCAAATATCTTGAAATAACAATTGGGGAAGCCATCAGTCAGTTTTTAATCTTGAAATGCACTGACAGTGTTGTCAGTTTTTAATTTTGAAATGCATTCATGAATTTCTCTCTCTGTAATTTCTTCCTCAAGTTTAAAAAAATTGGAATTGGCTTTACCTTCCAGATTATACAGCGAACTATAATAATCTGAGAAGATCCTGCCAATTTCTGTAGGTTTTAAATATGCTTTACTATTTTTGTCTACTAATCTATCTATTCTTTTTATAACATTTTTTTTATTTATTTAATGTGTCAACATTTTCCCAGGTTTGATACCAGAATAATAACATTTCTGTTGATATAACCATATTTTATTGTCAACCAATTTTTGAAGGATCTTTTTTATCTGTGCTTGTAGTTGAGAGATTTTTAAAGCATATTCCATTTTAGTAGAAATTTTATTTAATTGTTGGGTTTCGCTCAGCTCAATATAAAGATTCTTTAATGATTTGCCAAATGCTTTTGCTCTACATGCTGACCATGCTTTTAAAATACCTCTAATCAAAGTCTTATGCGAATTCCATAACACAATTTTAGATGAGACTGACTTCTCATTTACCCTTGATGAAATTCAAGAAACGTGCGTGCCAAGCAGAGAGCTAGCGTTTCCATTTCAGGCCCATAGCTTAAAGTCCCTTCCCTACTTTCTATACTCATGCAATTTAGCTAGCTTATTAGCACAAGGGAGGCACAATATACAGAGAGATCCTGGCTGCAACGCTTTAATGTTTGGGATATTATTTAACTAGACAAGTTACATAGCATTTATCACTCAATAGCTATTCCTCTATCCTATAGTTTTATAATATCGTTACCTTGCAAGTACATTGGTATCTTTTTATATGATCAGCATATAGCTGGATAATAGAATTTTCTGCACCTTTGCAGGTTTCCATATATAGCATTTTCAGTTTTTACTTCCATATAGTTATACACTATGGCCCTCATTCAATTGCAATTTGTCCAATTGAATAGGGGTCTAAATAAGCACATAACATATTTTTTTAAAGAAGTTTTTAGTTAGTAAACATCTATCCAAAAGCAAGGTTTTCACTAACTAAAAACTTATTAAAAAAAAATATGTTATGTGCTTATATAGAGCCTTATTCAATTGGCCAAATCGCAATTGAATGAGGCCCTATATGTATTATAACACTTGGCACTTTTTGAGAAATAGCACCTTATTTCACACACTAGTCACTTTCTTTTGTGACTACATTGGCACTTAGCACTTTATATGGTTGCCTAATAGTGGCAGAATCTACAATTTTGAGATACCATTATTGTTAATTCAATATATTTGTAAACTCTCTGCTACCTATGTCTATATATTTTATGTTGATTTTAACTATTATTAAAAGTTAAGTTTTATTATTTAGTTTATTCTCTTTCTTCTGAGACTAGGATTATTAGGTGTGCCCTACAAAAGGATCTTTTCTTTCTCTTTATACTATACGCTTCAATTTATCCTTAGGAGCACCCTAATTAATAAAGTTACATTTGGTTCTTATGTATTATACCTGAGCCACCACTCTATAATCTTTCTGACTTCTCATTTAGCTAAAAAAATTGTGAAATTTCTAACCTCAGTTTATGTCCGTCTTTCCTTGATTTAAAGAGAGTTGGATCTATTTTAAAATTTCTGGTCTTAAGAAATTTCTCTAGATTTTTTAGGGTCAACAATATACAAGCATAGTCAGATATAGTAATTAAAAACATTTCAGTAGAAAAGATTTTTTGTACCATTTCTTGATCCGTTAAAAAATTTATCAATTCTTGAATAACTCTGATGTCTTGCTGAAAAAATGTGAAGTCAGTCTAATCAGGATGAAAAGTTCTCCAACAATCATACAGTTAGTTCTTCATCAAACTTGTGTTACATTTTTTTGTTGTTCTAGTTAACTGACTATCTGTTATCCTTTTTTTTAACAGAATGCCTTTTTTTCCGAGGGTCTCTTACCATATTGAAACCCCAAATACGACCGATAGTCCTTTCTTAATTTTTGTGACATGATTTAAAAATTGTTAAGGAATTTATTTTGGCCATAGTTTGGAATGTAAATATTTACAATAGTATATTGGACGTTATTAATTAGGCCTATCCATGTAATTGACCTTCCTTCTTCATTAATCTCTCTGTATTCTTCTTTTATCACATTTTTGCAACCCCTTTTGACTTAGATTTACCGCTGGAAAAAAATCTGTGTTCAAAAATGTTCTGTGAGAGTCCTAGTTCTTTTTTATCTACAGGAAGTGCTTCTTGTAGACATGCACTTTCTGTGTTTTCCTTATGGAGAGAGTCCATTATGGAATGTCTTTTAAACTGGGTATTAAGGCCATTGACATTATATGATATAAATTTCAGAGCCATGTGGTGGAGGAATGCTTTGGGCAATGGACTCTTAAGAGATCCCTACCAATTCCTTGTATATTTTTTACACCCCAAATTAATTGGTGGTTCTTAAAAATTGCCTCCTCAATCCCTCCAAGCTCCCCCTTCTTATTAATATAATCATTAAATGCTGATATTCAAAGCTTTTGTAAAATTATAAAAAAATTCTTTAGCAGTGATAAACCTCTTCCCTCATTTCCTCACTTCATATCTTATCATACAGCAAACATCTTCATCCTTTTTACAAAATGTAATACAATTTAACCATTGCAATTTGAAATATACATTCATAACAATAAAAATAATTGCAATTAAAGCAATTACATCTCTTGACAGTAGATGTGTAATCTTAAATACTGTCATTAAGCAGTTTACTTCCCTTCAGTTAGAGAGATACAAACTGGTTAGGGAGCCAGACCAAGACACACAATTTATTTCTACAGTATATCTTCCTTGTATGTCTACAGTTGTCTTTAGTTATATAGAGGTATGGGATTTTAAATATTAATCTAACTCAGTCCAAGAAGGAAGAAAAAAAAACTTTGAAAGGGGAATCTTTTAGAATCTCATAACAACCCCTTTTTATAACCAACCTTTATATTCATATTTGATGTCAAAACATTTTATGACAATAACCTACAATTTGGGTGAATAAAAATCCTTTCCCTTAGTTTATACTTTTTTCAAAAAAAAAAATTCAATGGAATTTTTTCCCCCTAAAAACAGCTCCAAAGTGTCCCTCTTGTACAGAAATACCATACTAAGTCAAGCATTATCAAGCTTTCTGACATCTATGTGTAGAGTTAAAAATCCCAACAGAGTCCTGATTCGCATTAAGCGTGGATACAAATTGAATTGACTAATCCTTCAATACCTTTTCCCCCTCCGGAACAGAATTGACACTAATACATGTCATGTATAATCCATCACAGCTATTAAATTAAATGATCAAGAGCCAGCTTTCCATATCAATGAAACTACTAATAAATAATAGATACCACCTTATGGGTGGAATTTATAACTTGCAGATTCAAAAATGCAAATTGATTGAAGGATCAAATGTGTTCCCATTTTATGGTCAGTGCGACATGAAAAATCTATTTGCGCCAATACTGCAAATAGTCACATATCTTAAATAGGACTATAGAAAGTTCAGCATTACTCAAATATTTATTAAACATCGGGCAGGCGGGAAAGCAGACACAAAACCTAGAGGCTTAGTAGATATGATCCTTTGAAGCACATAAAGAGAAGAGTATTACTCGCCAATGGAATGAGCTATAGAGTAACTTCCAGTAACTTCCAGTTCTATTTACTCTTTCTTCAGTGATCCACCAAACGAGCACAATTCAAGAGGGCCAAGGCAGTTGTCAAGTAGAGCCTCCAGGTACACCCAAAAAAGAAGTTGCCTCTTAACTCTAAAGTTTGTTTTCTATACGAATGTTATAACAATAAATCAAGGCAATTATCCATTATTAAGTGCCCCCTTGTCAGTGGGTTATTGTAACTCATAGTTTCAGCTATGTAGATTTATATCCAGTGTCAAAATGTTATGGTCACAGATATTAGGTGTGAGCAACCAGTTATCCCACAGGAGCCATTTATCTAGAGCTGCTGCATTTGCTTTGCTTCTCTTATTTAGATTTAATGGGACTCTAAAAAGTTAACTTTACACCCTTATAAGGTGCACCTATCAGGTGAAATCACAGTTCTGTCTCTTTTGGTGCATCCAATGCCCTTATTGATGTATCTGAGAAAACACCAATTCCAGCTGCCCCCAACGGTATCAAATACTCAGGGCTCTTAAGGTTCTAAGAATTCTATAAGTTCTGTTATCTTCCCCTCACAAAATACTATTCCTTACAGGAGTTGCACTATAGTGTGACTTATCAATGTTTTGCACCTCTGCGCCGAAGTTAATATAACATCAGGTCAGGGACAAGAAACATCCCAGACCCCAAACACAGTACCTCAATGCTGATTTTGCTTTGTGAGTTGTTCCTCTATTAGACATGTATTTCTGGCATGCAGTTTAGATAAGATGTCCCACTCTTTTTGGCACACCACACCAATATCGTGCTTGAGATCGATCCTGTAGAGAGCTAGCTGGTCTGCTGGACAAGCGGGAGGCCATCAATGATTGTGATCCGGTTAATCACCAGCCATGTGCCGACCTTGTTCTGTCAGGAAAGCAGCGATCGGGTGATCCCATCAGACCTGTATCATGCGTCTATTGTCTTGGTCTGTTTGCTCGCGACTAACAGTGCGTGCTTCTACTTCCTGGGCCACATTGGAGAAAATTCTGATGAGGTCAGAAATCTTGTCAACAAACATTGGCAGATTTTAAAAACAGATACTGATTTATCATCAACCCGAGAAGGCTATGATAACATTTAGACAGGCACAAAATATAAAGGACAATGTGACTCACAGCCTTGAAAAAAAAAATCTACCCTGGTTAAGTTCACCTAAGGGCACTTTCTGTTGCGGTAGATGCAAAGCCTGTAGTTTCATAAAACCGACCAAAATATTTGTAAATCCATCAGACAGGAGGTCATACACCATCAATGATTTTTACAATTGTCTATCTACAGGCTTTGTTTATGTTCTAGAGTGCCATTGTCACAAGCTTTATGTAGGTAAAACTATCCGCCAACTGAGGGAGCGGATTCTGGAACACATACATACTGCCCGCAAGGAGCTGGGTACCCCAGTTGCTAGACATTTTAGGATGTAGCATGGCAATAAAGTTGAGGGAATGCAATTTTTGTCATTGATCGAGTGACCTTAGGCACTAGGAAGGGAGACTTAGATCAGGTATTACTCCAGAAGGAATCTAAATTAAATTAATAAACTCGAAACAGAGAGCCCTATGGGCCTAACTGAAGGATTTTCCTTCACCTCCTTTTATGAATACTACAATATATATATTTCTCACTAATATGGTTAATACCAACCATCATCACATGTTTGTTATACAAAGCACTCATTACTGTGCACTTATATTTCAGTAATACAACTGGCTTTTTGCATTCTATCACTTATATTTAAACATCGTCACCATCACTTCTTATTTTGTGCAGACTTATAAAAAAGTCTTCATTTTATTTTCAAGATGCTAAATGAGAACATTCACTAGCCCTTGGTTCACCCATACATATATATTTTACACTTTTTATTCCACAGGATATATACTTATTTGTTTCTATTTCATATAGTTCCTTATTTATAAGACAGCCCAGTTTCTCCTCCCTCTTTTATTATTATATTTTTTTCTATATATTACATTCACACGTACTATATTAAATCACTGATATTCTCAGTATATCCACTTTGATTTATAATTTCCTTATGTTGTTCAACTCAACTTTACGTTGTTCACAGCGTTTCTATTTGCGGGTTTCTCAAGAGATTTCGGTTTGCTAATACCCTTTCTGTTGCCTACACACATGAGCAATGTGCACCCTGTATATGCATGCTTGCATCGATTACTTATTCTGCCCATGCGCGACTTTGAAATGCACATCGGAACGCATTATACAGCTCGCATGAGCGATTTTGAAACGTACATTGGAAAGCAAAGTATTGTGCGCATGCGCATTTACGCATTTTACAATAACAAAACCATATCATGTGGAGTTTGTTAGCCAATAAAATATGTGGCAGTATTTATTTGCAGGGTTTTAAAATCCTGTAATGGCACTACACACTTAGCCTTTGATAAAGCCAGTTGTCGGTGAAACAGTCTGGATTTGATCAGGCCATTATTCTTATTAGAGCTTTGTCCCTCCTAATATATTTCCTTATGGGGATTGGAATCCCAGAGATTATTTGCTAAATAGTACTTGCGAGGGTGCTCTGTGTATTTATCCTATTAAGGTTCATTACGCTAAAGATGTTTTTACATTTTAGTTGTATGAATGTTGTTGTTTTCTGGTTTTAACCATTGACCCTTTCACTATACCATATGCTTGTGGCCTACTAGGCATTTATTATAGGGAATTCAGCAAACGGGTAGGGAACACCATAGCCCTTAGATAGGAGGTCCCAATAGGGACATAGGCTTGTTGATATTAAATTCATCTAGGGCCTTGTGCCTTTTTGCGTTATTTATGATATCCCTTGAATTAGGAAGCCCCACTATGTAGACATAGCCCTATTTTCTTGAATTATTGTCATAAGTAATGGTCTGGTTCTAGAATTAAGGTCTTTTTCAGGTCTGTGTATTGCATTGCTGTCATGGGGATTTCATATATGGGACTTGATACAGTCAATATTGTTATTGTGACTTGGTTCATTAGCAGAGTATTTCTTTAAGCAGTACAGTACTATTACCAGACATTTACAGCCTTATTAAATTGCAATTCAGTAAATTTAAACGGGCTCTATTTAAGCACACAGCATATTTTTTTCCAGAAGTTTTTAGTTAGTGATCTTCTATCCAAAAGCAAGGTCTTCACTAACTAAAAACTTCTGTAAATAAAACATCCTATGTGCCTAAATAGAGCCCTTTTAAATTTACCGAATTGCAATTTAATAAGGCTGTTAATTTTTAATGCGTTGTTTTTTCCCCAATTTAAGATGTTGTCTTATGACACTGCCATAAAATCTTTTGTTTTAATACTTATAGGAAAATTAGTAGAACTACTGAAAAACCAGCATATGATTACTCATGAACCCATGCTGGTGGCAAAAGAGCTGTTAAAGGGATATGGAAGTTTCCCTGATTTTAATCTGAAAATAGAGCTTTTAAGCACTTGTTAATAAAATTATTTTTAGATATGCAAACAAACTTAGGTAGTTTATTTTAATATTAAAAACAGGGAAACTTTTATATCCCATTCAGCTGACCAATGCTCCATCGTACAATTCACAATGATACTAATAATCACTAATCACTGCTATACACGTTACCAACGAGACAAACATTGATTGGTTTTACATTGCTCCATACCCATCATACATTCAAAAATCTCCCTGGAACACAGAAATAATGTTCATAGAATGGATCACACCCAGCAGTATTTGAAGCACCTGAGCTATTGTGACAGCTGCAGATATATCCTTGTGCCAACTCTCATACCATCTGACACATCTTTACAGGAGGAGAATGTACATGTTAGAGCACCAAGTCATAGAGATATGGATCAAATGAGGAGCTACTCAGAAGAAGCAGACTGCAGCCCAATATACAATACAGAAAAAGAAATGTGTAAACCTGAAGACCCACTCTTTAACATGCATGGCTGCACTGGATTTGGACCTTTCATGTAAGTGGCCCAGGATTTAAGTGACAATTTTAAAATTGAAATTTGAGACTTCTTCAGGGCTTGTGATTTATGTGATATTAGATTAGCACTGTTGACCAATACTTTAATAGAAATCTTGAATTTGATGCGTGATGTAATGCACAGTTATTGTACAGATACATGATTGATTGAAGTTAATGGGCGCAATCAGATATTAAAGTTAAATCTAAAAAATAGATTTAACATGAAAAGCACTGGTCACAAAGGCACTAAAAATTTAACTAACTTGATTTAATATTGTTATAGGCCCACCAACAGTATTACTTTTCCTACTAAACGGTGACCTATAAATAATTAGCTACATTTATGGATCTACAGTATCTGCATTATTTACGCCATGAAATGAAATTCAGGATAAAAATGATTTCTTACTTATATCTTACTTATATCTTACTCTATAGGTGATATAACACACTAAGGGCCTCATTCAATTGAGCAATTGTTAGTTACTATTCAATTGGCGTCTTTTTGCAAGCCGCAAACAGTCTACAGGGTACAGGCTGAAAATCCCTGCAGTTGTTACAGTATTGGCATTCATTTTTATTATTATTACTAGCGAATTGCCCGTCAAAAAATGACGGCACTGAAATTGTAAGGTAGCTAATGGTGTTTGGTGTGTACTACTGAAATATATAATACAATTAATAAATGAATATACTTTACCTATTTTGAAGCATTGTGTTGAAGAGCTGTCAATGTGTTTTGATGTTGCTGCAGCATTAGTGGTGTGGAGCTGCTGTGTAAGCGTGATGAATGTGTGCAGTGTAATAGGGTGCGTGCGCGAGACCAAACCGCTAGCGTAGTTGTGTACTTCCGCATTGGCGTAAAATGACGGGTAATGTGTGGTATGCGTCTTAGCGGAATATCCGTAGGTCGTATGTGGTATTTTGCGAGTTTCTTGTGGTGTTTTGCTTTGAGGTCGTAATGTGTGGTAACGTGTCTCGTATGTTGTTTGCGTTGCAAGATAAAGTTTGCGAGGGACGTAGTTGGTGTGTCGTGTTGTTTGCGTGGTCGCCATTGTTGTGTGGTTGTTTGCGTTTGAACGTACATTTTGCGAGGGTCGCAGTTGCTGGCAAGGAGCACCTTCGCGAGGGCCGCAGCTCGCTGCGCGAGGGCCTCAGTTGCTGGCTACACGAGCCCGCAAGCATGAGCAACGGCTCGTATGCTCACAACTATATACCATATATACTCGAGTATAAGCCGACCCGAGTATAAGCCGAGGCACCTATTTTACCACAAAATACTGGGTAAAATGAGTGACTCGAGTATAAGCCAAGGGTGGGAAATGTGCTGCCCCCTGTGTCCCTCTTGTGCCCTCTGTGTCCCCCTCTCTCTCCGTGTCTCTTCTCCCCTCTCCCTTCCCTGTGTCTCTTCCAACCTCTCCCTTCCCTGTGTCTCTTCCCCCCTCCCTTATCACCCTCCTCAACTCCACTCCTCAACCTCCCTCCTCATCCTCAACCTCCCTCCTCATCCTCAACTTCTCTCTTCATCCTCAACCTCCCTCCTCATCCTCAACCTCCCTCCTCATCCTCAACCTACCTCCTCATCCTCAACCCCCTCCTCAACCTCCCTCCTCATCCTCAACCCCCTCCTCAAACTCCCTCCTCATCCTCCCTCCTCAACACCCCATCCTCAACCCCCCATCCTCTCTCCTCAACCCCCCATCCTCAACCCCCCTCCTCAAACTCAACCCCCCTCCTCAACCCCTCCTCCTCATCCTCAACCTCCCTCCTCAAGCCCCTCATCCTCCCTCCTTAACCCCATCCTCATCCTCAACCCCTCCTCAACCCCCCCATCCTCAACCCCTCCTCCTCATCCTCAACCTCCCTCCTCAAGCCCCTCATCCTCATCCTCCCTCCTTAACCCCCCATCCTCATCCTCAACCCCTCCTCAACCGCCCCATCCTCAACCCCTCCTCCTCATTCTCAACCTCCCTCCTCATCCTCAACCTCCCTCCTCATCCTCAACCTCCCTCCTCATCCTCAACCTCCCTCCTCAACCTCCCTCCTCATCCTCAACCTCCCTCCTCATCCTCAACCCCCTCCTCAAAATCCCTCCTCATCCTCAACCTCCCTCCTCAACCTCCCTCCTCATCCTCCATCTTCAACCCCTCCATCCTCAACCCCCCTCCTCAAACCCCCCATCCTCATCCTCTCTCCTCAACCCCCCAATCCTCAACCCCCTCCTCAAACTCAACCCCCTCCTCAACCCCTCCTCCTCATCCTCAACCTCCCTCCTCAAGCCCCTCATCCTCATCTTTCCTCCTTAACCCCCATCCTCATCCTCAACCCCCCCATCCTAAACACCTCCACCTCATCCTCAACCTCCCTCCTCATCCTCAACCTCCCTCCTCATCCTCAACCTCCCTCCTCATTCTCCCTCCTCATCCTCAACCTCCCTCCTCAACCCCCCCATCCTCAACCCCCTCCTCAACCTTCCTCCTCACCCCCCCATCCTCAACCCCCTCCTTAACCCCCCATCCTCATCCTCAACCCCCCATCCTCAACCTCCCTCCTTAACCCCCCTCAACCCCAACCCACTTCCTCAACCTCAATCCCCCTCAACCTCCCCCTCAATCCAAACCCCCCTCCTCAACCCCCCTCCTCAACCTAAACCACCCTCAACCCCCCTCCTCCACCTAAACCCCCCTAAATACCTCCCCCCTCTCCCCTCACTTACCTGCTTGTGCTCCGGCCTCCGCTCCTTGACCCGACACCGGCGTGCATGTGTGACGTCACATGCGCGCCGCTTTATTAGCATATACCGGGTGCGCTAAGTGAGGGGAGAGGGGGGAGGTATTTAGGGGGGTTTAGGTGGAGGGGGGGTTGAGGAGGGGGAGGGAAAGAGACACTGGGGGGTAGAGAGACACACGGGGGGTAGAGAGGCACATGGGGGGTAGAGAGACACACGGAGGTTAGAGAGACACACGGGGGGGTTAGAGACGCGGCGGGGTTAGAGAAACACGGGGGGGGTTAGAGAGACACAGGGGGCAGAGTGACTCGAGTATAAGCCGAGGGGGCCCTTTTTTGCCTTAAACAAAAGGGCTGAAAAACTCGGCTTATACTCGAGTATATACGGTATGTGACTATTATTATTATATCAGACCTCTAAACGCTAATTGATTGACATGTAACCTCCATGATTTACTGATGTAATGATGACAGTCTCATTTTCTATTGGCTGTTTCTTAAAGGGTAATTACAGCCTTGCTTAATTGATCATGTTCACGCTCTGAAATGTTACATACGACTGCATGGTTTACGGTTTCAGCTTTCAGCTCGTAACTTGTTCAGGCTTGTTCAATTGAATCGCTCCGTAATTATAGCAGAGGTCAAGCCCGTAGACATAAGGCCTGTATACCTTGAGTTGCGGCCTTGCAATTGAATGAGGCTCTAAGTGCCCAGGTACAAGCACATTGATCTTTTAACTAATTCTATTGCTTTCCATACATCCCACTCCTAATTTAATCCTACCTGCTCTAACCCCGAAGTCCCCTTCCCATAACATAAACTATAAGAACATACCTAGGCACACTACAATTCTAGCTGCAATTAGCCCGTCTGCTTAGGCAGTTAACAACTAATATATAGACAACCTACTTTAATAACTTGTACTGTATGTACTTTCTATGGCCATACAGTATATTATGTATTTACCTTTTGTATTCTTGTGTCATTTCATTTAAAAAAAATGCATTAATTGCAGAATAAAATCAGATTTGCAAACAAATGTAAAAAATTTGATTTGCTTTTAAGAAACAGAAGATGGTTATAGAGTTACTGTCTATTAATTATGCTATAACATGGACATATTTATCAATGTTGTTCTCCCTGAAAATGGCTACATAGAATAACAGGAAAGTGAATTTCTAGTTTTATTTCAAAATCTATTTGATAAATAAATGCCTCAGACCTCAAATACCATGCTGTCATACTTTGTAGGTGTCAAAAATTAGTCTGCAATTATTATGGAAATTCCTGATACTGACAGAGCAGCTACAGATGCTTCTGAAAGGAGTGCTTCTAGGATTGGTGTTGTGACACTCAGGTTCAGAGATAGTATGCCCTCCTGGAACTAATTCTGCTGTCAGGATTATTTTCCTGCATTAATTATGGTAAAAATTAAAACTTTACCTATAAATAAGGAAACAGGTATTTGGTAATTAGAAGAAATTAAACTATTGATACATAACTAGGTTATATAATTGACTTTTAAAGTTGCTTTGTTAGAAGCAAATTACTTCCACCTGGTCAGGTCGATTATCTTGATTCATTAATGAAAGGGCCACTGGAGTTATCCTATGTGCTCTGCACCATTAGATACAGGGTGAAAAAGCATGCAGAAAAAGTGGTTTCCTTTTTTGAAAATTGATGCTGAATTTGTGAGTTATGGTCAACGAAAGTCAGGGAATTTCAGTGAGCTTTGTATGGAGCGGTGTCAAGTCTTTTAGTCAGACAGTTGCTATGTCATAAGAAACTGCTTGACATTATTCTAGTATAAACGCAACAGCTATATAAATATCACAGCAGGTTGAACTGGAGATGTTGGAGTTCTTAGTTCAAGACCTTATACAACCTACTAATTTTGTTCTCAGGAATATGTTATTAAAAGTAATAAATAATATGAGGTAACTGTGTTTTTATATATATATATATATATATATATATATATATATCGCTTCTTTATATAGATATATATAAATAAATAGATATTTGTTTGTAATTTATGTCTACAGAAGTATATATAATTCTATCTGTCTATCTCTATCTAATTTCTATCTAATTTCTGAATAAAAAGAACAACATGGAAGTTCAATTATATGAGACTATTTTGAATTTTGTTAATGACCAGTAATTGTAAATGCCCTTGTTTAATGGCAATGTTTAATTTGTACAATAACTGAGACATTGCTGTGTCTGTTTATGTCCTGGATCTTTTTAGAACCTGCTATTTTTTATCTGTTGCTCACTAAACCCTTGACCTAAGCAAGGCCCAGTGGGTATATTCGTATAATACTTTGGGCACAACTCACTCCCTGAATAAATGATTAGACACAAGACACTTCTTGGGATAACATACTGACCACAGCATTTATTTGTAAACACAGATTCACGTAATAACGATACCAATAATTAAGTAAACATTAACAAGTGAGGGGTGGAGCCTGACCCGAGACAGTACACTCTACGCCCTGAACCCTTATCCAGGCCCTACCGTGATGCAACATCCCTACTACCGTAGTGTAGGATCTCACCTCTTTACCACTGTCCCGGGAATTCCCCTCACCATCCACCACGGAGAAGGCCGCAGAATACCTTTTCAGCATTCGACGCCCCCCAAAAGACGCCATGGCCAGCTGCCATCCTACCTAGCCCCTAACGCTGAAAGCTCCACCTACTTCCTGACCTTAAAACCATCTAAAATCATAAACGATTAAGCCTGAAGCCCTTGGGCTACCATTGCTCCAGCAAACTACTTCTGGGCAAGGCTAAACTTGCCTTTTTATTCCTCCTACGGGCCCTAATTGGCCCTTCACCAACCGATCCTGCAAGCTAGCTGATGTGGCAGCTGTTACCAAGCGTGATCCTTTCCTAACCCTCAATAAAAACCTGCTGTTACACTGGTGTATTAGCAGGGATGTTACAACCACCTGGACTAATTCCAAGGTAGGCGACTACTAGTGCCACTCACCACCTGCTCATCCAACTGATGACATTGCCCATCTCCATAACAAACTGATCGTACTTCCATCTGACCTGGGCCACACACCCCAGCTGTGGCCATGGATCGGCAGCTGATGCGAAGCGCCTAGTTGGTCTGATATACGAAGAATCCTATGGTCCACCATTACGGTCTGCGACCTTCCTGTCTCCAAGCCACGTGGCTAAAACAGCCCAGCAGGCTGTTACAGTGTCTGTTCATGCACAAAGCCAGTGGGTACCATGTTCTGTCACGAAATAGACCCAGCTCTGACCGCACGTCACCAAGCTGCAGCATCATCCTCATAGGGAACCACATTTTTCCCATAAGGAACAGCACAAACCAAATCACACGTTGAGGTCCAAGAACCATATTACCACAAAAGGAGAGCAATCAGTGTACCTCGGACCTTGTAACTACCTCCCTTTTCCACCTGGTTCCCCTTGGACCACCTCGGCCACATGGTCACCTGATCACCTTAGGATCCCACGACCAAGCATTGTCTGTTTACGCCAACCTCTCACCACCAGCCGAAAGTAGGCATGGCTGTACAGAACCGCAAGACTTCACACTTTCCACAGACCTCTTTCCACACAGTAGTATCTCCAGCCCTTGGGAAAGGCTACCACTTGCCTTCCATCCCTTTGCCATACATACCTCCTGTGACACCTTGCTCCACTTGCAATAACGATACTTCCTACGTCAGGTCCTTCAGCCTGGCCCGTTTTGAAAGGCCGCGGCTCCTACCCGACGTCCCACCTTTGTGGAACCCTCCTCCATGCCTTAAAATAGCTGAGAAACCTCAACCTTACCCATTCACCACTCGCGGACCCACGCGCAACCAACCGTCCTTGCCATAAGGCCATCAATTTTATGTGTGCAACTAAAAAGGACCAGTCAGCCAACCTGTCCTGATACCTGGTACCTGTATTCTTTTAAACCATAAGCTCCATTACCGGTACTGCGCCCAATCGTAACCAACCTTGACACCCTGAGTGGGATAATGCGTGACTGCGAGTAAATGTCCTGTACTCCAGCCCTATTATCCGAATGTTGAGTAACTGCTCCCACACCGCCCGCAGACGAACAGGGCATACTCCAGCCAATAACCTTATGCTACACGACACCTACACCATTGCCTATGATACACTGTTGCCTGAATGAGAACAGGATCTAATGGCAGACATATGAAATGGCCCTTCGAACCTCCATTGAGTGAGACGCCGGAATTTACCTCCCCCCTGCATGCCCGTAGCAATGCAATGCTCCGAGGGTTACCCGACCAACCTGGGAGAACACACCCCAGATAGGGTACCCACGGCCTGATCCTCACCCGCAGGGCCCAAGGTGAATCCTTTACCAGTTGAATAACCACCGCCACCATCGCCAAAACGCAAACCGATGCCCGGCCTACTATCCCTTACCGTACATGAAATTAGTGATATGGAAAACTGTTTTTCCCCCCGAATGGACAACAGATTTTCACCACTGACTTTGCACAATACTTGATTGACCCTCCCAGGACATACCAGAGGCCGAAAAAC
This sequence comes from Discoglossus pictus, assembly GCA_027410445.1. Taxonomy (NCBI): domain Eukaryota; kingdom Metazoa; phylum Chordata; class Amphibia; order Anura; family Alytidae; genus Discoglossus; species Discoglossus pictus. The sequence goes on from CM050163.1 coordinate 290,780,694, forward strand.
TATCACGCCATAGGACCGGCCAGCAAACCCAACGTTAAATATGTAAGGGCATCGGCCCCAAGCCAAACCCGAGCAAATAGCCAGCACATCTAACGTGGGCCTGGTCGCACCCCGTACTTACACCCATAGACTTGGAATTATATGCCACCCGGCCTGGGCTACTGGCTTTCTACTCAAGCTCGTAACTTGTGGCTACACCAGCTCCTAACTGTTTTCATTAAAAACAACGTCAGCCCATTCCGAAGCCTGAAGCCGTTGCGGGATCCCCGCTGACTTCCAGTGCTTAATTTTTTATGGGACTGATGTGTAGTTCATGAAGGGACAATGTGCCCACAAATGTCTCACTCTTCTAACCTTAGCCCATCTTAAACCTATCTTCCTTTTTGCTTAGGCCTGCTGTATTACACAGCTTTTCTACAAAGCCAAGGTTGGATTATACACCAGCTGGGAAACCTATCCACGTACAGCTGTTTCAAATCTTACTGGCTAACAGCGCGGCGCAAGAATGGATTACTGGCTGACCCGAACACGTGGCATAAAATACACTAGCTCTAAAGAAGGCTACATTTTAGGAGGCTAGGTGATCCTTCAACCTTGAAATTCTATAATTCAATCACAAGCGGCTAAAAATGGCAAATTAGAAACCAGCCGTCTTAACGGGACACACCATGTCGCATACGGGCTACGCTTACTGTGGCTAGGGCCTAGTACTTACCTTGGCATGGGGATCATGGGCTTCTGCCTAAGCTAAATAACTCTGGCCGCAATGGTACCTGTAATGCATGCTTGCTCGGGCAGTGGGTGGAAAGGATATATATATATCCCCGCCCAAGTCGCCTGAGCGTAATAAAGTCGTGCTTAACTCTACGTTAACTATAAACCTGATACCTGGAAATTCATGACAGATATATTATAGTGGAGTGCCAGTTACCTCTACGGTGGGCCTGGGATTCTTAGGAGGTCTCCCGTGCAAGACTGACCAGTTAATGCATAGAATTATAATACATAATGATACTACATAATACTCTACACAAGCTAGGACTAGATATATATGTAACCAATCATAGCGACATATGGCCCTGATGGCCAAATGCATAGGAAAGCGGGGATTAACCCCCTCCTAGACGGCCTGGCAATGAGTTATAAACTCTCCCTGCATGATGACTTGAAAACAAGCAGACATAAGCAGGCAATGGAACATTTAACAAGGTAGGAGCGCTAACTTCCTGATGCCATACCTACCTAATAATATATAAGATGCTCTGGCAGTGAATGGGGTGGGGTGGGGAGACTGGATATACCAGGTTACATGATGGGGGAACCCAGATCCACTTATCCTAATCCCAGAAGCTTTACAACCTGTATTTATTAATTAAAAACCTGGGGGTGGGTTAATAAACTCCCTGCTGCCTACCAAATGACAAGCATCCATGGTGCACATGCTTAATTAGAATACAGGGGCCTATGTCTTCTATATGTTTGTACCATGTCGTGAATTTAATAAACAAAAGTTCTTTTACTACCCAATAGAGTATACAGTTTCTGCATCCTGTACTCTTTATGCCTGTTCTTGGAATTTTAACCACTGTTAACCACCATCCTTGACCTGTTTTGCAAATTACCAGCCTTATTAAATTGCGATTCGGTAAATTTAAAAGGGCTTTATTTAAGCACATAGTTTTTAGTTAGTGAACTTCTATCCAAAAGCAAGATCCTCACTAACTAAAAACTTCTGTAAATAAAATATGCTGTGTGCTTAAATAAAGCTCTTTTAAATTTACTGAATCGCAATTTAATAAGGCTGTAGGTGTTTTAAGATAAGATGTTATATGGTTAATGCTTTAAAATGTTATTCTTTTTTGTGTGTGTTGCATCTACAAACTATTAATTTAGTGCATTATAATATGGTAAATACTAATATGCTTATTTCAGTTAGGCCTCTAATATGGACGTTTAAATGATTACGGTTGATCGTATGTGCATTACTATGAATTACAGGTTTTAATGTAACTTGTTCTTATAGTCTCATTTTAGTCTTTTCTTCCTTACTGGATTAGCATCTTAAAGAAAAAAAATTGTTGTGGAGTAAGGAACACCTCAAACAACACTATGATTAAAATCATCATCTTGTATTTTAAAAATGGAACATGATAAATAAGAAGGTGACATTCTTATTTCATAATGTTAGAGGTTTTAATTCTCCAAAACAACGTAGGATGACTTTTTCCTCTAGACTTTATAATGTTACAAGAAAACAATTTCTCACACACACTTTTTCAAAAATATTTTCACTCTTCATGTCCAACTGTGGTTTTAGCAACTACAAAAAAAAAGAAACCGGGAAAAGAATTTTGATCAAAAAGAATGTCCCATTGCATTTACAACAAACTCCTAAGGATCCTGAGGGTAGTTAAGTAGCGGTAGTGGAAGAGATGTATGGGGAAACGTATTTAACAATGTCAACATATATTCCTCTTGTCGCTAATATGGAAATTATCTTACCTACATTAAGCAAAATTTTACAATGCCACATGTTCTAACAGGAGGTAACTTTAATGCTACAATGAATCCTACCCTAGGTAGATAAAGAAACCAAGGGGCTTCACAGGTAGACAAAGAGCTTGCTCACATTATCCCAAACCTGGGTCTACAGGAAGTATGGCGGACAAAACACTCAAATGAAAGACAGTTTTTTTTTATATTCTACTCCACACTACAGAATCAATTTCCTTTTTAACCAGCAAAAGATGATATTTAAAGTAGTTAACTGTAAAATAAAATCAACAACGTTCTCAGATCAGGATTTGTTTTTCTGCACTTTTTCTCCTCTAAGACCCAGATTGGTGTTTACTAACTGAAGAATAAATGATTCTCCGCTGAATAGGAAATATTTGGTAATATCCCTCCTAGCTGAGTTAGATATATTATTTGCAAACAACCATCAGGAATCATCTAATCCAAAGTAGTTATGGCAGGCCCATGTTTTTTTTTTAAATATGTTTAATGTGACAAAAGAGAATACAGATAAACAACACTAGTGTTGTAAATGCACTTCCGTATAAATAGTAACAGTAAAAGAAAGTGCATGTTATAATATATCAGGACATTTTTCTATTACTATGTGTATATGAGAGGATTTATGATCAAATATTGTACCCATCTTAAAAAATTGAAGCCACATACTAAATACTTTAAATACACTTCTTTCTAAACTGTAACCTTCTTTCTAAACTGTAAATATTTGAGGTAGATGTAAAGTCTTCAGAGCCACATATTAGCATACTGAACCTCACATTAGCATCCAGGAGCTGCATAAACAATTCTAAATATTTCAGAAATTATTCACTGTAGAGAAAAAACATTAGTACAATGTATAGCCACTTTTTAATGCCTTTAAAAATTAAATCAACCTCCTGTTGGGGTGACACAGTCCCCTTTATAATAGAATAGTATGTTTCCTAGAATCTTGCATACAGTACTGACTAAACATAAATATAGAGGAAGTCTCTTACTGCCAAATTTAGCACTTTATTATTAATCTGCCATATTTGTTCCAGTCTGGGATACAAGTACCAATATGCACCGTAACAGAGAATATTCAGGTAAAAATATGTAATATTCATAAATTATTATGGATCTTTTCTAGGTAACATGGGAGACATTTATAATCTGTTTACTAACTAGAGCTTCACAGTGTGGAAGCAAGTCAGTAAAATACATAACTTGCTTAACAACAATACTATTGTATAGTTGAACTCCATTTCCCATTTGAAGAACAAAAATAATAATTGTAAGGAAAATTTATGAATTCTCTAGAGGTGCTTTTACAATAATTGTATTCTCAAATAAAAAAGAAAAATGGGGAGGGGTAGCCTAACAGATTTATGTAGGTCTATGGATATAATCAATTATCATTAGATTTACAGTATAATGTGTATAAAGTACAGTGGTATTATTATCTGGTGAAGACTGTACATTTTTGCAAAATAAAACAATATATGCTGTTGTGACTACCCAATCTTACCAGTTACATTTTAGAAAAAAATTGTTTCCCATCACAAATAAATCTATGCATGAACAGAACTATTGCCCATGCACCCGATGCAACGACTCTGGGGGGGGCAGTGCTGTCCAAATTTTTTCATTATTTTTATTTTTTAACTACCCCTCCTAGAGTTGTGTATTTTCGAGCACAGCTGTTTCTTCAACAGCATGGCCTCAATGCCGGTGACTCCTGCCTGTTCGAGGACTTCAGTGTTGGTGACCTGGTCATTCCAGTGGATGCTGAGGATGGTGCGGAGGCAGCGCTGATGAAAGCACTCGTAGGTGATGGTTGTAGGTAACCCACAACTTGGAGCAGTATAGTAGGGTGGTTCGACACAACAGCTCTGTACACACTGACCTTGGTGCATTTACTCAGATGCTTGTTGTTCTAAACCCTTTTATATAACCTTCCGAATGCACCATTTGCCTTTGCCAGTCTGTTGTCAATTTCCTTGTCAACCTTGGCATCTGAGGAGATGATGCATCCCAGGTAGCTTAACTGATGGACTGTCAGCTGGGAATCACCAACAGTGATGTGAGGAGGACAATAATCTTCCTGAGGTGCGGGTTGGTGGAGAACTTCTGTCTTCTTCAAACTGACTTCTAGACCAAATATCTCGGCAGCCTCAGTGGGATCCGTTAGGCATCTGTGATCCTCAAGTCATAACTGGAGATTCTCCTGGAAGTCGGCCTTCACCTCAGCTGACTGGAGGTTAGTGATCTGTAACTTCTTTGGGGCACCTTTCCTCTTTGGCTTGGGATTAAAGTGGAAACAAAGTTTGCAGCACACCAGGTGGTGGGCCGTATTACATTCTGCACTGGGCATCACTTGGGTGAGTAGTTCTGTACGTCTCAAGGATTTTGCTGGCTCACCAGAATGTAGTCTATAAGATGTCAGTGCTTGGACTGAGAATGCATTGAGGTTGACTTCAGCCTGTCTTTCTGCTGGAAAAAGGTGTTGGTGATGGTAAGTTTCTGCTCCAAGCTAAATTCTTGCAGAAGGCACCTGTTGTCATTGTAGTTTCCAACAACATGGTTACCAAGCACCCCTTTCCATGCTTCTGAATCTTTGCCTACTCTGGCATTGAAGTTGCAGAGGATGATGACCTTGTTGTCTGCGGGGACGTTCTGTATGAGATTGCTTAGATCAGTGTAAACATTGTCCTCTTCCGCAGGATCTTCTTTAAGAGTTTGGGTGTAGACACTGAAAATTGTAGCATGTTGCTTGTTCTGAAGTGGGAGATGCATGAAAATGATACGGTCAGAGTGACCCTTTGGCAAGTTTTCAAGTTTGTAGGTGATATGTTTCTGACCATAAAGACGACACCATAGAGTCGATTCTTAGTTTCTGGTTTGCCTGACCAGTAGAAGGTGAAGCCTGCACCATGTTACTTGGAGGCGGACTTCACAAAGGGCAGTGATGTCGATAACTTGAAAGTTAGTGGGCTATTAGAGCACATCGCCGTTCTGTGCAACCTCTGTCTGCTGTGTCAAGCATAGTTCTGAAGTTCCAACATGCAAGTTAAATCCAAAAACACCTTGTGAGGCAGGTGTGAGCCTTTTCTTCTTTGCTGAGTTTCAACCTCATTTGGAGATGCCCCTTGACCACGGCTAGCCAACTGGGTGAAGTGGAGACAAGCTTTCTTTAGGCCACCTTTTCTATGCCCCTCTCCTTGTGGAGCAAGCAGTGCTGTCCCTAAAGAAGGCTGCTCGGTAGTTCAGGGTGCTGCCAATTAATGCTGATGTCTCCGGGGTCAGCATCAGGCGACCCATACACCTGAACAGCCTGCATGCAGGATTGAGACTGCGGCTTCCAGTGTCATCATCCGCCTACCATTTCACCCTTTTTCCATTGCTGCAGGGCTTGAAGATTTTGTTTGTCTAGATGTAGACGTACCTCTTGGGCCTATGCAATGGAGTTTTTAAGTGAGATGCAGTGTGAGTAGAACTGGTCCCCCCCTTTACACTAAGGGGTTTGTCTGTTATGGCAAGCTGGGATGATGACAGTGAGGTCCTCGAGTAGTAGGTGTTATATCAGAGTGTCCTTTTCCTAGATTGATCATCTGATAGGGCTAACAAGCTGCATCTGCCCAGGTTTGAAATCAGAGTTTTCCTTCTCCTAGGCTGGCTGCCAACCAAGGCTAACAAGTCCAGTCTACCTATCCGGTTATATCACATATTCACACATAATATTTATACATAAATATCAATATATACATGAAAAATTAGAGCACTGCAGTCATAGTTCACCAAGAGTGACAAGCCTGACAATCACTATAAATTGTGATAATGTGTTAGAAAACCCAAGTCCATGTTCAGTTCTGTATCTTTAGTGCTGAAGAATGTTAACATCTTTATTGCAAATATTTTCTCTCTTGGACAGTTATTGGAGTACAATAATTGTCCTCATGGTGTTTTTATAGAATGTTTGTGTAGGTTCATCCTTAAGTTTTTGGCTGGCTTCTCCAATGTAATTTCCTATTTCACATATATTACCTTGTATTATGTAAACCACATTGAAGGATGTACATAATTTTGACCCCTTGATGTTATAGGTCGTGTTGTTATATGTGGCTTTATCATCATTACAAAGGTGTTGACATAAGTTGCAGGGACTTATGTTACAAGGTTTAGGTCCATTTTCTCTCTTCAGTTGTTCACTGGCTAATCTTCTGCTAACAAGTTTCTGTTTCAGGTTTGGTAGTTAATTAAATGCAAGGTTTGGAGGTCTGGGAAACATATTTTTTAACTGTGTACCTTTGTTTTGGTTAAGTTATAAATCTTTGGTTATTTTCCATATTTTCTCTAAAGCTGGATGGTATGTGGTCACTAGAGGTGTACATGAAGTAGTTTATTTTGTTTTGTACTTTAATAGGTGTTCATGTGCACCCTCATTCAATTGCAATTTGGCCAATTGAATAGGGGTCTAAATAAGCACATAACATATTTTTTAAAGAAGTTTTTAGTTACTAAACATCTATCCAAAACAAGGTTTTTACTAACTAAAAACTTCTTTAAAAAAATATGTTATGTGCTTATTTAGAGCACTATTCAATTGGCCAAATCCCAATTGAATGAGGGTCGTGGTGTTTAAATGACACAGTTATTTTCTGGGTAATGATACAGGGTTTGTATGAAAGATTCAGACAACGTTTTAAGTGTTTGTCATCTTCCCCAGTGTTTGAGCATATGCAATGGTATCTAATAGCTTAACTATGGATTATGGCTTGTTTATTGTGGGAGGGATGGAAACTAGAGCAGTGAAGGTAGCTGCATCTGTCTGTGGGTTTCTTCTATACAGATGAGTGTTTTGTGCCATTTGTGATGGATATGGTAGTGTCTAACGTTCGCCTGTTCTGTAGAGAAATCCATTTTAATTTTTATTGTTGGGTGGAATGTATTAAATGAATTACTAAAACTCCTGTCCATATGATGAACAGATCATTTATGTAACGGTAGTATCTGTACAGTTTGTGAATGGATATAGATAAGAATGTCTCTTCTAGATCAGCCATAAATAGATTGGCTTATTGTGGAGACATTTTGGTACCCATGGCCGTCTCCATAATTTGTAGGTAGGTATCCTCGTTTAAAGTAAAATAGTTCTGGGTAAGTATGTATTCTGTTTGTTTAACAATAGCTTCAGGGCCATATTTATGGTAGTGTGATAGCAGGTAAATTCTTAATCTGAATTATCTTCCTGCTCTTTGTACTTGTTAGGGGGTATTTGTAATTTGGGGGGGGGGGGGGGGGGCAGATAGCTAACTCCCTACCTTGTTGTGCCCTTATTTGCCCCCCTTAGCTGGGAGTCCCAAACTACATATTCTATTAGAACCCCCCGGGGAAATCCTGCATGTAAGCCTAAACATGACCATATCTCTCCGTAGAGAAACACCATTCAGCAGTATGAGCACATTAAACCATATCTACTCATATTAATAAATTCACACACCAATACAATAACCCCCCCCCCCCCCCCCCCATATCGTGGCCCCTCCATGAACAACCTGGCTCCCCCATCCCTCAGGGCACACAATAAGATCATAGCTGTCAGGGTTCAAGTGTCCAAGCTGGGAGGACAGGGTCAGGGGAAAGAAGGAAGAAAGAATAGCAACAGTCTATGTTAATCCAGAGCCCCCAATAGTCTAACAATCCCCCCCCCCCCCCCCCCCCCCGGACGTATTCCACTCTGCATGTAGTTCTTCCTGCCATATGTAAAGAGGGAGGATTTCCGTTTCTCAGAATGTAACAATATAGTATAAAGTCTCCTGACCAAATAAAGCTTGAAAACCACTGGCTTAGGCTACTGGAAAATGATTGCCCTGCTTCATTTTTCAAACACTTTCAATAAGCATTATTGAGAGAAAACAGAAATATTGAAACAACTGTACAACAGTGTTTAGCCAGCAAAGAGGAAACCGATAAAAAATAATGGTTTGATATTATCACAGTGCAGCAACACTTTTGTAAACTATTTTAAGAAAAGGAACATGGGAATGTGTTACTGTGAAACCACCAAAATGTATAAAATCTTATTTAATACTGTATAATTTTATGCAGTGACACAGTGTACATATAGCATAATGCTCATTCTTTCATAATAAAACTGTAAATGACCACTGAAGTGTAACATTTACATTTCATTTATATGAAAAACTTAACTTGTGAAAGGGAACAATATCCTTGAATAGTAAAAAATATAAATACAGCCTGTAATGTTTACCTTGGCAGTAGATATTTGACTTTGTTCCAAACAGGATTAGACACAAGCTAAATTATTATTATTACTCTGTGCTTTCCACCCTGTTGTATCCATTTAAACACACATATTATGATATTGATATATTTTTGTAGATCCCACTGAACAGCATTCTAAATTGGATCATTAACTTAAGTGTAACAGATACCTAATTTTAAAACATGTTAACCCCTATGCTAAACATCATGGCTTTTTTCCACATTATAGACTTTGTTTCAGTTGTTTTAGACTTGTATGGTATACATCCTATATTGTTCTATAGAATTTTATTACATACTTTTAGACAATTCTTTGTGGCAGTGTTTGTTTGTGTCATATTGAATTATTCCTTATGTGCTGCTGGTAGATGCCATTGTGACGTATGTTTATATGTTTGGCTAACTGATTATGGACTCTCTCCAACTGTTCTGTTACTAGGGTTTTTTAATCAAATTCACAGACTTGTAATTATTAGAGTGATTCATATGCATGAATACACATTGCTGGGTTTATTTTGTTATTACTTTATAAGATGGCAGGTGGCCATGAAATATTGTACCTTTCTATTTTTGGACTATTATGGGTAAATAAACAGTCATCTTCTCTCTCCAAACCAGCTTGTACTGGTTTGCTCTTTCAGTCCTACACTGCAGTATGTTTGTTTCTATGTTACATTTAATATTATAAAGCTCTTTCTACCAGTTTATACACATAATAACTAAAATAGGGTTACCATATTAATTGAGACCATTGTCCACTTGTAAAATATTTCCATGGAAATTCTTCAAAATGGCAGTACTTACTGGGTAATTATCCAGCACTCAACCAAAACACTGCTTTCAAAATTCTCCTCTCAACTTACCTATAATTTTCCAACAGCGTGCAAAAATCACCATTTTGTCTGCATTTTGATACAGTGTTATTACTGATGACTGAGGACATACACTGGGCACCCAGAGAATTGCATGACCCATGCATGATCCATTTAGGCTAGGGTGATAAATAAAAGACACAACAACTGAAATTGGGAGAACAACGGGCCACAGCTTTATTATAACAATTGTAAACAACAACACTTAACTTTATTTACATGAACTATTTTAATCTTTTACCGGGGGAGGAGCCCGGCCACGGACAGTGACCTCACGCTTTGAGCCCTGCCCAAAGCCCCAATGCTTATCTTAAGCACGCCCTGTGAGGTAGGGGCAATGCCCACTTAGGCCAGTGGGCCGGGCAACTCACCTCCCGCCAAGCCCTAAATCATCAAAATACAAAAAATGTTGTCACTTCTCCAAAATTCCTTAAATACAAAACATCATCTTTTTTTATTTTTTTTTTATTAAATATAATAATTACATGTTACATTTTTACAACCAAATTAACAGGGTGGGTGGGATTTCAGTTGGGATACCACGCTGCTGTGAAACGTCACGAAACGCGGACTACCGACACGCCCCCGATGCAGCTGATTGGCTGACAGGCCTCACAGGCTCCGCTGGGTCACGCGACGCTACGTGCTGACCCAGGAAGCCTGTGCAGCCTCCGCGTCCCACCGGTCGCTGCATAAGGTACTCCTCTACACAAGCATATGGGCAACACTCCGTGCCAACCTGATACAGAACAACCCCTCTTCCTTTTCCCACTTGGTCGGTCTTTGACCTCTGTAACCAAATTACTACTGTACCTTCCTTCAGGCAGGTATTTACTACTTGCAGTCCCCCCGAACCGTGTCTACTGTTCGGGACTAACTCCCCTATCCTAAAGGCTCCGAAGAGCGCCAGGGAAAAAGCCGTTCGGAAAAGCAGAGATTCAAAAGAGTTTCTGCAAACCACCACCAACACCTGAGCCAGTCTCAGTAACAATGAAAAGGTAATCGGCCACCTGTTATCCGGCCTGCGTACACCGTTAAACATTCCGCGCACCACCTTGCGCACTAGGAACTCCTTAGTAAGGTCCCTCTGCCCGGCAAGCTTAAACATAAAAGCCAGCGCCGTGACCTGTCTCCCTACTACAGCTCTTGTTTCGCCTTGCTCGCGCGCACTGCAGCAGGTACCAAAGCAGGATCCCTATGGTCTTATCTTCCGTAGTGGCGCCACCGGCCGCTGCCACTAAGCCATCCCATTTTGCCCACACGCGTCTGTACACGGTCCATGTTGCCGGGGCAACAGACTGTCTCACGAGTTTCATCACCTGGCAGCTCCAAGCTCCCAGAGTTCCGCGGGAATGCATTCCCCTAGGGCGTTCACCTGAGGGGCCAATGCCGTGAAGCGATCCTCCTGAAACCGAGAAAGGGCATAAGCAATTCCTTTCTCTACCACTGGGACATGTCTCGCCTGAAACCATATGTTTAGGCGAAGACAGCATAGTACAAGATGACGGAGTAATCTTATCACCGGTATGGATGTAGCCGTGATGTTGTTCACGGCCTCCACCACCTCTATCTTATCCGAGTGGAATATGACTCGCCTGTCCCTGAAAGTCGTACCCCATATGTGTACTGCCACCACCATGGGGAATAACTCGAGGAATGTAAGGTTGTTTGTTAAACCTGCTACTTCCCATTCCTCCGGCCACACCGCGGAGCACCATCTCCCTTGGAGATATGCCCCGCAGCCAACCGGTCCAGATCCATCTGTGTAAAGATCTAGCTCTGCGTTGGTGGCGCCCTTCTTTTGAAGAAGCGCCCACCCATTAAAGTCTGCAAGGAAAACTGAACAAACCCTCGCATCACCCTGGAAAATGTTATGAAGTGGTGCGGTTTCACAATACCTATAGTAGCGAGTGACATTCTTCTGCAGAATATCCTCCCCATGGGGATAATTCTACATGTGTAATTCAACTTTCCCAAGATAGATTGCAACCATCGCAGTGACACCCTCCGTGCGCCTTGTAGCGCACTGAGCTCCGCTCGCATGTCCACCACCTTTTCCAAGGGAAGACTGCACTCCATTGTCGTGGAGCCGATCCGAATCCCTAGGAAAGTCAACTGATCCGTGGGGCCCTCTGTTTTGTCATGGGCCAAGGGTAGCCCGAAATCTTGACAGATTCCAGTGAAAACCTCCAGCATGAAACGACAAGCGTCGTTCCCAGCTGGACCGACAAACAGGAAATCATCTCGGTAGTGCGTAATGCTCCTGTACCCTGCTTCCAGGCTTGCAACCCATTGTAAGAATTTGCTGAAAGCCTCGAAGTAAGCACATGAGATTGGGCATCCCATGGATAAACATAGGTCGACGAAATAGCTGCCGTCGACGAAACATCCTAGCAGCCGGTGGCTCGTCGGGTGTGCCGGCAGCAACCTGAATGCTGCTTCAATGCCCACCTTCGCCATGAGCGCTCCGGTGCTCGCCCGTCTTACCAGTTCGACCGCCCGGTCGAGCGATTCATGAGACACAGTAGCCTGGTCTTTTGATATACCGTCGTTCACCGAACGGCCTCTGGGATAGGAAAGGTGTTGTATTAACCTAAATTTACCCTTCTCCTTCTCGGGGACCACCCCAAGCGGAGATACAATCAAATCCTGAATAGGAGGGCATGCAAATGGCCCCGCCATCCTACCCAATGTTACCTCATTGATAACTTTGGCTTGAGCTACCCCCGGGAATTCCCTGGCTGACCGCAAGTTCGGGACCAAGACACCCTGAATATCAATGCCGCACGGAATACGGAATCCTTCCCGGAAACCTTCTTCCAGGAGGCGCGCGGCTTTGGCGTTGCCCGCCAATTTACCGTAGCGTTTTAGCCACGGCAGCATGGCGGGGAGGCGTATGGGCATCCTGCCCTTTTGCAGGAGGCTCTCCCCCTCTACTCCCGTCTTTTGCTCTACCACATCTGGCCAAGGGATGCTCTCCCCCGCAGTTCGAACATGCGTGTTTGAACCTGCAGTTCGGGGGCCATCTACAGACCCCCTCATTATATGCGAAGCAGGTCTTGGGACCGGCTCCTGTGGTGTGGGTGGGGCCCTTTGCTCCACCGGCCCCGCTCAGAAAGGGTGGCGTGACTCTCATCAGTGTCATAATGTTCAACCAGTATGCCACCGCTTTGTCACTCCACGCCATGGTTGGCCTTGAGGCCAAGTACTGGCGAAATTCCTCGTTGTACCGCCACCAGGCCGTGCCTCCATAGACTTTGTGGGCATTGCGAATTTCAGAAGCCTTGGAGTGGAAACAGCCAATGGAGTATCCCTGCGTCTCTCCTGACGCTCCGGGGACTCTGACCGTCTGGCCCTCCTCGGGCTCCTTCTCTCTGATCCGGTGCAGTCACAGCTACACCAACATGATCTCCTGCTTCTTGATCTGGATCTCCTTCTGGACCTGTGGGTGCAAGAGGAACAGTCACTAGCTCTCCGCAACCTGCATGCCTGTGCCCATACCGTCCGCTCCTCCTCTGAGGAGTGGCCCTGGTCACCTATGCCTGCGCGGATGGAGTAAGCTAGCACCGCCTCCTCTGTCGCCCCCACCTTAGGGATTCCTTTGAGACTTCATTAGGCGTTGTAACGTCTAGCTGTTGGGTCTTAGACCCCTGTTGCTGTGGCCAAACCGTCTCAATTCTGTTACGTCTTAGTGGGGTGTGCGTGAATAATAGTGGACTGTACCTGCTTGTAGCCTTCCTAGCTCGAGTGGGGCGCGTCGGCCTCGCCACTGCCGCTGTAACTGGCACGTCATCGATTATGACCATGCTGTCCTGGCTATTCATCTCGCTGATCACTCCGTCCCTTCTCTCTCTCGTTGTCGCCATGTTCCGCTCGCTGCCTAATGGGCGTCCCTGTAAAGTTCCAGAAGCACTGTTATTACGGGAAATCCTAGGGACCGCTTGGTCGGCGCCATGAGGTTCTGTAGGAGCTTTCTTAGGGCTCCTGGCATTTTTCTTACCCCCTGCACCCCCTCTATGGGGTGTTAACGGGGTGTTTCTTGACCTTTGTCCGGCCTAGGGCCTTTAGGCAAAATGACCGGTGGTGGCCGGAGTTCTAGGCCCTCACCTTCACCACCCGTGGACCTGGTGCTAACCTGTTTGAGGGGTATGGGGTCCTGGCCGCCCTGACCCGTAGCCCCCCCCCCCCCCCTCTCGTAGCTCTGTTCACTGATGGATGGGAGTCTGCTAGCCCTACAGTGGTGGGACGAGAATAAGTTTCCCTGGCACCGCCAATATTGACTAGGCCACCAGCCACCGCAGGCTGATCCTGTACAATGTGCTGCGGGCCAAGCGCAGAAGGCATGGGAGGTCCCAGCCTGTCCTGCACCCACCTGACCCCTTGGCTTAGGGCCCGGGTCCTAACTTCAGCCAGTAAAGCCTCTAAGCCTTCTGGATCCATATTATAGCTAGCAGGGAGACACACAGGGGGAAAAACAACAGGCAGCAGCACCAGACACAGACACACACAGACACACACACAAAACAAGCAAAGACACAAAACACACAAAAACGGAGGGAAGAAAAAACACAAAACACACAAGTTTAGCCTCAATAGTATTGCCCCTTATGTGCTGGTAAGCTGGGGATCAAATCTCAGTATTAAACCTTCCTACTGTGATTCTATAGCTGCAGGACCTCAGACACCCGTCCGTTTCAGTCGGGAGACCGCGCTGCTGTGAAACGGCGCGAAACGCGGACTACCGACACGCCCCCGACGCAGCTGATTGGCTGACAGGCCTCACAGCTACGTGCTGACCCAGGAAGCCTGTGCAGCCTCCGCGTCATACAGTATCAGTTTGCTTCAGTCTATCATTATAACTGGGTTGGATTCTTTAGATCATTTTGCATCTGTGTATTTATCAGTTTTTCTCTCTGAACATCTAATGTTTCAGTATGTGTATTATTGTGTTTTCAAATGTGCTCAATAGTACTGTATCTCTTTATATAATCATTATGATAGAATAGTATGGTACTCCATGACATTATAAAATTGATATTTTGCTGTTTATTTAGTTATTATTATTATTATTATTATTATTTATTTATTTGTAACACGCCAACATATTCAGTAGCGCTATACATGGGTTACAATCAAGGCAAAAACAATAGAAGTATTAACACGTTGCAAAGGATGGAGGGCCCTGTCTTAGAATCCAGTGTCCAAAGTGCTTTTCTCCAAAGCACTTTGCAAGATTGAAAACTTGCAGACTTACAATCTATAGAATGAGATGACAAAGTTAAACATTGATATCCTGGGAATTGGTGAACATAATTGGACTGTAATGGGAAATTTCACATCAGACAACCACCAAATCTTCTACTGTGGTCAAGAATCGAGCAGAAGAAATGGAGTAGCCCTCATTGTCAATCAAAAAGTGGCCAAAACAGTGCTCAGTTACAACCCAATAAATGACAGATTGATTTTGAATTGAATTCAAGGCAAGACATTTAACAGTTGTAATTAGTAGCTATCTAAGCAAAGTTTAGGATAGTGTTAAGTAGATAGATTACTGTAGTCATAAAGGTCCATTCAGAGCGGGTTGGTCTGGCTAGTCTAAGTTTGAATGAGGCTGCCCAGTGTAACCTGGAGCAAGATACATCCAAGGTGTAGCTTACAGGAAAGTTGAGAAGGTGACTCAGAGTACATCTAGCTTAAAGTGACACCATACTCACTCTGAACCATTAGATAGACAGTGTAAAATTGATGTTATTCAGATTGTCAATAACTGACAAATATATTGTAATTTTGAGATGCTTGTATAGCCTCCGAAGACCTCTGAAATGAATCTGCACGTGTAATAGCATCCAAGCTGTTACTGTTATATTAAATATATTTCAGCTTTAATGATTTCTATACTCTGTGCTTAACGTGCAAGGAAAAAGTCTTGGTTATTAAAACAGTAGATTCTAGGTTCAATTCTACTTCATTATTTTTTCTTCTTTTTTACATTAATGTTCTTATTTAGTTAAAATATTTATTTTAACACCATTAAAACTCTCTTCTCAGTGTCATATCAACCCTTTATAGATTATATTAATATATATTCAATGCTATCTTGTGACCAGCATAAAAAATACTATAAAAAAAAATAAGAATGTTATAGTAGGTTTTAAACTCACATCTACCATTTCACAGTTCAGGCACTTTACCACTGGACTATGTTTTTACATGCATTGTAATGGGGAAAAAGAACAATACGAGTACCATAGAGATAATTATGGACTTATAAAACTTTTACTATTCAGCATTATTACACCAATATTTTTATTATATCACCCATTTATAGTTAATATATAATTTTATCATGTAACCAAGCACTATCTTATCAGTTATTTTAGCAGTAGTTTTAAAAAGGAAATCACCCTTTTCTCAGATGCCTTCTACCCTGCTGTATCCATTTAAACACACATGCATATTGATATATATTTGTAGATTCCATTCAACAGCATTCTAAGCTGGATCATTCTTTAACTTGTAATGTAACAACAAATGCCTAATGCCAAAACACGTTAGCCCCATGCTAAATATTATGGCTTCTTCCCATGTTTTAGGCTTTGTTTCAAATACTGTTGTATGATATATATCAATAGTTAGATAATTCATGACCTTGGTAAGATCCATAGTTAACATATTCCACTGTTGTTTTTTATATAGGATTTCTGGGCCTCCGCCTAAAGGGGTATTCTTATGGAAAGTACATACTGTAGGGCTTCACTCAATGTTTACCTTACTTTAAAGTTACCTAAATTATTACTAAACATATTCTACATATATGTTGTACAAAATCTATCTTCTTTCTGAAAAAAAATATTGTCATTATTTTTCTATTTTGATGTTAGCTTAAATTCACTCGAAATGTCAATGACACCACTTGTGATAGAAGCCATCCCATCTTCAAATTTCTGTCAATAACCTATAAGTAATTGGTTGGCTGCAATATGGAAACATAAAGAAGAGAACTAGTGGAACACCAGCACAAACTGGAGAATTCACACACATCGGAAACTTAAACAGTGTCCTTTAGTAGGAGTTCAGGAGTGTGGCCATCTTGGAAGGTTGCGTTTGTTGAGATGTTCTAATAGTGAACATTCAATCCATTAAAAATTCTATCCCATAATCTTCTGATCAATTTTAAACAAGATTAAATGTAATATTCTTTGTTTGTGCAACATGCTTTTCTTCATATTGGTTTAAAGGACCACTTCTTTACTGCAGGCTTCTATTTTTTTTTTACTGCTGGTTTCTTGCAGCTTCTGTCTCAAAAGAATGTGGCCTTTTAAACTAATGAGATTTACATTAGATCTAATGAAATTAATTTGTATATGTTAAATTCACGTTGTGCAGATATAAACTTTGTGTGTATTCAAAATTGCCTCACCCTCATGAAGTAGATCACTGTAAATTAAAACAGTAAAAGACACAGAAGCATAACTGCATATGAAAGTAATAAAGGGCATAAGAAGGTTGGTATGACACCCTTATTTTAGTCCACTTCCTCCCACATGCACTTCAAGTGTGGGACCATGTGTCATCCATAAAACTTTAAATTTAATTCCCTTATAATGGAAGCTTGTATTGACCTCCTTAGAAAACAGCTGGAGGAGTATGGGTGCGAGTCCAGTTGCAGAGCACTGCTATGACCTGGGAACCCTCAGTTGACCACAGGAGATCCAGGCCCCCAGCCAATTTTATTTCACAGATTACCGCAAAGAAGGTTTCCAAGAAGAGGAATCATGCTGAAAAAGCATAGGAGTTTTATTGGGACCAGCAGAAACTACTCCTATTTGTAAGAGGTCCCCTGCATTATTTCCAATGCCATGCCCTCATCATTAAGTATAGGTCATCGCCTAGTGCTACCTCATGAATGGCTAAGGGTCAAGGGAGGGGTGCTTATAGAGTAGAAAATAATGTTTGTGCTTCATCATTGGGCACTAATGTAGAATCAATTGTGAATATAGGGGTTGCCACTGTCCACCAATGAATCAGTGGTGATGGTATTACTGGCGATGGTATCTACTGTTTCACACACAGCTGCAATAGTTACTGCATCCACCCCCTTGCCACAGATTCATGAGCCTTTTGGTGTTATTAACCCTGTATTACTTTTCCTTCACATGCACCTTCTACTTATTCTGTTGTAAAGCCTAGTATCATTTCTGGCTTTGCATTAAATAATATGCTGTCTCCTTCTTTGTACACTATGTCATCATGTCATTGTCATAGGAGATATAGATGTGGGTCTAGATCTTCTCATGGCTATGAAGCACAGTGGGCATTGTAGGTATTTGCATGCTCTTAGTATTCGTCTAGGCACCACCATCACTCCTATTATAGGTCACGCCATTCTAGATCTGTCTCTAGGAGCTAACACAGACATCACAGAGAAGACATGGGGAGAGTTATAGTGAACATAGTAGTTGACGCAGTTCTGGATCCTGCAGGAGATAAGAGAAACCCAGGGCTTCAATTGCTGGAGCTACTGCTGGTGCAGCAGGTACAAAGCACATGAGCCCGCAGGATGTTATGGATCTTCTGCTGCTGGTAGCAGGCTGAGGTAAAGGGGGATTCTTACTTAATTTGTGGAGAAGGGTAGGTAATAATTGTTTTATCTATTCCATCTGTTGGAGTCAATGGAGGTAGTGCTGTTGATCTTTTAGTTTCTATACAAACTATCTTAAACAATTGTTGGCCAAGATTCAAGGTACATCTGGTTATAGTACTTCTAGGCAAGGTGTTTCTTCTCCTGCTGGGGCTTGGTTCCTCAAGTGAAAGGGCCTGACAGTTATGGTCTTTCAGGTGATTATCTTGCTTTCCCTTTTGTTTCCCTTTGCTATTCCTATTACAACTTTTGATCATCCAAGGGGGCAGTTATGAAGGTTGCAGACAAGGCCTTTGATAGCACTTATTTATGTTCCACCAAGAGTCTTGATAAACATGCCATTAAAGCTTAAACAGAGTATTTGAAACAGGCAATGAATTGAGTGCTTCTCTCTATCACCCACCTCTCACTATTCAGAAATTAGGGTCCTAAAGTTAGAGATGCTGCTAGAGATGAGGATGTTCATAAAAAAAAAAAAACATTATTAAATACTGCCTAAGACCTCTGGTTGCAGATGTTTTCCATCATGGCTTACTTTCTTGGGGAAAAACACCCTGGACTATGCTCAGATCTTTTTGCTTACCAATATGAGATTGTAAATGCTCACTACTTATGGTGGGATGGCTTGATTGAAGTATGATGAGGGCGTCCACCAAAGTCTTTCTATGACTCATGCCATGATTTGGGACAACAAAGATGTTTATGCCTATTTAAATAATATGACACCAGTGACAGCAACCACACAGCCCTTTTCCAGGTCAAGGATGCGAGTCAAGAAGGTTCTTCTGCTGCTAAAAAAGGGTGCTATTCTCACAAAGAAGGGTGGTGTAACATGGGGAGCTGGGTGTAGATTCAGGCATTACTGCTCTAATTGCCCACGGCAGTTTATCTTGAAAGACTCAGGGCAGTTTCTCTTGATACACCAATTGTCTTACCCTAAAGATTATCCGCAGAGGTAGAGTCACAAGAGATCAAATTGGCAATATCCGTTGGATAATAGAGAAAGCAAGGAAGTTCCAGAAAGGAATTTATCTCTGCTTCATAGACTATTCTTAAGTCTTTGTGTGAATCACAACACGCCTCCTCTGAAATCTATATAGGGACCAAGAAGCCACTGTTAGAATCGAGCATGGAACAACCAAATTACTCAAGATCGGGAAATGAGTGCGACAAGGTTGTAAATTGTTACCTTATTTACCTTATTTATTCAATATATATGTGGAATACATGATGCATAAGGCCAAACTGGAAGAGTCCATAGCCAGAATTAATATTGCTGGGAGAAATATCAACAATCTCAGACACAAGGATGATACAACTACTGATGGCCGAAAAGTGGAAGGGCCTAAAGGGCTTATTGATAAGTATGAAAGAAGAGAGTGCAAATGCTGTCCTGCTGCTCAACGTTAAAATACAGAGATCATGGCAAACAACAATCTCAGTTTCTGGCAAATAAATTGTGAAGAAGCGGAGACAGTGACCGATTTTATTTTCCTGGGATTCAACATCTCTTTAGATGGTGACTGCAGCTCAAATTAAAAGATGTTTGTCTTTTGTAGAGGGAAACTATGTCAAGTCTAGATAAGCTATTAAAGATCTTCATAGTTAAAAGTATCATATTTTCAGTATTAAATATGGATGTGAGAGCTGGACTATAAAGAAGGCTGAGCAGTATAGAATTGACATCTTTGAAATGTAGTGTTGGAGAAAAGATTCAGAAAGAAGATTCAGTCAATCCATACTACAGGAAATCAAGCCAAACTGTTCACTGGAAGGTATGATCATGAGGTTACAGCTCAAATATTTTTGCCATATCATGAGAATACATGATTCCCTAGAGAAAATGTTGATGCTTGGAAAAATTTAAGGCACATGAAGAATGGGACAACAGAGGTCGAGATGGATAGTTGCAGTCATTGAAACAATGAACATGAGCTTGATGCATCTTAGAGGGGCAGTAACTGACAGATGTGCCTGGCATGCTGCAGTCTATAGGATCACAGAGCCAGACATGACTGAACGACTAAACAACAAAAACAAAAAGGTTCTTCAGCAGAATGCAGTAATAACTATATTTTTTTACATTCTGACAATATGAGCATGGTTCAGGCGATAAACTCACAGCCTACTTTCTCACTACCAGTGGTCCTGCTATTAGAACACCTTATGCTGCTTTGCTTAGAGACGGGTTTACAGGTTTGAGCCAGAGACCTTCTGGGGGTTGACAGTGATATTGCTGACTTTTTTCCTCTGTTTCAGTTGTATTGATTCAGAGAGCTTGGAGCTGCTATAGAAGAGATTCCAATGCCGGTTCCACTGGAAGAAATAGCGAGGCTCTAAAAGATCTTTGGCCCCATCCTCTTACTAGAGAACATGGAATGAATGGTAGGTTGTATAACATATGTTACGTGATGCTGTGTCGCTGGCCTATGTCGTCAGTGCAATGCGCATATGCAGCGAGCGTGGTAGCTAGGAGCTCCGGCTTTTGCACTGAATAGGCCCAACACCTAGTTAAATCAATCCCAATCCTTTTCCCAGACCAATAACACTATGTGACAATACTATATCAATAGGTTTATATGAGGATCTGAATGCTATTGTTTTGTTACGATAGGGAGCTCCTGCTTATTAGTATTTTTAGGAGTGGGTCTATATTATTAATTAAGAATCTCTGCCAATACTATTAGCACCTTGTACATATCTATAGATCCCTTATTTTATGGCACTTAGTACTTTGATATATCTATGAATTGGCTGATATATCTATTAGGCAATTGGCACTTTAACATTTATTACCCTCTCATACAGCACCTAGCACTTTTCAACTGGATCACATATTTAATGGAACTATAGGACCTTCTAACATTTATATAGTGGCAAAATCTTACCCACGCCATATTATTCTTCACGTGACGTCAGAGTATCAAGTTTTTAACTTTGTATTTTAATTGAACTATTACATGTTAAGTTACACCTAGAGCCACCTGTTGGTTTGTTGTGTTGCTATAATTATAAGCTATGTTTGTTCTGTGCTACTTTCTCCCTAACTTTCTTTGCACATCAGTGAAATTGTCAGCTTAAGCAAGAGGTCTGGAGGTCTCGCTTTCATTGCGGTCAGGGACGATGATGAGCATTTTTTTATTTTAAAGTTAAATCCACAATTGTTCAGGAAGCCAGGAGAAAGCATTTGTTTTTGTACCCCATTCAAGGGGAAGAATTTTCAAGTTCTATTTTACAAGCTTTTCTTCAGTGGCATACTCTTAGGGATGGCCCTTTATTCATTTATATGGATAACTCCCATCTATCTACTGTAAGTTTCAGAATATTACATTGTTAAAAAAATGTTTTCCATCTTTGGGTTTAAACATTCATTCATTCCAAAATGGTGCCATCTCACCACACTCTTAGGATTAATGTTACAAAGCAAATTGATAGATAAGAGTTATCAAGACCCACTCTCTGGCTGGGGTCTGTTGATCGGATTTGGGTGACTCTGGACTTTTGGATTACAGGAACATCATGTCTCAGCCCTTGGGTTAGACTGAGCAATATTGACAGTAAGTCTGATGAATCTTACTGCAAGCATATGTCCCCGGGTAAATAATACATCTACACGCCACGTCTTGATGAAAATTATGAACCACGTTTTATTTTGGGACAACATATTTAAAACATTTCACACACACACAGTGGAGGGAGTGGCTACTCTTAGTCAAACCCTCATTCCCCTCTGGCCATTCTCACAGAAGTAATTTGTGGGAACTTATTAGTCTCCTCCCCCAGGGCCTTCCCCAGGTGTGGCTACTAGTTCATTTTGGTCTGGATCTCAGACTGGAAACATCCTGTATTAGCTCTTGGACTATGCCCCTGGGCTTGTGGTTGGGAAACCCCATACTATACCATTGTCCTGCGGTGCCTGGCAGTCTGGCAAATCTATTTGGTCTGCTATCTCCTTTGTTTACACTAAAGACCATATGGCCAACTCCTGACTGAGAGTTTATACAATGGGGGAGGGTTGACTAATTAAAACATAGCTATCACTCCACAATACAATATACAATATAATACTAACATATTATCCCCCATAACACAATATACAGATGGCGGCGATTGGTATATAACAGTGCCTCCTGGTAGGCACAACTAGTGGCCAAATTGAGTTATGACAAGATTCAAAGGATTTTTTCATCTTAAACCAGCCCTCATGAGGTGGCATATATAGGACTAAATTATGTTGCAGGTGGCTTAAAGCTATTTTATGATTTGGCCATTTTTACATTTATTGGTCACATAGACTGGTGATTGAGAAACAGTGATGGCTTCAATTGGAGGACTGGAGGAAGAAGCGTCGGAGGTCTGCTGACTTGGCATTAGTGGCCTTCATTGTCCAAAAGTGTTTGGAACATGTTGCTCAGTTTGGTGCTCCTGAGCTGTTGTTCATTCGTGCAGTGGGGCAATGATCCTGAATTGCTCCCCATGAAAGTTATTCTCAAATGGATGCAAACGATTTATGCAAAATTATGGCTGCATGCTTTTTCACAAAGATTCAGTAGGCCAAAATGGTAAAGCTCCAATGGTGGGCATCCTTAAACCCTGCAAAATTAGAAAATTGCAGGAAGTAAATAAGTTGGGCTATGGATTCATTTGTTTCTAAAAGAGGCAACTTACCTATCAACAACACTATTGCTAGTCTGCTGACTATCATTCCATGTTTTTTAGATGTGGGGTTCACTTAGATAACTATGGTTTAGGTTTATTCCTGATGATTGTCTCTGAGGGAGTATCCAATATTTGAGTGTGGAAAGCGATAGTTTTCTACTGTTGCTTGTGGAGGAAGGTGGTTGGAAACATCATGTTGGTAGTCCTGCTTCAGTTACGGCTTAAGTTTCACTTTATGGGCTGAACTAGGCAATTGTAGATCAGTGAAGGGATGCTGTAGTGAGGCATGTTTGTATAGCTGATAGCTGCCAGCAAAATGTACTAAGGCTAGAGCTTTGTGTTTAATTTTAGTTGTTTTTGTGTTGACAACATGTTTACGTTCATTTATTCTTCATGTTTATAAAGGCCTCCATTCTCCAAAACTGGTGTACATTTATTGTGTCTATTTGGTAGTTATTGAGTGATGACCATATAAACAGTAGGGGGGTCAAGAGTGATTTTCCAGCATGTGAAAATTAAGATAGCTTAAAGGTAAATCAGCTCTGACTAGGCCACATTCTTCACCTAAAATGACTTTCACGAAATGACATGAGTGTCACATAATCAATAAATTGCATAAACTAAAATACATCTATGCTAGTATAGCTGGATTCTTACTGGGGCTGCAGTGTCTCATTCTAGCTTAGTTCCTGGGTCACAAAGCTCATGCAACTGTGACACATGGATCCCTTATAGGTTTCCTTTGAGGATGTTGATGAAATCCTCTCTGCTGAAAAAAAATCTGTCTATGGAATTATTGCCACAGAAATATCCCTTCATATAGACATTTCTTTTAAATGCACACGCAGTTCCATGACACTGCAAGGATGTCATCTGTCTCCTGAAAATTGCTGCACTTGATCATGTTGGCCTATGCAAAAATGCATTACTATATGCATATGTCTATTTATGTTGGTTGAGGGTTTTTTAAGTTAAAAGAAGACACTATTGTGCTTACTAGTTACACAATCCTCCAGTTAAAGAAACACTGTTGGTCCAGCAGGAAGATAATTATACCTTAAAGAGCCTGGCTAGGTACTGTTCTAGCCCTTTTTCTCCTTAGTAAATCATTTATGAGAAATACAGCATTGCTTTTGTGATTAATGTGCTGAAAATAATGCTATTTCATTGCTCGTTTTGCTTGATAAGGGAGTGGAAGGGTTATAATTGAGTAACAACACTTGGGGCCATTGCTTTTGCCACCACTGAAACAGATAAGCAGACTGAGATTCTAATTAGCACATCCGATCATCTAATAAACTTAAGAAAAAATGTCTAATAGAACGTACTGACAATTTGCATTCTCTTTAGGAATAATGTAAAAAAAGACTTCTTTACAAGGTAACAAAGACCAATTTAACAGATACCGATAAAGCAATATAACTTCAGAGTTGTGACTGAACATTCTGAATACTGCATATGTTGTACTGTCCTTCAGAAATATAATGTTAAAAAAAAAAAAGTGTTGATGGAACAGAACATCTTTCCCTTCCACATGAAGAATACAATCAGAGCCTTCATTCCATTTTTATCTGCATTTATTTTAAAAATACACAAGAGCAAAAACATTACACCCCCATCCCTCCAACCCCGTTTACCCTCAACAGCAGTGAGATTAAAACACAAAACAAAGATTCAGGAGAGATACATATTGCACTGGAACTAACTTGAAAGCAAAGAAGAAATTGTGCACAAGTCTTCTTAGGGTGACAGACACAATGACCCCTCCCATATTGACCGAATTAGTTCATAGAATATATGAACATGGCTATGAGCTGGCTATGAACATCACTATAGAGATTTCACTTCATAGGTTCAAACAATTCTGCTGTATTTAACCCTCTTCCTGACAGTGATGGAGAAGTGGAGGAGGGTAATTGATTATATTTATTAGGGTGAAAGTTACTTCTGTAGTGAAATACAATTCTAATGTCATTCTACAGAGTATATAGGAAATGATAAGTCTCAACTTACTGATAACAAACCTTTCACCTTGATAGGTATAAGCTAATCACAATGGCATTTTTTCATATTATTTCAAGGGCCTAGTGAAAAGTCTTGACTTCCTATATGATAAACATTGTCTTGTCTGAATATTTCAATAACTTTAGTATCTTTCATGTAAAGTTCCAGTACAACAATAAAGGACAAAAAATACATTTTACAATCATTACATCTTTCAGAATATCTTCAATTCTTACATAGAAACAAAGAAATACTTGAAGATGGAGTGAATGAAGGAAGTTACAATTAAAGGGCAACAGTAGTACACACACAGTAGGGGTTCATATGTTTATTTAGTAACTGATTAGTAAAGAAAATCTGAATTTGTAAACAAAAACATTTAGATTTTAAAATGTAAATTTGAAGTTTAGTGATCTAGACCAGTAGATATGCTGCTATGCTCAGGTGTCCAGGGTGTGGGAGAGGATCTGCCCAGGTGGGTTTTTCCTGATGGGAATCTTTATCTGCTGTCCTAATAACATTGTTTATCTGCCTACTTCCATGCAGTACCTTTTACAGCCAAACCTATAGCCGAAAGAAAGACATATCACTGACTTCAGGAAGATCCTCTTTCAGACCCTGAACAGTGAATAGATAGAAGCACATCTGCTGGAAGCAACAATCCTACATTCAAAACTACATTTAAAAGATATACTGAATTTTTATTTCAAATACATATTTTATTGCTAATTAGTAACTAAATACACAAATTATATAGTATTGTATGACCCCTACAGTAGCTCTTTAACTCGGGAAGGAGATGCCTCCCAATTTCTCTCCCCTATTTTCCATCTGTCACTCTCTCTTGGATTTTTTTTCTTTCACCGTTTTCTCTTCTTATCGCTCTCCATCTCTTTTTCTCTCTCACAAACATTTCAGGATGTAGAAGTTACAGGTCGTTCCCCTTGGACAGTTACAGAGCTTTCCAATGCGCGGCCCTTTTCGTACTGCACACTGCTCGCCAGCATCACACTGAGGGAGAGAGAAGAGGGATTTGGCTTATCAAACCCATCAAAGACTTCTAGACCAGTGGTTCACAACCATGTTTGGTCTTGAGACCAACTGGTAACAATCCAATGGTAATGGGGACAGACTGTGAGACCCAGACCATGTTGGAAGATACTTAATGTCACTTTATGAAATTTCACCTAGATTTGCACTGATTTCAATATAGTACCATTTAGCTGCTTATAAGTTCCTCTATAATTTGTCTATATCTGAGTCCAATGGTGATGATATGTATAGATTGTTAAATTCTCCTCATCCCATTGGGAGATAAGGTCTCAGGGTCTGGAACCCGTCCTGCTGAGAACCACTGTTTTATATCATACATACACCTACCACTTCAGAGACAATGATGTAATGAAGTGAGTTATGATACACTTTATTGTATGCAGGTAATACATGCTGCCTACATACAGGTTTATGAGGAAAGAGGAAAGTGTCAGCTACACAAATAACCCTTGTAACCTCCTGACTACAACTAAGGTGTGAGGATTGGAGTGGAACCATTTGAATTGCTTGATCCTTGAGCATGTGTTGTGATCTTGTTCACAGCATTAAACGAAGAATAGACCACAAAGGCCTGAAATGCCAGGCTGTGGATAAAATGGAGTTGAGTTCTGGGATTCTTGTATTATTATTATTATTATCCTTAATTTTTAATGTATCAACACATTCCATATCGCTATACAAAGGTTAAGTTCAAGGCAAAAAGACACAGAGAAGGCTGATTGTCTAAACTTTCCTCCCTCTCACAGAGGCTAACCCAGTCTAGGTCCTTTCACTTGATTGACTTTCCACATAAAACAGCTTCTTATGGGAGTTCTAGACAGACAATAAATAAAAATGCATAGAAATAAGACAATTCTCAATTAGTTAAAAAAAAATGTACATTTTGTATGAATTTCAAATCTCTATCTGCACAACAGGTTTGATGAATTCCAGGTCACTGTAACCTAGTTTAATAATTCTTCTTTACTCCATTAATAGTATCACAACTCACAAAAAAACCTATAAATATTGCAGACATACTGAATTTGTGCAACAGAAGGAAGTTAATTATTTCTGCGGACAAAACTATATTTCCTTCCCTTTTTACTTTCTGTGGCTGCCCTCTATTTTAGTGCTATACACACACACACGCACGCACATATATATATATATATATATATATATATATATATATATATATATAATACTGAGCCCTAAATAACAGGGAGATTTAGCTACAATATTGCAGACATACTGAATTTGTGCAACACAAGGCAGTTAAATTATCTCTGCACACAAAACAATGTTTCCTTCCCTTTTTGCCTTCTCCGACTGCTCTCTACTTTAGTGCTATACACACACAAATATATATATATATATATATATATATATATATATATATATATATATATATATAATACTGAGCCCTAAATAACAGGGAGATTTAGCCAAAGAAAATGCATAGTGCCAGAAAGATTAAGCAATGTGAATGGACCACTGTATATTCAAATAGGTAAGAGCCTTCTCATTAGTAAGCCCAGCTGTGATTGCTCTGCCCATCAGTGAACTCAAATGTTTCATATTTCTCACTAAAATGCTTATAAAAAGTACAGATGATATTAATTTTGATTCAGTATAAACAGTGAATGCATTATATTTAGTGGTCCTTAATGAAAATAATACATTTAGTGGTCCTTAATAAAAATGTAACATCATTTCTATGACCACCTGCAAAACAAATCTGCTTATGAGGAGGGCTTTTGAAAACTTGATGGAATCTTCTTCAATACAGCTGAAGCAGAAATCATTTTGAAAACTCTGTTATCTAGTAATGGATTTGATCTAAATGGATTATAAAAATAACATCTTCTAAAATATGTAAGGTTTAAAGGTTATGTCCATATCCCTTTAAAGTCTATTCTGTAACTTGCACAGGGTAATTTTCTCCATAGGTGGGACCTGGTGGATCTCTTACCGAGGGCACCCATCCCAATTTTTTGTCCAGTGGTAGGATCCGTTTGCTCTTGAGTTTTTCCAGAACTTCTTGCAAGGCTTCGATCTGTGTGGAGAAGGCGAAAGAAGGGCCAGTCATCAATATATGGAACTCAGAGACATTGTGGTTTGTAAAAAAAAAAAAAAAAGAAAACACTGTCATTTTGGCCCATAGCTGCTAATATAGCAATGGATTACAATGTGGATCCATACAGGATACAATAACAGTGAAATGAAACAGAATGTCATATAAAAATGGAAAGAGAAGTCATTGTAGAGTGTGAGACCTGAAAGGAAGGTCCAGCTAGTAAGGGGAAATTAAATCCATTTATGGCAACAGAATATAACATGCATAAATAAAAAAGGGAATCTGAAGTCAAAGCCATAAATAGACAAATAACAATGGAATACAGGACAACATAACTAGATAATTTACTAATATGTGGCCTTATAGAGTTTGCCACATAATATTAGTCCTCAAACAGACAAATAACAATTGAATGAGAAGCACCACAACTTCCTATGCTATCCATATGAGCTATATATCAAGTGGAAAACTAAAGAGAAAAAAAATATAATGTAAAAAATGGAAGAAGGATAAAAACCCATAATCAATTCCCTTTACCACTGAACCATATCTCTGTTTGATAAACAGTCAGTACAGAAATCAATAAAGCTAAAATATAATCAGTTGACAGATGTAGCCTGAACCTCATTATCTATGTAGCTTTTCTGGGGGTGCTTCAGGGACTATACAAGCAATAACTAAACATGAGAATATTGAAGACAATTCTCAATCAATTTAAAAATGTAAACAATGTTTCCATTTGCTTTTCCACCCTCTATCTGATGGTGCAGAGTATACAGCTACTTAAGTGATCCTTTAAGTCACACTATAAAAAGCAGCTCTTATGATCTAAATCAAACAGAAACATATGAAATATATATCCATATAGCTACACAGTCACAACAAATTAAGATAATCTTTCAAGCAATATTTATCTGCTTTCAAATATATTTTACAAGAACCTAAAAAAACCTAAGGGCTGAAAACTTAAGTTGCCTAATATTTTGACCTTGACATCTTTTAAAGGTAGTCTTGTAAAATCTTCACAGGCTTGTGAATTATGTAACAAAGTAACAATATTATCAGGTATGCAAAACATTAACATAAAAGCATTGGCAGAAACAACTCATATTTAGATGTCTCTGATAATGACATGGGAGACTCCATCTTGGGCTGCTACTCTGTTATTAGCTTAAGTGGGAGTTATCCTATGAGTCTTTACTCTGCCACTGAGTTCACTTTACAAGTGTGCTATTTGAATGCAAATCTTATCTGAATCCACTTTTCCTCCCATTCTTCCCAGGTTTCTAATTCTTAGATTGTAAGTTTGCAAGTTTTCAATCTTGTGTCTGTGCCTTGGAAACAAGCTCTATGTACATTTGATTCTAAGCCCAAAAACAGGGCCCTCCGTTCTTTATAAGGTGTTAAGTTTGTTCTTTGCCATGTACTTAACCCCTGTACAGCGCTACAGAATATGTTGGCGCAATATAAATAAAGATAATAATAATAATAATAATAAATAATAAGACAAGTATCTATTATCCATAAAGCAAAATTGCATACACTTGCTAACAATTAATTCAAAATAGCATATTATAAGCATGTTTTTTCAGTGGTCCTTTAATTTGAAATGAGTTTCTTCTGGCCTTACCAGGTCTTTTTCCTCTTGGCTGTTGTCTGTAGCCTCTACTGACCTGACTCCCACCCCCACAGACTCTTCACTGTAGACCATGAGCAGGAGTAGAGACAGGGAAGCGCAGAGAAGGGATAGACGGCCGCTCCCCATGGTGCTAGTCTGGGAGTCTTCTCAATCTGGAGCTGTCCAGGGTCCTGATCAGCAGTTTTATAGCATCTCATTCTCTACTCCAGACTGGTTCCATTGCCCTCTCACCCACCTCACATATAATTAATTATCTTGTTTCCTATTTATTTCCACATTACCTCCCTTCCTGTCAAACACCTTTTTCTATTAACCCATTGACTTTTAAATCCGTTCTATGAAATATTTTTTTATTTAATGTAGGAAGATGCAGCTGGGTCCCAGGGAGCAGTAACAGATTAGAAGGTGGGAGGTTTTGTCAGTAGAGTATAATTAAAATCATTTCCCTGCAGGTTTAACCGTTCAGTGTCTGAATATTTACAACTTTTTCTGTGCTTCTAAATTCTGATAGAGAAACAATATTACTTCATTGCTTAGAATTCTTCTATTTTTGCCAGAGTTTTGTAAAATAAAATATTAAAGCAAATTAATCAGAGTGTAGTGTACTTGCATGGCCATATTATCTCTAGTCTTGTGCAAGTTAAAGTACCCCTGTAGTTCAAGAAAAAACACATTAGTGAAATATGTAATAAACTAACAACTTTAGCAGCTGTGTAAACTATGAACATAAAAATATTTTTCAAGACAATAATTTTAAGAATAGGTTCCATCACTTTTTGATAGATGGAAGATGAGGATTGTTTTTTTGTTTTGTTATTTAGCAGGGGAGGAAGAAGAAATGGAAGTGATTGTTGCACCTATTCCCTGCACTTGCTCATTAAATGCTAGCCCTGATCATCCAGAAATGTACGTGACCCTCTCACACAAACAACCTTCACTAAGCAACACCTCTATAAACTTTTTCTGTCATTTGTTTCTTCCTAATTATGGTTTCAGATTAAAAGTGCTCAGATATATTTTTGTTTATCATTCAATGGTTCTTTATAGCTCTTTTCTGGGCATGCATTAGTTCTTCAGTAAACTATGTTTGGAGATTGCAGTGAACCATTCCACTGCCACTTGATAAGTTAATGATCCACTTTCTGCAATGTTTAAAATAAGAAGATTTTGTTCCATCCTTCATACAAAATGGTGATCTGTGGTGCACAAATAGCTGTCTGACAAAAGCTGGATGACTGTAAATAAAGCAGAGAAAGCTGATTGTCTCCATAAAAAGTTTTGCTTCTTCTGGCAGCCTGAATAAAATTAAAGAAACTTGCTTGAACATTTTCAGATTGATGTAGAATTGAGATGGGCTGAAGCACAGAAGGAATTATATATTTTTTTTTCTTGCAAGGAAAAAATATTCTATTCATAACAATAAATTTTAGACTTTACTGTCCATAGAAGTAGCAATCTCCTACTTAAAGAGGCACTGTAATGCACTAATAAGAAGTGCTAATTGTAGTAATTATTGATCATGGCAGTGTGCAGTATTAAATGCATTTAAATGACATCAATGTGATTGGATAAGAGACCAAACAAATCATATATAGGCTCTCCACACATAAAAAAATGATTGCCAAGGGAAACAACTTAATCACAGCAACTCTCAATGCAATGGACTGGCAGTTCCCAGCAGTCCCCATAGCATGTGCTGGCCCCTGGTGACCCCTTCAGCCGTCCTGTGGCCCTCTATGTCTCCCAGCATCCCTCTTTGGGCCTCCAACCTCTTCTGGTATCACACTCCCCGCAACAACTTCCCTAAATGACTCCAAGTCCCCTTTTCTGCTCATGTTTTTCCTCCCCATTCTTCCCTCTCCCCAACTTTTTTCCTCCTTTAGTTTCTCTTTCCTGCTTTACTCTACCCTCCTCTATATCCTCTTCTGTCTCTTCCCTCCCTTTTCTATTTTTCTCTCCCTCTCTTAGTTCCTCCCCATTACCACTCTTCTCTCCCCTTTATCCTTTTTTCTCTCCTCTTTACTTCCCCCTGCTCTCCCCTTCACCCCCTCCTCTCCATCCTGACTCCTTTTTCCCCACTTGTCTTTCTAGCACCTTCTGTTTTCCCCATTCTGTCAGTAACATCTTCTCTCCCCCTCCTCTCTTCTCTATTTCCTAACACTTCCCACTTCTCCTCTCTCTCCCCCTCATCCTCTGTTCCCTCTTTTCCCTCCTTGTGTATTCTTCCCTCCCTTTCCCACTCATTTCTTTCCCTTCTCTCTCTCCTTTTTTCTCTATTTCTCTTCCGCTCCTGTTTTTTCCCTTCGTTGTCCCTATTCTCCTCCACCTTTCACCCCCTTTTATCTCCCTCTCCTCTCTCTCCATTCTCTATCTTTCCTCTCTCACTCTACCCTCCTCTTTATTCCTCATTTTTCCCTCTCTCTCATTGTCTGTACCTTTTATCTCTGTTTCTCTCTAACATGTTCATCTCCCCTAGTTTCTACCTCCCCCTTTCTCTCTTCTGTCTCCCCTCTCTCTATTCTTTTCACCCCCATTCTCTCACACTATCCCCTTCCCCCTTTCTACTTCCCATTTCCTCTCTCATTCTCTTACCATCCTTTTCTCTCACCCACTTCTAATTCCCCTCTACTCTCTCTCTCTCACCCCTGCTCTAAACTCTCATTTCCTCTTTTTTTTCTCACCCTCTCCCTTGCTTGTTCTCCCAATCGCCATTTTTCTATACATCTCTATGTCTCATTTCCATCTCATCCCCCCTCACCATCACTATACATGTCTCTATCTCTCTACACCCCTTTCTCTCTCCCTTCTATCTCCTACATTCCTCTCTCTTTTTGCCCCCTCATCTTCCCCTCCTCTCCATCTCCTTCCCCCTTCTCTCTCTTCATTCACTTTCTTATTCCCACTTAAATTTCTCTCTTCTTCACTCCCCCTATTTACAATTTACACTTCACTTACTTATATCACATATTATAATTGTCTTACTACGAGTCGTCGTCACGCTGTTTGCGTGGTCCGTACGACTTTGCGGGCTTAGCGATGAGCGCCGCAGGCGCTCATCGCCGGGCGAGCCTCGCGCAGCGAGGCGAGCCGTTACACTGTTAAACCATAGCACTTTGGCAATGAGCGCCACAGGCGCTCATTGCAGGCGAGCCTCGCATAGCGAGGCGAGCCGTTAATATGGAGCACTTTGGCAATGAGCGCCACAGGCGCTCATTGCAGGCGAGCCTCGCGTAGCGAGGCGAGCCGTTAATACGGAGCACTTTGCCAATCAGCGTTAATACGCAGAACAAAAATACGGCCGCAACTCGCGAACAGGAAAAAAAAATACAATCACAATAAATACACACAGCACATACATAAAAAGCTTACCGACAGCAAGAGGGAGCATCCACGACCTCAAAAAAACAAGTTACACCTTCATTTTATTAAAAATAAAACAGTTTAGACACTAAAAAAGTCTCGAAGCGAGAGAAAAAATGGCGGCCGAAAAAAACGAAAACGAGGCTACAGCACTCTAACCACGGAAAACACGTACGGATAATCCGATAAGACGCATACTACACATTACTGCCCATTAAATCACGTACGGATTATCCGCTAAGACGCATAACACACATTACCCGCCATTTTACGATAATGCGGAACTAAAGTACTACGCTAACGGTTTCAGCTTGCGCACGCACACTATTACACTGCACACGTTCTAAACGCTTACACAGCACCTCCACACCACCAATGCTGCTGCAACATCACTACAGATTGCCAGCTCTTAAACACAATGCATACAAATTGGTAAAGTATAGTCATTCATTAATTATTTATTATTTTAACTTATATATTTCAGTAGTACACACAAAACACCATTAGCTACCTTACAATTCCATATGTATATTAATAACTATACAACTTTCCAAACATTTTTTGCCCCGTTAATACGGAGCACTTTGGCAATGAGCGCCGCAGGCGCTCATTGCAGGCGAGCCTCGCGTAGCGAGGCGAGCCGTTAATACGGACCCCTTTTTTTATGGAGCAAAGTGCTCCATATGTATATTAATAACTATACAACTTTCCAAACATACACATCTCATTGCCGTCATTTTTTGACGGGCAATACGCTAGTACATATATAAAACAAAACAATTGCCTAAAGAGTCCCTTTAAAATCTAAAATAATAAGTGGCAGTGATCTAACTGCTTAATATAAAAAGAAAGATCTTGTGTATAACATATGACTAGGTAAATAAGGGAGGTGGCTCCATAAACAACATGATTTATAAAGTCCCGATAAGAAGTGAATAGCTAGCTTTCTACATTGACGATTATGTTACATTTAATCCATTAGAAATACTTCTCCACTTAATCAATATATAAACATTGTCCCTTTTTTGTTTTATGCATCCCTAGGGCCATTCATATTTGACATAATATCCACACCTTAGTTACTACTCCTACTTACTCCTTGTGTGGCCCATTCATAGTACAACACACCTATTAAAATCATAAGTGCATATGTGTTTGTGCAAGAGCAAAGCCTTTGTGGGCACATTGCATGTATTTCTAAGAATTTAACTTGTTTTAGACATTCAAATGTGAACACAAATGTACTATTTATTTACTAATATATATAGCAAGACAGAAAGTGTTATGTACACTTACAAACATAAATATATCTGATTATAGACATTTATGAGCAACATGCTCACACTATTCCATGGCACTGCCCTGCCACTTCAGGAAGCCTGCTACCCCATGCAAATGTCTAGTCCTAGACCTGGGCCTCAAGGACCTAGGCACAAACACACCACTCCATTGCTTGCCTATAGGAACTGGGATATGAATGGTTAAAAAAATAACTTGCATGTAAATATGAGTGTATGACAAAAAAGGTAGGAACAGCTGATAAAATAGATTCATTCCAAAAAAAAAAAAAAAAATCTAAAAAATATTTGGTATACTTACAAATTAACATTTTATCTAGGAGGGCGAATAATTGCATCCCTTACCCACTTTAGAGGAATGTAGTAGTTAAAGCTAAACCATATCATGTATTATTCTATCCTTTATTAGCATAGCATCTGTTTGCTATGTTTTCTCACTTAGACACTGTGTTTAGGAACAGGAAAAATAATTGAAAAGGGACGAGGATGTTTACAGAACATGACCCCTCCAGTGAACACAAACACAGTGTCATTGCTTCTGCGTCAGTGTCTGGGCCTTAGCTTTCCCACCTCTACATATTGGTATCTGCATTCATATAGATCCTGACTTCATGTGTGACCTCTATTAACGTTGGGCAATGGTTGGAAATCATATTATACCATTTTGTTTCTATGGGCTTTATTTTGTGCTCCCCTCTGTGCTACCCACAGATTAAAATGTTCAAGCCATTAACCTAGGATATATTCAGTTTAAAGATGAATGGGCAGAAGGTTATTGAAACATTCTTGAAAGCTGATCAAAGTTATAGCAAACCATCCTACTGCAAAAAAATCTCATGGCTGTGTTTGTTTGTTTTCATAATATTACATACATACTGCATACATAGAAGAAATAAGACATGGTAGTAGCCAATGTGACAAGGGGTACGCATCTAAAGGAGTTCATAGCTACAAAGAAAAAACATATTATCTCCAATAGATAACCAGATTTTTTTAGGAAACATTGGGAAGCATGTAACAAACTAGTAGAATTAGCAGATGAGTAGGCCACAAGCAGAAAGGAAAATATTAATTTTAGTAGTCTCCACTAGTGTCCAGGAGCCAATGTGCTTGTACCCTCCCTGTCCCATGCAAGAGATGGTGTGGACAAAACCAGGAAAGCAAGGTGTTAACTCTTGCAGTGTGACTGCTTGCTCCTGGGCATGTGCAGGGGAGTAGGGGCGGTGTCAAATACTGAAAGTTCAGAATCTCCAATCAGGCTACAAATCCACTACCCCCCTCTGTTGAAAAGAAAAAATGGAAGCCTCCACAGGCTTCAATCCTGCACGTTTCTAGAGGTCTAATATGGAAGCACCTAGACACAAGCAACAAAATGAAGCATGTCTCTCAAAATGCTTTTATATTGATGTGAAGATTTTCCAGGCTACAGTGAACGTTATATAATGTGTATATCTATTATGCGGATTATGAGGAGTAACTCCATCAGAGAGATCTAGACTGGAAAAATAACTCTATTCAACCACCATGCCATCGAATGGAGTCTGTTTGGCCATGGGTGAAGAATTCTGCCTTCTATCAGAAAGTACTTTTTCCAGTGTCAGAGTGGTTCTGTTGTATATCTGAAAGACAGGCTTTGACAACTTTTGAATTCCACCACTAAACAGGGGCGATCAGTCACAGGAGGGCCTACACAGGCAA
This sequence comes from Discoglossus pictus, assembly GCA_027410445.1. Classification (NCBI taxonomy): domain Eukaryota; kingdom Metazoa; phylum Chordata; class Amphibia; order Anura; family Alytidae; genus Discoglossus; species Discoglossus pictus. The sequence continues at coordinate 290,816,758 of CM050163.1, forward strand.
GGAATAAACCAGCGATAAACCACCAATGTATTATGAACGTCCCGTCTTACAGTCTCTAAATATTGGTGTTGGTGCTTCTGCTATTAACATAAAGATTGATCTAGGAAACCAAGTCCCTTAGTGGTTCACACTATTAGTTATATAACAAAATCATAAATGGGAATATTTATATGCATAAGTTTTATTTCACATAAGGACAACGCTGATGTCCTTATGTGAAATAAAACTTGTGCATGTAAATGCTTCTGCTATTAGTTCAAAGTAGAAGTAGGGTGACTAACTGGAAGTGAGCTTGCGAGCCCAGGAAATTCAATCAGGCCAATCCACACATGGCCTACAGTTTCCACTGGGGAGGAAGGCACCATTATTAAGGATGCTGACCAGGGGACTTTAATGGACAATGGAGATATCATTATTAAGGTGCTCTGGTGTACTTGGAGGCTGGAGCTATAATAACTTTTTTCTGAATAAGTTTCTTTTTCGAGTACAGTTCGGCATTTTCAAATCTCCCACTCTTGTTCTGACGACCAATAGCCGCAGCACCACCTATCCCATTGGCAGTCCCTTACCCCCAGTCAAGTAGCTCCACAGCATCAATTTGAATTTCCTGCTCTTGCTCCCAGTGCAGAATCAAAGTAGCGGTTCAGTTGGTCGACACCAATAGAGTTCAACCAATCAGATTGGGGCCGACAAACCCAGAAATTATGATGCAACCAATCAGATAGGTGCCAACATTCAATGGGAAAATGACTGCCCTTGGAGCTTTGGTTTCTTACAGATTCTGCAGGCCAGCTACACCTACTCTACAGACCACAAAAAAAAGCACATGTGCGCTGTAGGAAGAAAAATATGTGCATGCATGTATAATGATATCATTGCATAATAACTAACACACCAACCATTAATGCTCGAAAACAGCACAAAATAACAGACAAGATGGCAAGATAAAATCTCCTTCGGGCATCAGCCTCAAAATACCTGGAATAAGACTAGGCAGTTAAACAGACCTTGTTGGTATGAAAGGGTGAGAATGACCCTCTTAGAACTCCTTCCCAAAGCAGTATGCAAACTTTAAATTCTTAAAGGGTAGGTGTGTGGATTTACCTAGGAGTATAGACCTACATATTGATTTACGTTTATGTACTTTATTTTACTGAGAAAAAAAAAAACACAAAAGAAAATAGATACATAGGTATTCCTAGTACAATCCAGAAACCTTCCATGTCCCTTTAAATAGACCTTGAATGGTAAAGAGGGATAAACCATAAGAGAGGTAGGTAGGTGTGTATATGTCCATCCGTCTGTCCTAAACCAGGGAGAGAGTGTCAACTCTCCCTGTACAGACAATAGTTAAAAAGGGGCCCAGTTAGCCCTCAAAATGTAAAAGTCAAAGTTTATGCAGGACGATACGTTTTTATATAGGGCTTTGAGAAGAGACAAATTTGTTCCTGGGAGGAGGGACAAAAAAAAACACAGTACTAATGCTGCACTGAAAACTAAAACTATATACATTATGTATACACACACTCTATATATATATATATATATATATATATATATATATATATATATATATATATATATATATATATATACACACACACACACACATACCCATGTACCTTTTATTTACATGTTATTGTTATGTTATGTTTATATTATTTACACTATCAACAACGACATCATCACCACCACCTTCCAAGCCCATTGCCTTGGGGTTCTACTGGACCCTGCTGTCTTTCAACCCTCACATACAATCACTAAATAAATCTTGTCTTCTCCATTTAAATAACATCTCCAGTATTGGCCACTATCTTACACAAGACACAACTAAATTCCTTATACACTCTCTCATCATCTCTTGACTAGATTACTGCAACTCTCTTCTTGTTGTCTTACCCACCACCCGACTATCTCCACTTCAATCAATTATGAATACCTCTGCTAGACTCATCTTCCATACACAGCGTTCAGCGTCGGCATCACCTCTCTGTCAATCACTCCACTGGCTTCCCTTAGGCTATAGAATAAAATTTAAGATCATGACCCTAACTTACAAAGCCCTCAACAATAATGCTCCACCTTACATCTCTGCTATCATCTCCAAATATTGCCCCAACTGCCCTCTTTGTTCTGCTAATGACCTTCTTCTTTCTACCACTCGTCACCTCCTCTTACTCCCACCTCCAGGACTTTTCTCATGCTGCCCCTATTCTCTGGAACTCCTTGCCTCACTCCACCAGATTATCCTCTTGCCTCAAAACATTCAAACCTCACTCAAAATGCATCGCTTTAAAAAAGCATATCACCTTCCACCCTAACACATTTATCACCTCTCTCTCCCTCTTTTACCACACACAATACTTTTAGGTTGTAAGTCTGCAAGTTTCAATCCTGTAAGGTGCTTTGGGGAAAGCACCACAGACACTGGATTTGAGGCTCAAAAGACAGGGCCCTCCTTGCTTTGCTATATGTTAATTTGTATTTATCTTTGTCTGAACTTAACTTATGTACAGCGCTACGGAATATGTTGGCGCTTTATAAATAAACGATATTAATAATTTATGTGATATACATATACCACATGTGTAAGAGTATGTTTAGTGGTTGTATAATAAGAGGACAAGCTCTGACAGTCCAGGATTTCAATCTCTCTCTCTGCATAAAACGTAGGTGGGTGAATCAGGATGGATGCAACGGAGTAACGCACATGTGCTAGGGATGAGAGCACCTGAATACACAAGCAGAGAGATCTAGGAATCATAAAGGGAAGGGGTAGCTCACTGATAATGTATGTAATTGTTATTACTGCTAAGTTTGTTCAAAGGATATTTTTCAGCACTAATAATTGTTAATAGCTGCTTGTATGGTCTTCAGAAAAGCGATTTGTATGTGCCCCTTTAAAATACATTGCAGGTATTCCTGCATTGCTACAACCTTTAATTCACTGGTATTCATGATCATTCAGTTGAGCCTCGCACAAATTCTACACCACAGGGATCAGTGATAAGTAACAAAGCAATATATTGCAAACATGCATGAACGCTAGAGAGATTGTGCTTGGGTATCACCAGTACTGCTGTGATGGAGAGAAAACCAGTACACAGACACAAGGGTTGTAAACAAGCTTTATCTTTTATTATTTATCACACTTCACAAATAACAGTGTCCTGGAGCATATCGGGAACGAGGTCTGGGGAGAAGGTTGTCCGAGGTGCAATGAGGAACCTGGCTGGGTGTGTGAATCCTGCGTTCTCCATGGGAGAGATAATCCTAGTAATCTAGAGAAGATTGAGAGAAGACAGATAGTAATTCTCTGCAAACTGTTAAACCACTCTGCACTTTAGATGACATATCGTTTTTGCCCACTAGATGGTGCTTTATCCAGTTACAAGTACCAATTTTCCACTTTGGTTTTACCAAAGTTTCCTTACCCTATGCACTCCTTTTCTCTTTAATTATTATTATAGTTTATTTATAACGCGCCGACATATTCCATAGCGCTGTACATAAATTAGGTTCAGACAATAATGAATACAGATTTTGATACTTTATTGATTATATATTTCCCTATGATTTGTAGTGATGGGCATTAAAGCACCACTGCACAATTTAAAAAAAAGTTTGTTACAAAACCTTTAGTGTGACTGAGAGCATAAGTAAGCAGGAAAATGTCATACAGCCAATTTTTAAACTAGAAAAAATATATAAATGTCTGATTGCAACTCCTGAAGCAATAAGTCTGCTTCTGGGCAAGTGAGAGGGAAGGGGTGTGGTATCAATTTCAATCTTATCCAATGTCATTTACTCTATTCCCTCCTTCTACACCCTTCTCTCCACACCCTCATTATCCAGCTCTCAGGATGTGATGTAACAAACACAACATGGATCCTTTACTCAGTCTTCAAAAAGTCTTCAAAATTCATATTTTACCCAAAAATGTTTTATGTCCATGGCTTATACAGCTGCAAGTGAGCTGGAGTGGTTCTTTAAACACCAGCATACATACATACACACACAGTATATAAAACTATCTGCTTTTCTGAAAATGCCTTGTGTCTGGAGACTAGCTACTCACTGCATTCCCAGGCTTTTCTTTCTTACAGCAGCTCACATAGTGAAATAAAGAGACAGAGTAGAGGTATAATTAAATTATAATTCATGAAAAAAAAAAAAAGGTAATAAGTACTTTAACAGATTATATAAAAATATTTGTCTAATATTAAAACTTACATTGAACTTACTTTACAAACATTCAGTTCCACCAATCAAAGAAAGACAGAGATATCTTTTTAATGAGATTATATTACTACATTTGGAATATGATTACATTTGGTATTAAATTATATCCTATTTGGACCCCATTTTATCTTTCTTTAAGGATTATATGAGACATTACACATCTTATCAGAGTCCTAGGGTACAGGCAACAAATAATACATTTGTAAGCTCATCTACATGTCTGAAAGGCGGGGACATGCAAATGAGAAGACAATGTATGTCACTCTTTCAATCCAAAAATAACTATTTTATACATGGCTCCCTTAAAGCATATGCTCGCTGTATTAAACAGCTTTTAAGCAAAGCAAAGGCTTGGAATATGAACAAATCAAGGATCCACTCACATGCAGTACTGTTTCAAGTTTAATGGCCTCATCAGTATGAGGTTGATTCTGATTTGTGTAGTAGATCTTGTGGGATTGAGTTTTCCACAACAATCGTTTACTGTATGTGTGGAAATCTCAGTCCCGCAAAATCTACTGCACAAATCAGAATCAACCTCATACTGATCATACTGATGAGAGCCATTAAACTTGAAACAGTACTGCATGTGAGTGGATTCTTGATTTGTGCATAATAAGCTGTTTAATACAGCGAGCATATGCTTTAAGGGAGCCATGTATAAAATGGTTATTTTTGGATTGAAAGAGGGGGATTCATTGTCTTCTTATTTGCATGTCCCTGCCTTTTAGGCTTGCAAATGGGCTTACAAATGTACTATTTGTTGAGCATATATAAGTATATGCACATATATTGTCCCAGCTCAACTTCCCAGAATGCAGTGTAATAACTGTTTTTCTCGGAACTCTGAGCTGGAAGCAGGTTTTTTTAACTTGCTTTAGACATTCAAATGTGATCACAGATGTACTTTTTATTTACTAATTATATATATATATATATATATATATATATATATATATATATATATATATATACAGGGAGTGCAGAATTATTAGGCAAATGAGTATTTTGACCACATCATCCTCTTTATGCATGTTGTCTTACTCCAAGCTGTATAGGCTCGAAAGCCTACTACCAATTAAGCATATTAGGTGATGTGCATCTCTGTAATGAGAAGGGGTGTGGTCTAATGACATCAACACCCTATATCAGGTGTGCATAATTATTAGGCAACTTCCTTTCCTTTGGCAAAATGGGTCAAAAGAAGGACTTGACAGGCTCAGAAAAGTCAAAAATAGTGAGATATCTTGCAGAGGGATGCAGCACTCTTAAAATTGCAAAGCTTCTGAAGCGTGATCATCGAACAATCAAGCGTTTCATTCAAAATAGTCAACAGGGTCGCAAGAAGCGTGTGGAAAAACCAAGGCGCAAAATAACTGCCCATGAACTGAGAAAAGTCAAGCGTGCAGCTGCCACGATGCCACTTGCCACCAGTTTGGCCATATTTCAGAGCTGCAACATCACTGGAGTGCCCAAAAGCACAAGGTGTGCAATACTCAGAGACATGGCCAAGGTAAGAAAGGCTGAAAGACGACCACCACTGAACAAGACACACAAGCTGAAACGTCAAGACTGGGCCAAGAAATATCTCAAGACTGATTTTTCTAAGGTTTTATGGACTGATGAAATGAGAGTGAGTCTTGATGGGCCAGATGGATGGGCCCGTGGCTGGATTGGTAAAGGGCAGAGAGCTCCAGTCCGACTCAGACGCCAGCAAGGTGGAGGTGGAGTACTGGTTTGGGCTGGTATCATCAAAGATGAGCTTGTGGGGCCTTTTCGGGTTGAGGATGGAGTCAAGCTCAACTCCCAGTCCTACTGCCAGTTCCTGGAAGACACCATCTTCAAGCAGTGGTACAGGAAGAAGTCTGCATCCTTCAAGAAAAACATGATTTCCATGCAGGACAATGCTCCATCACACGCGTCCAAGTACTCCACAGCGTGGCTGGCAAGAAAGGGTATAAAAGAAAATCTAATGACATGGCCTCCTTGTTCACCTGATCTGAACCCCATTGAGAACCTGTGGTCCATCATCAAATGTGAGATTTACAAGGAGGGAAAACAGTACACCTCTCTGAACAGTGTCTGGGAGGCTGTGGTTGCTGCTGCACGCAATGTTGATGGTGAACAGATCAAAACACTGACAGAATCCATGGATGGCAGGCTTTTGAGTGTCCTTGCAAAGAAAGGTGGCTATATTGGTCACTGATTTGTTTTTGTTTTGTTTTTGAATGTCAGAAATGTATATTTGTGAATGTTGAGATGTTATATTGGTTTCACTGGTAAAAATAAATAATTGAAATGGGTATATATTTGTTTTTTGTTAAGTTGCCTAATAATTATGCACAGTAATAGTCACCTGCACACACAGATATCCCCCTAAAATAGCTAAAACTAAAAACTACTTCCAAAAATATTCAGCTTTGATATGAATACGTTTTTTGGGTTCATTGAGAACATGGTTGTTGTTCAATAATAAAATTAATTAATTAATTCTGCACTCCCTGTATATATATATATATATATATATATATATATATATATATATATAGTAAATACATAGTACATCTGTGTTCACACAAATGCCTCACTCTTCAATCCATAGCCATTATCAAACATGGCTTCCTTTAAGCTTATGCCTGATGTATTACACAGCTCTAATGCAAAGCCATTGGATTATTTAAACACAAGCTGAGTATCCAATCCAAGTACAGCTGTTTCAAGCTTACTGGCTATCATCAGCATGGAGCGGGATCTCAGTTTGTGTTGTGGACTTTATGAGTAGGTAGTTCACCACAGCAATCATTGCTATATATACAGTGCCTTGCAAAAGTATTACCTCCTTGACTTTTTACCTATTGTGTTACATTACAGCCTGTATTTCAATGTTTTGTTCATCTGAATTTTATGCGATGGATCAGAACACAATAGTCTAAGTTGGTCAAGTGAAATGAGAAAAATAGATCCTAAAACTATTTTTTAGAAATAGAAAACAGAAAATTGGCATGTGGATATGTATTCACCCCCTTTGTTATGAAGCCCATAAAAAGATCTGGTGCAACCAATTACCTTCAGAAGTCACATAATAAGTGAAATGATGTCCACCCGTGTGCAATCTAAGTGTCACATGATCTGTCATTAAATATACAGACCTTTTTTGAAAGGCCCCAGAGGCTGTAACACCTAAGCAAGAGGCACCACTAACCAAACACTGCCATGAAGGCCAAGGCACTCTCCAAACAAGTAAGGGACAATGTTGTTGAGAAGTACAAGTCAAGGTTAGCTTACAAAAAAATATCCAAATCTTTGATGATCCCCAGGAGCACCATCACATCTATCATAACCAAATGGAAAAAACATGGCACAACAGCAAACCTGCCAAGAGACGGACGCCCACCAAAACTCATGGACCGAGCAAGGAGGGCATTAATCAGAGAGGCAGCACAGAGACCTAAGGTAACCCTGGAGGAGCTGAGGAGTTCCACAGCAGAGACTGGGGTATCTGTACATAGGATGACAATAAGCCGTACGCTCCATAGAGTTGGGCTTTATGGCAGAGTGGCCAGAAGAAAGCCATTACTTTCAGCAAAAAAACGAAATGGCACATTTTGAGTTTGCGAAAAATGTATGGAGGAAGGTGCTCTGGTCTGATGAGACAGAAATTGAACTTTTCGGCCATCAAAGAAAACGCTATGTCTGGCGCAAACCCAACACATCACATCACCCAAACAACACCATCCCCACAGTGAAACATGGTGGTGGCAGCATCATGCTGTGGGATGTTTTTCAGCAGCCGGGACTGGGAAACTGGTCAGAGTTGAGGGAAAGATGGATGGTGCTAAATACAGGGATATTCTTGAGCAAAACCTGTACCACTCTGTGCATGATTTGAGGCTAGGACGGAGGTTCACCTTCCAGCAGGACAATGACCCCAAACACACTGCTAAAGCAACACTTGAGTGGTTTAAGGGGAAACATGTAAATGTGTTGGAATGGCCTAGTCAAAGCCCAGACCTCAATCCAATAGAAAATATGTGATCAAACTTAAAGATTGCTGTTTACAAGCGCAAACCATCCAACTTGAAGGATCTGGAGCAGTTTTGCAAGGAGGAATGGGCAAAAATCCCAGTGGTAAGATGTGGCAAGCTCATAGAGACTTATCCAAAGCGACTTGGTGCTGCTATTGCTGCAAAAGGTGGCTCTACAAAATATTGATTTTAAGGAGGTGAATAGTTATGCACATTGACTTTTTCTGTTATTTTATCCTATTTGTTGTTTGCTTCACAATAAAAAAAACAAAAACAAAAAAACCTCAACATCTTTAAAGTTGTGGGCATGTTCTGTAAATTAAATGATGCAAATCCTCAAACAATCCATGTTAATGACAGGTTGTGAGGCAACAAAACACGAAAAATGCCAAGGGGGGTGAATACTTTTGCAAGGCACTGTATATAATATAATATGCATAAGCTTAAAGGAAGCCATGATTGATAATGGCTACGGAATGAAGAGCAAGGCATTTGTGGGCACATTTGTGTGTCCCAGCTCAGCTTCCCAGAATGCAGTGTAATAACTGTTTTTCTCGGAATTCTGAGCTGGAAGCAGGTTTTTAACTTGCTTTAGACATTCAAATGTGAACACAGATGTACTTTTTATTTACTAATATATATATATATATATATATATATATATATATATATATATATATATATATATATATATATATATATATAAATAAAATTCATATATATATATATATATATATATATAAATAAAATTCAATGAATGCAGTTAGATCATGTGATCTGTTACTTTTAATACTCATAATACAAATACATGATGTGACTCTTGGTTTAGAGGTTCTCTGACCACATGATACTGATTTAAAAACAATACACACAACAAACACATACTGATTGTTCAAACTTCAATTCTAAAAAAAAAAAAACTCAAATCCTGTTTTTACCACTAAAGTTTTTTTTCCTTTTCCTTGAAAGAGAAGAGTTACTTACTTGGCTATGCCATTATTCTATTTTCTTCTGGGTCCTTTTCTCAAGTTAGGTCTCAAAGCCTCTGCCCGACCCTGCTTGAGACCCTGTGAGGCAAGGAGCAGTATTGAAAGAAAACATATCAAGAGTTGCAGGAATTAGCAGGACAAAAGAGGTGTGGAAGCAAAACCGATTGATGTAAGATAGACATGAGGGCCAATTAATAGAGCCAAGAGAGATCCTGGTAGTAAGAACTACAGGTGAAGAAAAGCCAGTAGGAGGGGGGAAGAGAGAGACTGAGCAAGACATAGTGATAGAAAAACAAGGTGATTATGGAAGAGAGATCCAGGGGAGTGAAAGATACAAAGGAAGGAAGAGAAAACAGGAGAGCTGGGGGATAGCAATTTAGGAAGGTGTGTGCTGCATATTTTCACTGTTTTAAAATGTAAGTAAAATTTTATGTATGCATTTATTGTACCGCAAGCAATACAGAATGTGTTGTCACACTCAACGATTGATATTTATATTGGAGGTTTTCTGCAGACAACATAGTGCTATGTAAGAACTTGGAGGTGGAATATGACAGTCATGCCATCATGCAATGAGGGGCATACCTTATAGAAACCAGTGTGGTAGCCAGTCATGTACCAAGCCATCAGCATACAGGCCAGGACATCTTCATCCTCCTGTTCATCCTCATCATAATCCTCCCAGTCTGTACTGAAGAAAGGAGGGGGTGGGGGAGGAGGAGGCAATGGGGCTGACTGGGAGTGGCGGGAAGGGAGGGAGGGAGGAAGGAAGGAAGGGGAGAAAGTTACATAATGCTCCAACAGGGTCAAAGGGAACAGTCACAAAGGGTCATAGGGTAAGGGGTCGGAAACATACCGGGGGCCAGTTGTGCCACGCTGGCAGATGAGCCCTCACAGGAGGGGGAGGTGGGGGCCAGAAACAGCCCTGGAACAAGGAAAGAAACCAAGGTATACAAGAAAATTATATATGCCCATCACTCATACAGTTTACTCCCAAAGGTAAAAAAATCCAAATGTAAAATATGAAGCTAAGTCTAATGCAAAATGGCAGCTCCCCTTCTGGCAAAAGTATTACTCTACATAAGGAAGAGACTTCACTGTAGCACTGAGAGGTATGGAAAGGTCTACTAATAAATAGGTGATTTAATTGTGTTAGAATTCATTTATTATTCCACAACATGGAGGTAAATGTCCGAGCACTACCATCTCTTTGATGCACACAGTTACAGAGCACAGTATGCTTACCTTGGGTGGTGGTGGAGGAGGAAGGGAGGGAGGCGGGGGTGGAGGAGGAGGTGGAGGGGGCGGAGGTGGAGGAAAGGTGTACATCCAGTCAGATTTCTTTCCCTGCTTCCTCCAATTGCGAGAGAGATCAGGTGAAGAGGTGGAGCTTCTGCGTGTATATAGCCAATCAGTGTCCTCCTCATCCTGCCAATGAAAACCGCTGCATGTGACAGCTGCTCAGTCCTATATGTGCCTGCTCTGTCTCTATCCTCTAGAGGTGTCTGTCTCTCCCTGTGCCAGCCCTACAGGTGCCAGGCACAATACTCCCTTTCAGCCCCAGACATGTCAGACTGTGTACCCCTGAGCTGTCCAGTCCTAGACGTGCAGGACTCGCCTGCTTCTTGCTGCGAGTTCGCATTGGGGTGTTGGATGGCGGCATCAGATCAGCCAAATTCTGCTCCTCCTCATTCTTATAGCCGTCATACACCACCACACAGGTCCCCAACACCTCATCCACAGAGCGAATGACCGCAGAGTACAGCTGTCCATCCGCTGACCACTGGACAGAGCAGCGGTCACCAATCTTCCACTGCCAAATAGAAAAGGTAAAGGAAGAAGAGAATATTGTAGAGAGGAGAATGTTTTCACATGATTAACTGGGAAGTGTGACATATATATAGCAAGGGGATAACGTATCAAGGGTGCAGGGGAGAAATAGAATATAGCATTCAACACAGGTGTCGTCATGGACCTGATATGTGACTGAACCCCCACAACCTATTTCAAAATTGGGCGGGGGTACAAATAGATATTTGGAAAGTGGGAAATATTGTAAAGTCAAGTATCTAGCATAGGTGGGGGGTTTAGTCACAAATTTGAAATGCGGTGACGGTGCAGTAACATATTTGAAAATTTGGCAGGAGTACAGATAGATATGTTGGTAGTGGGAAGGGTTGTATTTACGTATCTGGCATGGGACAGGGGTGCAGTAACATATTTGCAATGGGGTGATGATGCAGTCACATATTTAGCATGAGGAGGGGGTGTAGTCATGTATTTGGCATGAAGTTGGGCTTCACTCATACATTTTGTAGAATAATGAGGGTACAATAGATGGGAGTGTGGTCTTGTGACAGATGAGTAATGATGTAGTATGGACTGCACAGAGGCACACTAATGTATTCGCAAGAGAACTGGGGCACATGTTCAGAATCTGTGCAGATATGTATTTGGAAAGCACATTCAAACATTTCTCAAATGGTGAAATACAGTCATGTATTTGGCAGGTAGTGGGTCGATGTGTAGAATGGAAAATAATAGTGCCCTCTGACTGTCAGGGTCTGCTGGGGGGTAATCACCTGTCTGACTGGAGGGGTGCTGTCACCACTGCTCCCCACGGACACAATCTCATCCAGCTGATGTCTCTCTGTATTGCCATAGCCATCATACTGCACCACACATGTCCGGTTGTCGAGGTCTATGGATTTCACAGTGGCTGGGTAAACACATCCATCCTCAGACCAAACAGCACTGCAAGGATCCCCCACCTTCCACTTTAAAGAAAATTACATTGGACACTCTTAGGGCAATAAGACTAAAACTATATACTGACAAAATATTCTAAAAGCAACATGTCAGCAGAACATTTTTTGTGGTATCACTCACTTTAGAAGCAAGGGAACGAGAAGGAGCAAGTGGTGGAGGGGGCTGTGCCTTCTTTTTCTTGTTCCATTTCTCAACATCTTCCTTCTGTTGCTCTCTGTGACCCTCTCTGTCCCACTCCGTCTCCCGAGGCACATCACGCAAGCCAGGCTCTCTCTGGCAGTCTTTCTGGGGTTCACTGGATGCAGCGGCGCCCTCTAGTCTCCGGTTCTTATCACTACATCTCAGCATGTCCTGAGTACACAGAGGGAAGATAAGGAGTAAAGTTTAACCTCTATAACAACAGGGAAGCAAATATAAAAGATAAAGAGTTACCTGGAAGGACTGGACAGCCTTCTCATAAGATTTAATAAGGGCAGCATCGTCCCACTCATCAATATCTTCACTCTGAGAAGAGAGGAGACTTAGATACTGGCCCCTAATATCAGAACACGTACCACTGGCCTTCTCCCAATACACAGACATCAGGACACGTACCTCTGACCTTCTCCCAATACACAGACATCAGGACACGTACCTCTGGCCTTCTCCCAATACACAGACATCAGTACACGTACCT
>CM050163.1:290831958-290996958 GCA_027410445.1 Discoglossus pictus
AACATATGAGTGGGAAACATTGAAATATAAAACAATGTCATCAATGTTCTAATATATATACCGTATGTATATATATATATATATATATATATATATATATATATATATATATACTAGCGAATTGCCTGTCAAAAAAATGACGGCAATGAAATTGTAAGTGAGCTAATGCTGTTTGGTGTATAATAATGAAATATATAATACATTAATAAATTAATCTACTTTACCTATTTTGAAGCATTGTGTTGAAGAGCTGCAATCTGTTTTCATGTTGCTGCAGCATTAGTAGTGTGGAGCTGCTGTGTAAGCGTGCTGAATGTGTGCTGTGTAATAGTGTGCGTGCGCAAGACAAAACCGTTAGCGTAGCTGTGTACTTCCGCATTGGCGTAAAATGGCGGGTAATTTGTGGTATGCGTCTTCGCAGGTTATCCGTAGGTGCTTAGGGGTGTTTTGCGAGTTTCTTGTGGTGTTTACCGTGTTTAGAGTGCTGTAGCCTCGTTTTCGTTTTGTTCGTCGGCCATTTTTTCTCTCGCTTAGTGATTTTATTAGTGTCTAAACTCTTTTATTTTTATTTAAATGAAGGTGTAAGTTGCTTTTTTGAGGTGCTGGATGGTTCCTCTTGCTGTAGGTAAGGTTTGTATGTGTGTGTTGTCTGTATTTATTGTGTTTTAAATGTTTTTATGTTCGCGTGTTGCGTCCGATTTTTGCGAGATCATAATGTCTGCTAACGTGTCTCGTATGGTGTTTGCGTGTGTAGCATCGTTTTCGTTTTGTTCGGCGGCCATTTTTTCTGTCGCTTAGCAAATTTTTTGGTGTCTAAACTCTTTTATTTTGAGTTAAATGAACGTGTAAGTTGCTTTTTTAAGGTCCTGGATGCTACCTCTTGCTGTAGGTAAGCTTTTTATGTATGTGCTGTGTGTATGTATTGTGTTTTGAATTTTGTAATGTTCGCGAGTTGCGTCCGAGTGTTGCGAGGTCGTAATGTGTGTTAACGTGTGTCGTATGTTGTTTGTGTTGCCACGTAAAGTTTGCGAGGGTAGCAGTTGCTGGCAAGGAGCGCCTTTGGCCCTCGCCCGCTGCCCTCGCTACGCGAGCGTTAGCAACAACTCGCATGCTCACAACTATATATATATATATATATATATATATATATATATATATATGCAATTAGACCCCATTGATCCAGTCTACAAAAACATACAAAAGTCTGAACCCCAACAGACGTACAGGAACTCCAAAAAGATCCTTAACGTACAGACCAACTATGGATGGACTGCATGGTAGCTAAATAAAATATTTGGTCTTGGTGTTCCTGAATCATTGTGTCTTACACCACTTACTGTGAGGTTTGTATGTAAGATATCAATTGGAATACACAAGGCCACAAGGGTGGTTGGACTGAATGTCTGTAATTATATGCTAATTTTATTGTGTTTTGTGCACAGTATGTCAGAGCCACAGTGGCACAGTTGAGCCTCATACCATATTGTGCAGTTATTCTGGATGCACAGCACATATCACTTATAGTTCTGGCCATTAAATCCATTGCAACAGCCTTATGTGTAGAAATAAATGTGCTTGGCATAATAATAATCCCCAAAATTTCCCAAAATACAGAGATATCTGAATAAAAAATTAGAGTTAAACTATACAGAGTCTTTGGTAAGCAAAAAAAAACAAAAAACAATACAGTGAGGAAATGTGAAGCCACAAATCTAAGTATTAAATAGTAAGGAATAAATTAATCAACTCCAAAACACAAGTATTTAAATAGGCAAGGCCTTAGGGCAGATTAAAGGAAGAAAGAGCCATAATATAGAAAGGGAAGGAAATCTAAAGGAATCCAAACCTTAATATACAAGTAGAATCTCAATAAAAGACTAATCGAATACAGCAGAATCTAGAACCCCAATAAACATATACTAAAATCCAGACGCCCAACACAGAAAGGCTTAGGGAATTCAAAAATGGTGCCCCATGGAAATCTCAATATAAAAAGCTTAGAGGAATCTAAATCCCCACTTAGCAATCAGTATGGGAACCCAGTATCTCAATATATGAAGACAATGGTATGTAAGGTATGTAACTCTAGAGCCCAATGTAACACTATTAGTATTCTGATCTCCAATATAAAGACTGTAGATACCAAATGGAAACCATAAGTGTGTCAAGCATTGTGATAAAATATGTTCTCTAAAGAATTTAAGCATATTTCTGCTAGCCAAACTATCCTATAGCATGCCTGTTGCTAGGCAGGAGAACCTCCTGCTAGGTGCCGGTCTCTAAAGTACCACTTTGCACTATGTCTACAGTTACCAAGCCCTGTAACCACATTTGACAGTAAGTTCTTCAGTCCAGTGGCTGTATACAGATATCACCCCTGCTACACTACATAAACATGCCTTACCTTATCACTGCAAAAGTAGGAAACTGAATACTATATGCATTGTATCACTGGTATAATACCTAGAAATGATCAACAAGCAACCCGTTATATACAATATACAGAAACAAATACAACTGACATATGTTTTTGCTTATCTAGATACATTTACTTACACCCATACTTTTTTATGTCAGTGCTAACATACATATGAATAAATATCATTTTATATATATATATATATATATATATATATATATATATACCCATACACACATATACTTCTGTAGATGCATACATTAAAAATAAATATGCATTTATCTATGTTTATTTATATCTATGTTTATATATATATATATATATATATATATATATATATATATATATATACACATATATATCAAAATGTGTATGTGTGTGTATATATATATATATATATATATATATATATATATATATATATATATATATATATAAAAATAAATAAATATGTAAATATATATATATATATATATATCCATACATACATATAAACACATAGCTCCCATCTTTTTTCTATAACATATAGAGATATGTCACCTGTGAGCTGTCCTTGTGATACACTATCTCCCTGTCACACGCTGCCATCCTCCGGTCACAGTCCCAGACACATCCCAGCCACCAGCTTTAACAGCATCCCCACACCGCAGCCAGTGGGCATCCCCATCGCGCGCGGGTCTCTGGGAGATGTAGTCCTCCCCTCATCTGCTGCATCTCAAATCCCCATCACCAAGGACTCTTTCTCCCAGACTTCCCCGCCCTTGTTGAAGCAGTGAGGCAGACAAAAGGGATAGATAACCTGCTAGACACAATGGTGCCATCTGCTGGGAGATTAAAGTTAGGGCAGGTCTCCATGTCAATGGCTGCAGGGTGACTCAAATAAAATTATACTGTGATATTGCAATTATATCCTCATATTAATTCATTGTTATTACACACTGCTCGAAATATACATACATACTGCATAGTGTACTGCATAGTTGTTTCAACTTAAAGAGCAGGAAAACTGGGTTTATATTGCACTAGCCTTTTTCCTCTATAGTAAATCATTCCTGAGTAATGGAGCACTGCATCTCAACATGCTACTTTGCAGCTCAGAGTGCTAGACAAGGGTGGGGGGTTCTAACTAGATGACAACCTTGGGGTCATTGTTTTGGCCACCACATGGCCAGACAAGTAGACTGTGATCATAATTAGCACATCAAATATATAAACTGCATTCCAAATACATGGCCCTGGCAAGATCCAATGGGCTTTAGAATAAATAAACACACTGAAACAGTATTTCTTGGGAAAAGTACGGGCCACAGCTTTATTAAAGCAACCATAAACCAATAACCAATTAACATAATTAACATTGTTAAATCACAGCTTAAATAACATCCCGGAGGAGGAGCCCAGCCCGGTCAGTAACCTCACGCCCTGGGCCTGCGCCCAGAGCCTCCCAGTGCTTTCCTAAGCACGCCCATGAGGCAGGGCAACGCCCACTTAAGCCCGTGGGCCGGGTGCCTCACCTCCCGCCACAGAGCAGGCGATGGATACCTCCTGAGGGTGTGATCCCCCTTCTTGCTCTCTTAATAAAGCCAAGGCCCGGCTAGCCCCATCCTTAAGGTCCAGGATAAACAGCTCTAATCCTATATCTGTTAGATGGACCTCATCTGTGCGAAAGTAGTAATCGGCGCCTGCGCCTTCGAATTCTTGGTGTCTAATGGTAATGATACACAAACTCCTTACAAAACTGGCCATCTGCTTGTTTATCTTTTGCCTTGCTCTATCCACCGAAACCGGATCCCTTGCGTTCCGCCAAGATCTCCTTTTGATCATTTCGGACCACGCTATGAACAAGCCTGGGAACCGTTCTAGCCAACACTTCACATCCCTCTTCATCTCTTTCAGCATTTTTCTAATAGGCATTACCCCCAAATCGTTGCCCCCGGCATGTATAATTAAAATGTGTGGGCTACCGTGATGCTGAGCGTTGCTCTCCAACAGGCCATTCACCTGTGTCCATCTCAAGCCGCAGAACCCAAACCATCTTACTTGCATGCTCGTCTCCAGAAAGCCCAGTTGGACCTTGTCGCCAGTG
Source organism: Discoglossus pictus (assembly GCA_027410445.1). Classification (NCBI taxonomy): domain Eukaryota; kingdom Metazoa; phylum Chordata; class Amphibia; order Anura; family Alytidae; genus Discoglossus; species Discoglossus pictus. The sequence continues at coordinate 290,836,464 of CM050163.1, forward strand.
ACTGCGGCTAACCGGTGAGCCCAATACATGTAGGAATGGCCAACGATCCCCAGCTGTTTAACTTCTGCAACACATAAAACAAATTCCAATTAGACAACCCTTTCTGGCCGTATGTATGACCTAAAACGATGTGACTCCCATCTCCCAATCCTTTTAACCATACTCTCGGGGAGACCTAGCCTTGCCGCCTCCGTAGCGGCTCCGATCCGAAACGAATGAGTGCCGAAGTCCGCCGGGTCCAAGCCTAACTGCCGTAAGGACTTCTTCAGCATCCTTTCGAATTGAAATCGTGACAAGGCCTGGCCATTGGCATGCAATAGCAGTGTGCATGGCCCCGTTGGCCTTTTTTACAAGTACAGACTCACACTTGCCTGGGGGCAACACTCCGTTCCAGTTTTGTATATGACCAGTTCCCTTCCTTTTCCTGCCTGATCCGTTTTTGACCTCCTCAGCCATACCAACACTTTGTCACCTTCCAGACAGATGTCCTCCGCCAGCAGCCCCCCGAACCATGCCTGTTTTCCGAGACCAGTTTCCCAATCCTGAAAGCACCAAAGAACGCTAAGGAAAAGGCCGTACGGAAAAGCAGGGATTCAAAGGAGTCCCTGCATAGCACACCCAACGCCTCCCCCAGGCGTAGTAACAGGGAGAAAGTGATCGGGCGCCTCCTATCCGTCCGGTGCTTCCCTTTGAACATTCCTTTTACCACCCTGCAAACCACAAACTCCTTTGTTAGGTCCTTCCGTCCTGCCAACCTGAACATAAATGCTAGGGCCGTCAACTGCCGAGCCACTGTTGCCCTGGAAGCACCTCTCTCTGCGCTCCGAAGCAAAAACCACAGCAGAATTCCTATGGCTTTCTCTTCTGAACCCTTGCTACAGGCCTCCTCAACCATGTCGCTCCATATGTTCCACACCTTCCTGTAGGCCACCCACGTCTTTGGCGCTACCGACTGCCTGATGTAACCAGCTACCGTACCACTCCAAGCTCCCAGAGTTCTGAAGGTATGACCTCTCCTTTATCCCTCGCCGCCGGTGCCAGTGTGCAAAACTGGGTTCCCTGTAACCGAGAAAGGGCATCAACCATCCCTACGTTAAGGCCAGGAATACACTCCGCCCTCACCCAGATATTAGCCCACAGGCAACAAAGAACCAAGTGCCGTATGACCCGTATCAACGGCCCAGATGCCGCCGTCAGGCTATTAACTACCCGGACCGTTTTCGGGCTGCCTGATTGAAAAAGGACCTGAAGCCCCTGCCCCACAGATGAACCGCCGTGGTGATGGCGAACGTCTCCAGAACCGTAGGATCTTCTGTAAGCATTCCTTTGCACCATGCGCCTCTAAAATAGGCTCCCATTCCAACCACACTTGAACCCGCATAGAGGTCTAACTGCTTATTCGTCACCCTGATCGGCTGGATCAGGGTGCTCCCATTGAAGTTCTGTAGAAACGCCGTCCACACTCGTGCATCTTCCCTCATGGCCCCGGACACCTTTATAAAATTATGCGGCTGAGATATCCCGGCTGTAGCCAACGACATTCTTCTGCTGAATATTCGGCCCATGGGAACGATCCTGCACGCAAAATTCAGCTTTCCCAAGATTAATTGCAGCCGCCGCAGTGACACTCGCCTTGCGCCTTCCAGGGCCGTCAGCTCTGCAGACAGGTCCAACACCTTCTCCATCGACAAGCTGCATTCCATCTTGTCCGAATTGATCCAAATCCCTGATAAAGTCAGATCCGTGGTCGGTCCTTCTGTCTTCTTTTCTGCCAGTGGAACCCCGAAATCTTGACATATCCTTGCGAAGGTCCGCAGTATGAAATCGCATGTGTCTAAGCCCGCTGGTCCCACGAAAAGGAAATCATCGAAGTAATAGGTAATCCCTTGGCAGCCCGACTCGGTTTGTGCTACCCATTGCAGGAACGTACTGAAGGCTTCGAAGTAGGAACAAGAAATAGAACATCCCATGGGGAGATACAGATCCACAAAGTACTGTCCGTCCACGAAGCACCCAAGGAACTGATGACTCTGAGGATGTACCAGGAGCAAACGAAACGCAGATTCGATATCCACCTTCGCCATCTTAGCCCCAACGCCTGCCCGCCTGACCAGGTCCGTGGCCCGATCGAAAGGGGCATACGACACTGACGAGTACTGCTTGTCAATCCCCTCGTTGATGGAACCACCTGGAGGATAGGATAGATGCTGGATGAGGCGGAATTTTCCTCCTTCCTATTTTGGCACTACGCCCAGAGGGGAAATCACCACACCCTGGAAGGGGATGAAGGGAAAGGGCCCCGTCATCCTACCCAGTTCTACCTCGGTCCGGATTTTTTCCGACGCTACCCCAGGAAACTCCTTTACCGATTTCAGGTTTTTTAGACGTGACTCGAGCGGGACGAGAGAGCATGGAATCTTGAACCCTTCCTGGAAACCCTCCCGTAGAAGGGCGGCCGCCCCGGCTTTTTTTGCCAACCTACCGTAGCGTTCTAGCCAAGGCAGCATTGCGCCCAGCTGTATGGGGGTCCGCCCCTTTTTGAGCGGGCTCTCCAGCCCTGGATCCATCCTTTTGTCTGGTGCATCTTGAGGCCGCGTGATCCCCTACACAACTCGCACATGTCTTTCTCCCATGACACAGGCCATGATGGCAAACGCCTGTAACCAGTTATCGAACGTTCTTGGCACGCGCCTGAAAGTGTGTCTCCGGTCATCTCCTTCCCTGTGAAACCTCTCTGGATTCTCGTTCATCCGTGACATTGGCAACAAGGAAAATATCTCTATGTACTCCCGTTGCCAGATTGACGTCCAAGGCTAAATGCGCCCCCAGATTGTCCTTGGCGCAAACGATTTCCTTGATGCACGTTTCCTCTGCCCCTGTCCTGTTCTGCTCCTCCGGTGTGCGGCGCCACGCTCGTCGTGTTTGTAGTGGGGTTGGTAAGCTCCGCTCGGGGCGACTTAGCGGGAAGAGATGGCTCCGCCCACGCCTTCTCAGCCAAGCCCCCCGCCCATGCACCAACTTCTGCATCGGAGACGGCAATGTTATGGGTTTCTATTAGGGCTTTTAGGGACGACAAGAATTGAGATTCCCTGGGAGAGGCTCCATGTACTGCCACCCCCGTCTCCCTGAAATTTGCCAGCTTCTCACCTGATTCCCCTTGCCCTGGTGCGGCTGCCATCCTGGGTGCGACCTGCCGTTCTGGACAAGCGGGCGTCCCTGCACATCTCGAGCACTGTGGGCTCCTTTCACCCCCTATAGTGCAAGCACAGCTGCAGCCGCAAGACCGTCTGCTCCGAGACCTGGATCTCCCTCTGGCTCTGGGGAAGCATGAAGAACAATCACTAGCTCTCCTGCGTCTATCCCTCGTTATGGAACGCGCAGTCCGCTCCCCCCAAAGGAGTACTCAGACTCGGCGGCTACGCTAGGGCGTAAGGATTCCCTCCGGCTCGGCGGCCTATGGCGGTCAATGCTATCCCTACCCCGGTCCTGCCCCTGAGTCACTATGGGCGTCCCTGTATCCGTAATGATGTCAGGGATGGGAGTTGCGCTGTGGCCTAGCTCTCCTGTCAGGGGATTTCTGTCTCCTGGCTGGTGTTGAGGTGAAAATTAAAGGACTGTACCTGCTCGTTGACTTCCGGACCCTGGTGGTGCGCGACTGCCGTGCCACCTTGGCCGCTACCGGAAACTCGTCGATGACCACCATGCTGTCATCTGCAGCCATCTCCTCCATCACCTGATCCCTTCTTCCTCTGGTCGTCTCTTTTTTCTTCTCGGCCTCTCCATTGGCGTTGCGTCGTCCCTGCGAAACACCTGCAGCGCTGGCAGTGGGTGCGGCAGTGTGGACCGCAGGGGCCAAGCGGTGAGAACCTGTAGGAGCTTTTGTAGAGCTCGTTGTACTTTTGCTGTTCCCCTTGGAGCCTCGCGGCTGATTAGGGGTGTCGCCGGAACATTGGTTCTGCTGTGGGCCATGGGACAAGAAGCTGGGTGGTGGCCGGATTTCTAGGCCCTCGCCCGCGCTTCCCGCTGGCACCACGCTTTCTGCGGTGGGGGGATAAGCTCCTGACTCTCAAGAACCATATCAGTGCCCTCCATGCTGCTCCTAGCCCTATTGCTCCGATCAGAGGTAGCACGCTGCTCCGCCAGGCTATCTAGGCTATGAGGCCTGTCCACCTGGCCTAGGCTACCGGTCACTGCAGGCCGGCCCTGTGCCTCGGTGGCTTCAGCCTCCCCCCCTAGACCGCCTGAGTCCATTCTGTCCTGGACCCATCGAACCCCATGGCTCAATGCCCTAGTTCTGACCATGGTCAGCAAGGCCTCTAACTCCCCAGGGTCCATGTTAAGCTGCCACCCCACTTGGGACAAATGTGACACCCTCCCCAGGGACCTACAGAGCAGGGAATGCTGCTATGGGGAATTATATGTTGATGCTGGGAGCCTGGGTCCCTATTGCCAGGACCAAGTGACAGGGGAAGGGGAGGGGGGCTACTAGTGGGGTGCTCAGGCACTTTAAGGGCAGAGGGTAGGTGTGAGAGGGGTTGGGGGCCACTTATAAGCTGAGGCCCCCTATTTTACTTGCTTTTATCGTTTTATGCAGAGAGCGCAGCGTGCAGACCTCAGATCAGATCAATGGCCGGCGCGGAGTGAGGAGGAAGGCCTCGAAACGGGCTTAAGTCCCTCCTCCTCCTCCCAGCCGTTCCGCATCGCCGAGGCTCCACCGGGTCACGCAGCGCTGCGTCAGACCCGGCGTGCCTGGGCTGCCCCCGCGCCGGCCAGAATCTTTTTGGGCAGTGGGCCTAGCCATAACCGTAGTCTTACATTTAAATATCTTCTTTTGAAGAACTACCAAGCTAAATGGTTTTGAATGTAAAAACAATGCATCCGCTAATTTTTAACCTTTTACATACAATTCAGCTAATATAAAATGTACTATTTTTGGTAGGAGATTTTGAATAGAGCAAACCTCTATCAGCACAATGGGTGCTCTCATTAGTATTAATGGAAAACACATTAGTTTACATGGACACATGCACTTGAAAATGTAACAGACTGAATCTGGCAAGAAAAAAAATGGAAAATTGCAGTACCAATAATTGCATGTAAAAGTTAAACGTATAAAGGTTGCTTATTTTTTTGCTTTATCATTCTTCCATTATCAAGTATATAAAGTTTTTAAAATGCCATACAGAAATTAACTAACCACAGTTGTTCTATAAAGCTGCTCTGTATCTGCCAGTCGTTCTCTGGGCAGGACGTGTCACTGTCATGTCAGCCTCTATGCATAAACAGGGTCTGCTAAAATTAAGATTTCCTCTCAGTCTTGCTTTTACATGGCACAATATCTTCAGGCTGCAGCCTCTTGGCTCTGTCGGTGCAGAATAAATATTTTCATTCTACTGATTAAGTTAAGTAAACTGGGCATAAGACATTTATTTATTTTTTTAAGAAGGGAACTACTTATTTATAGTGAACCAGGTGGAGCAATCGTATTATGATACACCTGTGTTCTTCCCCCTTTTCTAACTATGCTAATTGACTGCGATTGTATTGAGGTAAAAATGATACAGTCAGAACAGTTTTCAAACATCCCTGTTATATTTAGGCAGTTTGTGCCTTATAACTGTGGAATATACGTAGTGCTGGTTTGCAATCGTGACTTACTGTATATTTTCCATCTTTATGTACATTTTTGTCTGCATTTTTACTTGTATTTTACATTTTTGTCCCAAAAAATGGTAAGGCTGGCAATGCTGTTTGCCACACAATGTGAGGCTTCTGCTCCTCTGAGCACCTTCTGCGATCATCGTGATCCTCTCCCCCCGTGTACTTCAACTTTCCTGCTTTGCACTGATCACCTTCGGCGTTCATCGCGAGCCCCAGGCTGAGCGCCTTCGGCGCTCATCGCGGGGCTTCTTAATGAGCACCTTTGGCACTCATTTCAATCCTCTCGCGGTGCTCATCGTGAACCCCACGATGAGCACCTTCGGAGCTCATTTCAACCCTTTCCTCCAGCCTACTATACGGTCCGCTCATTGTGCTTGGGAATGCCATGTTTCTCTTTCCAGCGTCCCCTCCCTGAGTCTTTCTCCTCTGTGTGTCTGCTGAATGTTTGTGAGGCGCACGCTGACTGGCGTTGGTTTTATTTTCAAAGTCCTGCGTGCCTAGCGTTGTTGGTGTAAGTTACTGTCTATGCCGTTGTGTATTATTTAAGTCCCGCATGCCTGGCTTTGCTCAGCCTCGTTTTCATCCAGTTTCAAAACTTTAAAGTTTTTGGCCGCCATTTTTTTCCTCGCTTAGCCGATTTTGAATTGACGAAAAAACCCAAATATGGCTCAAACTATCTTGCAACCTCACTCACAGCCTTCCTGGCTCTCCCGCTGTGCTGTGTGGGAGTGTGTTATTATTTTTGTTAAATTATTTTGTTTGTTTTTCGTGTTTTTAGAGTTACGTGCTTGTCTCGCAGTTGCAACCCTTGCAGTCGCGTGAAACCGCCTAAGTCCTGCGTGCCATAAATGCTCGCCTCACGAAACGAGGCGAGCAGTGAAATGAACGCCTTTGGCGCTCAATGCAGCATAAGTCCTGTTTGGTTGACAGCTCGCTTCGCAAGGCTCGCAAAGTGTGACCAACTTTGTAAGCGTTCCCAACACTGACAACTATTATTGTGATATGGGAGTATCTCACCTTCATAATAGGTTTATGTTTTCTTTAATATTATTAGAATTGGGACAAGTGGCACACTACTTTTACCCTATTGAGTGTTAGGGTTCTAGTCAGAAAGAGGGTCTTCCTACACTAGGTAGAGTCCTCAAGGTAAGAGGTATCCACCAAGATCACAAGGTTCCTTCTTTTCTAACCCAGGTGTAAGGATCTCCACCACATTTACTTCCCCATTGGCCTAATTGTTGTGATTTTCTAGATATTACATCTATCTGATATATGTTGTTTATACAGGTGGGTTATATGTAAAGAACCTTTTTTATTCGCCGTTGTTCGCTTAGTGCCCATTAAAGTTTCTATTCACTTTTTGAATATGTATAATATACCAGTTTAATGTTATGCACTGAGAAACTTGTGATAGTAGATTGTGTATTTTCTTTTTATGCAGTCATTAGTACAATATTCATTTATAGGTTTATATATATATATATATATATATATTATGATGTAAAAACAACAGGTATCCGTGTTAGTGTAAACAATAATTAGAAAAATGAACACTTAAATGTTGTTAACTTGTTACATACTGTACTTCACAAACTTGACTTTTCCCCTAAACTACAGTGGTTTATATATCAAATGACCTTCATGCACACTGTTAGAACTTTTGATTTCTCATTTGCATATATTGGACTGATCCACACACTTACCCATAATAATTAAGATAATTCATATTCCACACTTTGTGCAAGCTCTTAAATCGAATATACAGAGACGTCTGTGTTTCGTTTTCTGTCTGATTCTGAGGGTCACGGAAAGCCAGTGAAAGTGTTTTTCTTCAACACTTTCTGCCTATCTCTTGAATACCAAAACACTCTCCATCATTTAAATGTGTTGTGCTTAACGCTTGTGTTCAATTTTCAACACTAATGCAGTGAGTTAACCATTCATTTGCTGATGCCCATAGTGTCTGTCCTTACCCTGTAGTATGCAGATGGGTGATTCTTCTTGTTTTCCTCATTTCGTACTTTAAGAGACAAAACCAAGAAGGCCACCTTTTGGGCTTGTGATCCTTTCCCTTTAGAACACAAGTACCTATTTCCCATTCAGTTTCATCATCCTCTTGGTATATTACATCATTCCTACACCTTACTTGTGCGCAGCTGAACCATCCTAAATATTGTTGCGCAGAATGTATCACAGTTAATGATTTGATGGCTATTTCTTGGTAAATACAAACAAAAGCAAGGACTGTACCAAAAAGACCATGTGGAGCAGCTCATAGTATACAATATTGGTATCTTGTAATGAAAAATAGGAGGTAGAATAATGTCTACTAAATTACGCATATATTGTCTCTGATCCATGTTTACCTATTTTAAGTAAATTATTGAAAAACATCAATGTCTGCACTTGCTTTTTTTTTTAAATCTCCTTTCTTCTCGTAATACCGATACTCTCTGTTCACATGTGACTAATGGCTGGAAACATGTCCAGCCCTAACAGATCAGTGTAGAATTGGTCACATAAGCATATCTGTATATGTCTATTTGTAAATGCATCATTTAAATTTACTGTGGTTCCAGTGCTTCAAAGTAAATTGTTACATATCAATCATAGCTAAAAACGGAACCTGTTTTTTAGTATTGAATAAAGTAGGAAAAAGCTCTGCGCTAAAAAACACTCCTTAAAAGATTCTATCGAGGCTACCAATGTGTGATGGTTAAATTACTGCTACAGTTGTAGTACAGTACTTTGAACAGGCTTAACCTCAAGCACTATGTAACCAACATGGTAACAAATTTAATGGATCATTATAAAGAACTGTTAATATTTGTTCAGTAGGCTCAATCAGTAAATTAAGCACATTTATATGTGCCATACATGTCCAAATAGGTTACATAGACTAATATTTAGAGTGAATATTGCATGAAAACCACACTGTAACCATTTAACAATGACCCTATGTCCCTCAATGGGGACCTCCTATCTGGAGGGCAAAAGCTGCCCCACAAGCTGGCTTGTAGTCCATATTTTTTCAAAACAGGATAGCAACACTGCCAATAAACCATAACATAGGTAACAAGAAATGCTATATAACAGTCACTATGGTAAATGAAGGTTTGAAACTGATATGAGATGACCATAATAAATAATGTTGCAGAGACCCACCATGTCTCAATCACTTGGGCACTAAGAAAACAAGGAGGTGGGACAAGTGGACTATGGATACATACACAACTGCAGTGAAAAAAATAAAAAATGTTAAAAGATAAATTCATTCATACAGCTAAAATTGAAGAAATCACAGCCTTATTGATACCCCCTATATTAAGGGTCTCAAGACAAAGTGCTCATGTTCAAGCTATTGATAATTATATTAATAATTTGACTTTTGCAACCCCGATATGGGTAGAAACAGAAAAAATCTAGATTGCTGATTAGATGGCATTTTACATAAATTCAAGAGACCTGATGGTCCTGTGACCATTTTCCTGCATCCAAAAACTTTGGTTGGTAGCCAGTTTTCTTTCTGCTTTAAACCATCAAAAAGAGTGTAGATCTTGTTTATAAACCTGAAACAAAAAGACACATATTCCACTGTGGGTTGTATACTGTTGAACAATATAATCTGATAATAGATACTCAGGGGTGTGGGTCTGTCTAGGCACATTAGACCCAGGCCTAGGGTAGCACATTTTCATGGGGCAGCATGCTGCCTGACGACACACTGCAGTACTGTATATTTAAATATGTTTCTATATGTATAGAAATGTGTATGCACAGAGGCATTTCTGTCTATAAGTGTACGTGACACGGTCTAACACATCATATATATACATAAACACACTTAGACTTCTGAATTGAGATACAGAAAGGGTAACAGAGGAAATCTTCATCCCTAACAATCTGACCAGACCCTTTTTTTTTCCTATAGGAAATGTGGAATTGTTAAAGGGACATGGAAATATTTTTTTCATTGTTGCATCAGAAAGAGGTTATCTGATAATGTATCACAATGTGTTTTAAATAAAGTACTCAGAGTACACAAAACTGTTCAGAAGTTTAAGTCTAGTTGGGGGCTTGCCCTCTGCCAGCCAATGAGATCTACATATTAAAGTATGGTCTCTACATTTGCTGTTTGTTTCAATGAAGTTTAAACAGGTTTTACTTAAAGGGACATGTAATGTTTCTGGCTTTCACTAGGAATATAATATATCTGTATAATATATCTGTATTGTTTTCCTACAATCTTACAACTAGTTCCTACTTATTTTTCCTTTCTGCAGCTCATGTGTACTTCTTCTATGAGACAGGTTGCACTGTCTCATACCACCCATCAGTAGCAACATTCTGCAACATGCTACGTGAAAGAGGTCACTGACAGGCTAATTTGAAAATCTGCACTTCACACTCTGTGTATTCATGAGCTGCATGAGCTACAGACCAAAAAGAAACATGATTTTGCACAGAAAAAAGTGAGCTTTTAAGCACTTCTTCATAAAATAAAGTAAAAATAAGTAAATAGATACATGGTTATATCATATTCCTAGTAAAATCCATCTCCATTTAATATATTTTTCATGCAACAACTAACAGTTGTAATATTTAAAATGTGCTCTTTTAACTGCTTGAAAACAATGGATTGAAATGTGCCACAATGTTCCTAAATCAGACATATTGGAGATCTCTCTTCAGTTCCAGTGTTATCCTATGGCGTTAGGTATCACCACTCCAGTCTGGGAACAATCCTCTACTGACCTAACATTAGTGAACCTATTTATGAAAACCGTCTGGAATACATAATCCTTATAATATACAGATCACATCCTTATTTCCATTCATTGCACCACCATAATAACTGATCACTATGATGGCACACATTACCATGTACAAGTAGCAGTGGGCACCTTGGCGCTGAGTATAGAATATTTTCACAAATAAGCATCTCAAAAATCAGCAGAAATCTGTGTTGTTAATTGTAAATATAGTCATGAATTGAAAACTGTGCAGTCTAATAATATTTTGTAGTGTCAGTAGTAGAAACGTTACACTGCTCAGTGGGAGTATGCTTTTGCTTTATACAAATGGCTGCCTCTGTTGCTAAGGCAACGGACTTCTCATTACCCAAAGAATCTTATATATGTATTTTTAAATGGGCCTTCACTTTTACAACTGAAGCCTCTAAACTGTAGTCTTGCTTCCATCTGTGCAAAATATGTAAAAGAGTTTTAAAATAACCCAAACCAGAAAATATGGTACAAAGACTATTTTGGATTTGGGAACATTTGCAGTCATTTCAGGTAATTCCTCAAGAACCCGTCCACTTAATGGAAAAATATGAATTATATTTAATAAAGGATAGTCCACTTCACTCCCATATTTATGTGTGTGTACATACATATTCATATTTATGTGTATATATATATATATATATATATATATATATATATAGTTTAGTCTTTCAGTTGGGTCCAACTCTCCATGGCCATCTGGACCGCAGCACTCTGCCCCCCTGATCTCCCTCAAGCTTATATTCATTACTTAAATTATCTCATCTATCCATCTCTGCCTCTTCTGTCCGCTTCTTCTTGTGCCTTCAATCTTTCCCAGCATCACAGTCTTCTCTAGGGAATACTGTCTTCTCATGATAAAGCCATGATCATACCTTCCAGTGAACAGTTTGGCTTGAAAACCTGCAGTATGGATTTATTGGATCTTTTTGCAGTGCAAGGAACTCTAAGCAGTTTCCTCCAACACCCAATTTGAAGGCGTCAATTTCACAGCTCTCAGACTTCAGCTCTCACATTCATATGTTACTACTGGGAATACCATAGGCCTAACTGTGCAGAACTTTTTTTACTTTCATGGCTGCAGAGGTCTTGGAGCTTGGGAAAATAAAATCTGTCACTACCTCCACTTCTTCTTAATCTATTTGATTGGAACTGAGATTGCAATTTGCCATGATCCTCATCTTTTTATCATTGAGCAGCAGCTTTTGCATTCTCTTCTTTCACCCTCATTACTGGGCCTTTTAGTTCCTTCTCACTTTTAGCCATTAGAGTAGTATCATCTGCATTGTTGATATTTCTGCCAGCAATATTGATTCTGGCTTTGGATTCATCCAGCCCGGCCTTATGCATGATTTATTCTACGTAAAAGTTGAATGAATAAGGTGACGATATATAAGCATGCGTTCTCCTTTGCAAATCTTAAACCATTCAGTTGTTCTGTGTTTTGTTCTGACCATGGCTTCTTGGCCCACAAACAAATTCCTCCTACTTTAGCTTACAGGAGCAATCTCCAGGTTGTGACTTTATATTCATCTCAGCGCCCAGCACGACAATTCAGATTAGGACATCATTCATCATTCATGGAGAAGCTGAATAGCAAGCTTATTGCCGACTGTAACTTTAACCCCTTAGTAATGATAACACAGATTACAAGAAAAAGGAGCTCACACCTTTTCTTAGTGCAACAGGCAGACTGAGACTTTAATCTCTGTACACAGATATTTAAAAAAAAAGCACAAACGAATCCACCAACACTGCCCTCATAATTCCACTGCCTGTGTGAGGGGTCTGCTTCCTTACTGTGACCTTCCCATTCTAGGCTATAAACCCCCTTTCCCTAGTTTCCAGACCTAATTTATTTTACAACCCCAAAAGGGCAATAAAATAGCTTAAAACTGTATGACTATCTGATGTGAGAGAGAGAATGCCTGGCTTCCCTGAGGGGCCATATATCCAAATTAATTCTTGCAAAAACTTTAGTTTAACCATTTTCTGTCCCACTAACATGGCAGAAAGTGTATCTCTGTTAGTTACCTGTAAAATAACATTGAATGTCCATTTTGATAGCCTTGATGTTATCAATCAGATGTGTGAGAGTCACAAATAACAGAATTACTTTTGGGCTTCGGGGGGGGGGGGGAGGCGGTTGGGGGTCCCATCCTGGCCCCAAAAATAAATCATCTCTTGTGTAGATGTTTTTCTGTGGCTTTTGGAAGAGGGTGTTTCCTATGACCAGAAGATTATCTTGACACAATTCTACTAATCTCTGACCTGCTTCATTTTGTACTCCAAGGTAAAACATCTTTTCTTGGTGTTATATCTAGGAGGTTTTAAATATCTTTCTAGAACTGCACAGTTATAGCCTCTTCAGCATCCATGATTGGAGCATAGACTTGGATCACTGTGATGTTTAATGGCTTGCCTTGAATTCAAATTGAAATTATTCTGGATTTTTAACTGAGCACTGCCTTGGCCATCTCTTGATTGATTATGATGGCTACTTAAATTCTTCTGTGGAATTTATGGCCACAGTAGAAGATCTGGTGGTTGTCTGATATGAAATGTCCCATTCCAGACCCTATAAGGTCACTAATTTCCAGGATATGAATGTTTAACCTTGTCATTTCATGTTTGACTGTAGCCAGTTTGCCTTGGTCCGTAATTCTAACATTCCAGGTCCCTATGCTGAATTGGTCTTTGCAGCAGTGGATTTTCCTTTTCCCTCCAGACACATCCGCAGCTGGGTGTCCTCTTTGCTTAGGCCCAACCACTTCATTAAATCTGGTAGTACTTGTACTTGTCCTCTGCTCTTCCCCAGTATTGTGGTAGACACGTTCTGACCTGAGGCACTCATCTTCTGGTGTCATATCATTATGTTTCTAGTTGTGCTTATCCATAAGGTTTTCTTGACAAAGATACCGGAGTGGATTGCCGGTTCCTTCTCCAGTGGACCCCAATTTGTCTGACCTCTCTGACCGGACCTGTCCATCTTGAGTGACTCTACATGGTACTGCTCGCAGACCCATTGAATTACACAAACCCTTTAACCATATGTATATTGTCATGCCCAGGTTAAAATGCTATGGACCCCGGGTTGGCAATAGTTAATACTGTGTGATCACATATAAAGTTGTCGTAATTGCGAGTTTGTTGGTCACGCAATGTTAAATAATGCAGGGCGGGGCTTAGGCTGCAATGAAGGCGCTTATTGCAGGCCTCACAATGATATCTCTATATCTATCTCTCTCTCTCTCTCTGTGGAGGGCTTCATTCAAGATTCCTAGGAAAATACCCTGTCTGGCTGATAAATATTTCTGGCTCCTTGATATTAAATATTTTAAGCACCCCAGTGTATGTATAATATGTTTTATTTATATTGTATTTTATTGTAAGTATAATTTGAATGTATTAAAATAAGATGTCAATTAAAAATATTGCTGTTCTAGTTTAGGTTCTTTAAAGGGCCACTTAATTCAGCACAATTTGGACCACATCACAGTAAATCTCCTAAAATCAGGTTAAAATACTTTTTGAATTACGTGCATTTTTCACTGAGAAATCAAATCAAATAAAATCTGTATTTATGTCTATAACAGACTGCCCACAGGTCGCTGCCTTAAGGCAACTAATTAGGTTGCAGGGGTCCCCCCCTTCAAGTCAGTTTTTTTTCAGACTGCTTACATTTCCAGTGTGAAGGAAACATAACTTGTAAAAAGCTTATTTGTTTTTCTAATGACAGAAAATCCAGGTTTCTCTATTGCCTCTCTGGAATGTGAGTAATGCAGACCAGTGCAGGCAGGTCAGTGCTCCTATCTGTTGCTCCATGTACTGATCAAAACTAACAACTAACAAAAAAAATCCATCTGTGCAGGAAGGGAAAGCTATAGGTTAACTGGTCAGTGTAAACTCATTAAAGGGAAAAGCTGCTATCAATCATAGCCTTCCACATACAGAATCACACAGCACCCACATGCACTCTACAATCTGTTATTACTCATGCAATAGCCAGCGGGCAGGAGATACTTGTTTTTAAAAATACACCTTAAACTTTAGATTTTTAGCTGTTATTGGAAAAAAAAAAAATGTTAACATACAATCTTGTACTTTCTCACACTGTGAAGAGCACTCACAGTGAGGTAAATGGTCCTTTGATGTTTAAAAGTCATACCAATCTCCTGTTTATAGGAAATTAGCTTTTCCAGCTACTTGTGACATGGGCCAATTTAGTAATTAGATACCATGAATCAACAGTAAAAATGTTTATATGACATAGCATATATGTACAGTGCCTTGCAAAAGTATTCACCCCCTTGGCATTTTTTGTGTTATGTTGCCTCACAACCTGGAATTAACATGGATTGTTTGAGATTTGCATCACTTAATTTACAGAACATGCCCACAACTTTTAAGATATTTTTTATTGTGAAGCAAACAACAAATAGGACAAAATAATAGAAAATGTCAACGTGCATAACTATTCACCCCCCAAAAGTCAATACTTTGTAGAGCCACCTTTTGCGGCAATCACAGCTCCAAGTCAATGTGGATAAGTCTCTATGAGCTTGCCACATCTTACCACTGGGATTATTGCCCATTCCTCCTTGCAAAACTGCTCCAGCTCCTTCAAATTGGATGGTTTGCGCTTGTGAACAGCAATATTTAAGTCTGACCACAGATTTTCTATTGGATTGAGGTCTGGGCTTTGACTAGGCCATTCCAACACATTTACATGTTTCCCCTTAAACTACTCAAGTGTTGCTTTAGCAGTGTGTTTGGGGTCATTGTCCTGCTGGAAGGTGAACCTCCGTCCTAGCCTCAAATCACGCAGGTACAGGTTTTGCTCAAGAATATCCCTGTATTTAGCACCATCCATCTTTCCCTCAAATCTGACCAGTTTCCCAGTCCTGGCTGATGAAAAACATCCCCACAGCATGATGCTGCCACCACCATATTTCACAGTGGGGATGGTGTTCTTTGGGTGATGTGATGTGTTGGGTTTGTGCCAGACATAGCGTTTGCTTTGATGGAAGAAAAGGTCAATTTTAGTCACATCAGACCAGAGCACCTTCCTCCATACATTTTGGGAATCTACAACATGCCTTTTCACAAACTCAAAACGTGCCATTTCATTTTTTTGCTGAAAGTAATGGCTTTCTTCTGGCCACTCTGCCATAAAGCCCAACTCTATGGAGCGTACGGCTTATTGTCGTCCTATGTACAGATACTCCAGTCTCTGCTGTGGAACTCTGCAGCTCCTCCAGGGTTACCTTAGGTTTCTGTGCTGCCTCTCTGATTAATGCCCTCCTTGCCCGGTCCGTGAGTTTTGGTGGGCTGTCTCTCTTGGCAGGTTTGCTGTTGTGCCATGTTCTTTCCATTTTGGTTATGATAGATTTGATGGTGCTCCTGGGGATCATCAAAGATTTTATGTATAGTTACATAGTTACATAGTAATTAAGGTTGAAAAAAGACTTTCAGTCCATCAAGTTCAACCTGTTAAGATCTCCTCTGATCTGCAATATGTGGATTAGTTATTAATTAATTTGTTGATTAAATAATTATTAATAGTATAGTATTGGAGGATGAATAAAGAGTTAGTCCATCAAGTTCAACCTTTTTAGATCTGTATTGATCTTTTTAATGTGCACTATTTATTATTAATTGTTAATTGATCCAGAGGAAGGCAAACAGAAAAAAAAAACATTGAAACTTTGCCAATTGTCTCATAAGGGGAAAAAAAGCAAAATTCCTTCCTGACCCCAGAAACTGGCGATCAAATTTCTCCCTGGATCAATATTCCTTCGCTAGTTATCTAGGATAGCCTTGAATGCCCTCTTTATTCAAAAATATATCTAACCCCTTTTTGAAGTTGTCTATCGAATTCGCTGTTACCACCTCCTTTGGTAGAGAATTCCACAGTTTAACCCCCCTAACTGTGAAGAACCCTTTTCTTTGTTTAAGGTGAAATCTTTTTTCCTCTAACCTCAAAGGGTGTCCTCTTGTCAGTTGAAAATATCTTGCTACAAAAAGTTCACTTGACAAAGCCTTATATTGACCCTGGATGTATTTATATAAGGTAATCATATCCACTCGTAGACGCCTTTTTTCTAGCGAAAATAAGTTTCATTTGGTTAGTCTTTCTTCATAACTTAGCCCCTCCATTCCCCTTATTAGTTTTGTTGCCCTTCTCTGTACTTTTTCCAGCTCTAAAATGTATTTTTTATGAAGTGGTGCCCAAAATTGTACTCCATATTCCAAATTAGGGCGCACTAGGGATTTGTATAGTGGCAGAATTATATTTTCTTCCCTTTCTTCTATACCCTTCTTAATACATGCTAATATTTTATTTGCCTTTGCAGCTGCTGCTTGGCTTTGAGCGCTGTTACCTAGGTGGTTGTCCACAAGCACTCCCAAATCCCTTTCAATATCCGATACACCTAGATTTGCTCTATTAAGATTATAGATTGCATGGCTATTTTTCCTTCCCAAATGCATAACTTTGCAATTATTTGTATTAAATCTCAACTGCCATTTAGCCGCCCATTTCTCTAATTTATGCAAATCCCTTTGTAGGGTAAGTACATCATTATCTGATTTTATTACCTTGCACAACTTAGTGTCATCAGCAAAAATGGAGACACTACTTTCTCGTCCTACTTCTATATCATTAATAAATATGTTAAAAAGGAGAGGACCTAATACTGAACCTTGAGGAACCCCACTTATCACATTAGACTAATCGGAGTATGTTCCATTCACAACAACCCTTTGCTTCCTGTCTTTTAGCCAGCTCTCGATCCATGAGCAGCTATTTACTGCAATTCCTGTATCCCTTAGTTTGCTCACTAGTCTTCCATGTGGCACTCTATCAAATGCCTTTGAAAAATCTAAAAAGACTACATCCACTGAGTTGCCCTGATCCAAGTTCCTGCTAACCTCCTCATAAAAACTAATTTGATTGGTCTGACACGACCTATCCTTCATAAATCTGTGTTGACTGCTACCTATGATCCTGTTCAAATAGACATATTATTGTATTCTGTCCCTTATTAGCCCTTCTAAAAGCTTCCCAACTACAGATGTGAGACTCACTGGTCTATAATTCCCCGGATTTGCTCTTGCTCACCCCTGCTTTTCTCCAGTCATCTGGTAGAGACCCTGTAGTGAGTGAGTCTTGAAAGATTAGATATAATGGTTTGGCTATTACAGAACCCAGCTCCCTCAGTACCCTCGGATGTATTCCATCAGGACCTGGGGCTTTATTAACATTTATTTTCTCCAATCTCTTTTGGATTTCTTCCTGCGTTAACCAATTATTTAGTGAAGGTAGTGTAGCCCCATTATGCTGCGGTGTCCCAACCACTGGTACCTCCCTTGTGTATACCGACGAAAAGAACCAATTTAGCTCATCTGCCTTTTCCTGGTCACTAATTATCAGATGGCCTGTGTCACATTGTAATGTTCCTATAGCTCCCTTCCTGGCCTTCTTCCCATTAATATATTTAAAAAATATTTTAGGGTTAGTCTTACTTTCCATTGCTACTGACTTCTCATTTTCTATTTTAGCCAGTCTAATAGCCCTTTTGCAAGCCTTGTTGATTTCTTTATAGTCACATAAAGCAGCCTCTGTTCCCTCCTTCTTGTATAATTTAAATGCATGTTTCTTTTTCCTCATCATGATTTTTAAATCATTGTTAAGCCACATGGGATGTGATTTACTCCTAATTATTTTATTTCCACATGGTACATGCTGATGAGTATGTTTATTTAGTAAGGATTTGAATGTTGTCCATTTATTTTCAGTATTCTTCCCTGTAAGTTCTTTGTCCCAGTCTATATGTTGTATTGCTGCCCGTAGCCCATTAAAGTTAACCCTTTTAAAATTTAGAGTTTTTGTTGGCCCCTTACAACTCTGTTTTTTGTATTCAATCTCAAATGATACTATGTTGTGATCACTGTTACCCAAGGGATCCCCTATTTTAACATTTGATATTATATCAATATTACTTGTGATGACTAAATCCAAGATGGCCCCATTTCTAGTAGGTTCTTGTATTACCTGGGCCAGATAATGATCCCCGAGTGTACTCAAGAACCTGCTCCCCTTAGCTGAGCTGCTGGTCTAATTTATCCAGTTTATTTCAGGGTAATTAAAGTCTCCCATTATTAGAACTTGCCCATGCTTAGCTGCATTTCCAATCTGTAACAATAATTGTATTTCCTCACTTTCAGCTATATTTGGGGGTTTATAGCATACTCCCACCAATATGCGTTTAAAATTAGCTCCTCCACTATTTAGCTCAACCCACAAAGATTCAATGATGCCGTTTGTGCCAGCATAAATATCTTCTCTGACTATAGGCTTAAATTCAGGCTTAACATAAAGACAGATCCCTCCTCCTCTTTTACCATTTCCCCTATCTTTCCGAAATAGGTTATAACCATCCAGATTAACAGTCCAGTCATGAGATTCATCCCACCATGTTTCAGTAATGCCTATTAAGCCCCATTTTTCTTGTACTGCTAATATTTCTAGCTCGTCCATTTTCCCAGGCAAACTTCTTGCGTTAGCAAGCATACACTTTATGTTGCTATGGCTCTGCCGTTGTGAAGTGCTTGCCACTGTATTTGAGGTCCCTATTATTAACTCCCTACTATCTATTGTACCCCTCCCCCTTCTCTTCTCCCATGGGTAACTAATTCATCCCTTTCTCTCTCTACCCTATTTACCCCAATACTTCTATATAGTCCCTCCCCCCCCACCTACAAGTTTAAACCCCCCCCCCCCCCCAGCCCCCAATCTATCCCTGCTATAGAGATTGTACCCAAGTGAGAAGTCAGCCCAGTGCTCTAAAAACCCAAACCCCTCCTTAGTGCACCACTTTTTTAGCCACGCATTAACCTCCCTAAGCTCCTTCTGCCTCCCTGGGCTAGCACGTGGCACCGGTAGTATCTCCGAAAATACTACCTTGGAGGTCCTTGCTTTAAGCTTATTCCCTAGTTCTCTAAAATCATTCTTTAGGACGCTCCATCTTCCACTAACTTTGTCATTGGTACCAATGTGTACCAAGACCGCCGGTTCATTACCAGCCCCTCCCAATAATTTATCCACCCGATCCACAACATGCCGAACCCGAACACCAGGGAGACAGCAAACTGTTCGATTGCTGGGATCTGGGTGACAAATTACCCTGTCTACCTTCCTAATAATAGAGTCCCCTACCACCAGAACATGTCTGTTGCTCTGCCTATGCTGCCCTCCCTCTCTTCCAGTAGAATTGTTCTCCCGGCTGTTAGAGGGAACAGCTCTATCTGGCATTGCCATTCACGCTCTATCTGACATCCCCAACAGTTTCACTCAAATCTGTTGGTGTTTGCCAACTCAGAACTGACCCGCCTCCTCCTGTTCCCCCTGATTCCCCTTCTAACTGTAACCCAGCTACCTCCCTGGACATCCTCACTAGCCCCAGCTCCTCCCTCCATACTAGGCCCAGCTAAACTGTGCTCCGTGAGCACCACCTCCCTTTCCAGTGAAGCAGTATCACCAAGTGCTGCAATTCTCCTCTCCAGATCTTCAATTTGAGCTTCCAGAGAGGCAACATGCTCACACCTGTCACAGAGGTATGGACCCTGGATCATCTGTTCCAGTAGTGCATACATTTGGCAGGATGTACACTGAGTGAGGTTACCACTGGACTGACTCATGTTTATCAGTTACAAAAATACAGTGAGAAAACAAATCAATGTATTTGTATAAAGATTGCTTTTCTACACCTTAACCCAAACAAAACAGAAAAAATATATATACGTTTGATTTCTGTTTTTTCTTATAATACACCTTTTCTTTTGGATTTCCTTTTATTTAATCTCCTACACACTAACTACACTTTTACTAGAAATGATTGAAAGCTCCTAAGCTCGCTCTTCCCTTGTTAAAAAAGACCCCGCCTACTCACCTGTACAATGATAAACGAGCACAGGACAGAAAACACTGCACTGCCTCACAGAACTGATTCAGCAGAACACAACAAAATGCACACAGATAAACCTTTACACAGGCCAAGCCACAACCACTCACCTGGACCCTGATCACTGCAGATTCAAACAGGACCTCACACAATGCACACAGATATAACTTACACAGGCCAAGCCACACCCACTCTCACCTGTATCACTGATTACTGCAACAGACAGAAAACTCTGCACTGACTTACAGAGCGGATTCAAACAGAAACTCACACAAATGCACACATATATAACTTACACAGGCCAAGCCACACCCACTCTCACCTGTATCACTGATTACTGCAACAGACAGAAAACTCTGCACTGACTTACAGAGCGGATTCCAGATATAGGTATATATTTTTCTCCTTTTACTTCACCAACTTAGACTATTGTGTTCTGATCCATCACATACAATTCAGATTAACAAAACATTGAACTTAAGGCTGTAATGTAACAAAATAGGTAAAAAGTCAAGGGGGTGAATACTTTTGCAAGGCACTGTATATACATACCATATATGTGTATTAGCTCTCTCATAATACTTTATATGTAGTATTTTAATCACTGTTACATGTCCTTTAGGTACTGACATCTGGATATAGAACCTTCAAAAACAAAGTCTTACTGTCTGTTCCTTAAAATGTGCATACATTAATTAATTGAACACATTATATGTATATATATATATATATATATATATATATATATATATATATATCTTTTGATTCCAGATCTCCTCCCATCTTTCATGGATTGTGTCCTTTTTACCCTGAATGTTAGTGCTGACCCTTTTTGTATACGTGGGAGGTATTAGTACCATGCAACAGCCTAAATGTTGGGTATTAAACCAAGTGAGGTTGCATAAAAAAACATCTACTTGATGATTGTATTCTAGAGTGCAAGATTACCCATTTACACTGATATTGAAGGCGGTATAACTTTGCACAAATGGGTGTATATAACACATCCATTACAGACAAGTAAGATTATTTATTTCATAATGTATATTTTTTTCCCATGATCTAAGAGCATACTTGGGCTACATAACGCTACAGAAGTTTAGAATTACTAAGAAAACATTGAAGCATCTGCTGGACCCGGACGTATCTTTGATACTTTGGTGAAGGCTATTTGTGTGCAAGAGGGACGTTTCCGTTTCTAAAGAAACAAAGTTTGTATTTAATGTTGCAACCTGCCTGCTTCCAGGCATGTACAGAAGAAGATGATAAAATTATATGTATACATTTAAGAGAATGGAATAAAAAAAAAAAAATTCCACTTGCATACCTTTTGTTTAATGACTAACTTCTCCTTTTGGACAGCTTGCACTCCTTCCTCTAATTCTCTCTGTCATTTCCACTTTTCAAGAAGCAGTGTATGTAACTATTCAGCCACAAGTTAAACTGGCTCTATGTGCGAATTAGTCCAATAATGACTTTTCACTACCTATTTATGTGCAGAGGAGCAGATGGCGGTATTCTCAGAACATATCTTGCCTGCTTCCTACTGATAGCATGAAGATATAGCAGGTAGTTATAACATCTCATGATATAAAATTCCACACAGAGACATTATGTATATAAATAAAGTTTCATGTTTTTATTTTGTGTTATATACATTATCAGTTCATTTGACCAACTCCTTTATATACGTCCATCCATCTGCTGTGTATTCACAAGTCTTGCTTGGGGCGGAGGAGAGAGCAGACACAGACTGCTGGACACCTGCAGGGGATTGGTACAGAATGATGGTAAATGCAATGGTAGACACACATCTTGATATCCAACACCTGCTCTATCCTCTGGAATTGTGTCACCCAACCAAGAAAGACATGGATGCCCAAGGTAGAAATGGAAAATGAAGGAACCAGTCATTATATGAGTTATATAGTTACACCCCAAATTGGGGGCGAGAGAGGGAGGGAGAAGGAGGGGGCGAGAGGGAGAGAGAGCATGTGTATAACAATATTTGTTCTACAGTGTGTGAGCATACATGACTGTAAATAGTAATCAGTCCACATTTAATGCAGATCAGTCTCTATAAAGTACATTTTATGTGAGCAAAGAAATAATTCCCAGCATTACACATCTCTTACACAGAGACATAAGCTCCTGAATTCTAATGTTATTAAATCAAGTTCTTATTAAATCAAATTCTTTAAAGAACAGCATTTGTGAGGGATATCAGCCTCTATATATCACAGTTTATGGTGGGTGTAAAGCTGTAAATTTGAAGTTTTTAGGGGAGAGAGTTAAACTTTGCAGTACAGTGTTTTTACAAAACTTACCCCAATTCCAGGACTCACAAATCGAGAAGTCAAGTTTTGGAGCAGAAGGAAGCTAACAAGAGAAGAAAAAAGGATCAGTTAGCGAGACAAATTCAGTAATGGACAAATGATTTTCCATAGTAGCATGGAGCGTGTAAGCAATGGGAGATAAAGATATAAAAATAAAAAAAATACATATAAAATAATTTTGATGACTGTTTATAATTAAAGGAATACATTTTGTGTATGTTATATCACTTCATAAGAACTGTATGGTGGTGTGTGTGTGTGTGGGGGGGGGGGGTCAGAGGGCTTTGATAGATAACTGGATCAGACTAAAATTGACATCACAACCCTTCCTCCTCACATGGTTAGAGGTAGGAAATTTGTATCACAAGATGCAACTACAGAACTCCAGAAATGTAAACGCCACTATTAAAATACAAAAAAACTTCCACTAATGACAAAATTATTTATTTTCTAATAAAACTAAAAGTTGACGATGATCAACACCACTGTTGGTCTGTGAGGGCCCCCTAATGATTTGTACCACAAAAGGAGCACATTGTTTTAATTAGGAATTGATTAGAAATAAAATTCCTATATAATAATTTAGAATAGCAATATTATACTTAAAGATTAGAGTATTTGTCTTCAGCTGATTATTTGTCTCCTCCCTGATGAGGTTACTAATGGGTGGGAGGAGGATTTTGGCCAAGTGAGAAATCTTGTTGCTGAGGGAAAACTGTTGGTGGTACATAAAACATCTGATAAATTTAGCAGCTACATGGTAGACAAAGCCATTTACCCAAATGATCTTATAGTTGGTAGAGACCAGCAGCAACTGACTGAGCTTAAAAGTAAGCTTAATGTTGAATGTTGCCTTTTAACATCATTGAATTTAAATTTTATTAAAGATCAATGTCTAATTAAAATATGTGGCTCCAGCTGTTAGGGCATTACAGGTAGTTTTTTTTTACAACTAAAACGCTTGTGCAATACTACAGTATAGCCTGTTGTGCTTATAAATCATACAATCTAGGAACTTCAGTATTGTTTTTTTTATATACTTTTTAGTCATTTTCCTAATTTTGTTTTATATTTTCTGTAATCCCAGTTGGGGTCTTTCCTTTTTAAATTCGCCAGGAGTGGCAGCAGCAGTGGCAGCCACCAACCACTAGATGGCGCTGTCGATTTTCAGTGCTGATACCACAGAGTTAGGGTTAAGTAGACTGTTAGGGATAGGGTGAGGGTTAGTTTAAGGGTTAGGGTAACCATCTAAGGTTACAACTTGTCTCAAATATTGACAGCGCCATCTATTGGCTACTTGCCGCAACTGCTGCTGCTGTCAATGGTGCTCTAATATTTTTAAAGTAAGCCAAGAGGACTGGGCAGGTTTTTATGTATTCAGACAATTTAGTCACTAATAAAGGCAAATATAGCGTATTATAAAACAAAATTTTATATAGATTACTTTGCAAGATATGAACAATATAAGTCTACCTTCTCAGTTGACAAATATATCTATTTAATAAATATTCCGATATCAGAAATCTCTACATTTTGAATATCTGGTGAGCTACCATTTTTTTCAAAAGGTTATATATTTATACTCACTGTCATGTTAGCAGATTTTTACAGGATTTTTAGTGCTTTATTTGTATTTTTGCTCTGTATTTTACTCTGCTTCTGGTCTTCTCAATCATGGTAATGTTTAGGTTTTTGTATTTTACTTGCACTGAACTACTGTCACAAACATTTTATATTGTCAGCAGACACAAGATTAATCCTTTTACTTTGGTGTCTGTCAATAGGTAAATATTATGTCATTTTAATTGGGCAAATAGAGCTTTTCTTTTTTTCTTTTAAACAGACACTGCGTCCCACAACATATTTTTAAAGAGTGGTTTGCAATGTGCATAAAGAATTCCTGGCACACCGACTTTCACGCACACACGAAACAAACAGACGAGAGCGCACCTGACATCTGCGCTGAACTCCCGTTTTCCCTGTCACTTTCCTCACCGCCTATACTGGTCAGCCCTCTCCCCTTTCACCTGTACGTCAGAACCCTGCTCTCTCCTCTGTACCCCTGGCCCTGTACCCCAGCCTCCTCCCCTGTACCCCATGCCCAGTGATCCTGGAATTTGAGAGTAAAGACTTACCTTGTGGCTCCTGTCTGACTGACTTTACTATACTTTCTAAATACACAAGCTCAGGATCTAGAGAGGACATGGGGTACAGGGGAGAAGGCAGGAGACTGGGTTACAAATGAGAGAGCAGGGTGCTGAGGTACAGGAGAAAGGGGATAGGGCACTAAACTTAGGTGCGGTATAGGCGGTGAGGAGAGTGACAGGGAAAAGGAGAGTTCAGCGCAGATGTCAGGCAGGCTATTTTCGAGCGCACTCCCTTCTGTTCACGCATGCGTCGGTGTGCATTTCACGTCCGCGTCAAAGTCGTGCCACCAGATTTCCTATATGATGTACCTGACGTTTTAACTAAAATATTCTCATAAACTTCAAAACCGCTGTCTGTTGGTGGCTTTCCTGGCTTGTGCATATTCCATCCTGGGCTTTGCTTAAAGCTGTACAACACAACAGGCATATGCCTAAAAGGAGCGATGTTTGAATGTATTGGATTAAAGAGCGAAGCCTTTGTAAGCACATTTGCATGTTCCTGCCCAGGTTACCAGAATACAATGAAATAACTGTATTTCTTGGAATTCTGAGCAGGAAATAAGTGGTTTCATTTATTTTAGACGTTTAAATGTGAGCACAAATGTACTATTTAAGAATGGGCTCCCAAGGCTTTTTGTATCAGTTTGTTCTTATGTTCTGTTGGTTTGAATTAAAAGAAATAGCACAATAGTTTCTGTAACTTATTATTACAGTACTGGGATATTATTATTATAATAGTATTGCACTGCATTATTATTACCACGAGCCATTAGAGTATTGTTATTATTATTCATCAGAGATCTGACTTACATACAAAACCGAAACAGAAAGAATAGAGGTGCTCATCTGAGAAAATACCTTAGTAGCTTTGCTCTATAGGTCTGGTTTACATACAAAAAAAGCAACCTAAAGACAGTCTCAGGAATGTATCTTGTCAGTAACCCAGCGGACCATCTGTATTATTAATTAGCATATTGACCAACACAGATAAATGCTACACCTCTCAAGAATGGTTTGTACAAGGTGTTACAATGTACAAATCTGTGATCTTTCCTGTTAGCTGACTGCACACAGTGGTCTTGTTAGTGTAAAGCTTATTATCTGCCGTTACCCTAACCCTGAATTTAACCTCTAACCCTAAAGCTAGAAAACAGACTAAAATCTCTGCCAAAATTTACTAAAATCTTGGCCTCGCCACTTAGTGGCCGATGGCCGCCAGCAGTGGCCACTGGCAGTCAGCTAACAGGAGATGTCCCAAATCTGTTTTAGGATTGATTTATTGATTTGGTGCTTTTAAAATATACAGAACATTGTAATGTACGTGAATCTTTAAGGTAATAAGCACTTGCTCTTTTGTACTTGCCCCCTCACCTGCCAGCCGAAGTAATCTGCCCATTCCTGTATGGCAGGGGGCACAGCAGCCACAGACTTATTCAGTACCTCCTGCCCCTGAACACCACTGCCCAGCAAGCCTTGGTCATAGGCCACATACACAGCTCCTCCAGCCACAAATGCTTTGGTGGCAAACCTGCAAAGAAAGTGAAAATCAGTAATGTCCCTATACTATGACCTCCATAGGCCAACATGGTTACAATTATTATATACTGGTCTGGGTTGTGGCGTTTAATTCGTGTGCCTATAATTATGTTACACTGGGGTGTGGGTGCAGCTGGGTTATTCTATGTAACTGCTGTGACACTAGAGCCCCACACAGGGCAGTCACTGACTGCAGATACCACCATTCTTTACTAATGCTCCTCGCACGTTATTGGTATCATATTCCCGACACTGCTTCTTGCTCACTCACTTGAGCAGCCTCAGCACGGCAGGAGCCATCTTCCCACTCTCCAAGGGCACCCAGCGTACAGAACGAGTATATTTCCGGTCACATGGGCTGCGCGAGTCGCATAGCACGTCGGGAGTTGTAGTCCATACCTTAAAGATGCGGTAGGCTTGTCAGCACCTCTTGCCCGCTGTTCTAGAATATGCAGGCATTCCACTGCATCCTAACAGTGACTGAGTACACCAAGCAGCAGAGAGCTGTCTGATTTTGTACTGTACTGTATAGTAATAAAAAACATCAGGGACACAGGTCATACAGACACAGGGACTTAGCTTTAAACATGATCAAAATTGGGTTTTGCACAATAAATATTAAATAAAATCTGTTTGAACTTCATCGAAACTAAGATGAAGCGTACAGAGCATAGGCGCATCTGTAAATCTCATTGGCAGACAGGTATGACTCACACATCTATATTACAGCTCATTTGCTGACAGGTCCAACCCTCCAGATTAGTTAAACATTTGAACCAGGCTTTTCTGCTTTGAGAACATTGTTTGAGAAAAGAAAATACAGTGATATGTACAAATATCCTCTTTCAGATGAAAAAAAAAAAGAAGCTTTCAGTGTCACTTTAATTTAAAGGAAATCGCCTTTACATCCCCCTTATGAGGAGATGTACAGTTATAAAATATCTAAGGTTGGTCCAGGCATGAATCTCATCTTTACATTAATTACAGATGACTCTGCTTTGTACATAATCTTCTACATTTTCAAACATATATATATATATATATATATACTAGCGACAAAAATGACGGCAATAAAAAGTGAAGCCTGGCAATGCTGTTTGCCACACAATGGGAGCCTCTCCCCCCACTACTTTACTGGCCTCGCTATGAGCGCCTTTGGCACTCATAGCGAGCCTCCCCCTATAGATGTCATGAACCACTGTGTGTCAGTCAGAGCTGTGTAAAGTATTCTCTTGGCATTGGGCCTCTGGGCTGAGGGATTCACTGTACTGGTGGTACCATGTTTAGTTCTGTGTGTATTCACTGTACTATAGAGGTGGTTGCTTTACTGTAATGTAGTACTAGGCACATTTTATTTGTAATTATATGTTGTACCTTGTTCAATAAGGATACTTTTCTGGTTAAGACATAGGTGGTAGAACTATGGATGCTGGGATTTCCATGCTCTTTTTGTGGCTGTATGATCTTATGAAATGTTATCAAATTCTGATGTCTGCTCCAGCTGGTGAGGTGTAGAAAGTAACCCTGGGCATGGACAGAGAGTTAACCCCGTATTGTGAAAATATGCATGTAGCAATCATGGTGATGTAGCTTATCTAGATTTTAGTAAAGCTCTTGACACTGTTGCACTTTATAAGCAAATTTACAAACTATATAATCTACTGCAGCAAGATACTAACATAGTTCAGTGGAGCGTCCACTAGCTGAAGGATAGGCATCAGAGAGTCATAGTTAATGGGATATGGTCAGAGGAAGGAAAGGTTACCTGCCGAGTGCCACAGGGTTCTGTGCTGGGACTGGCTTTGTTTAATATATTTATTAGTGATATTACTAGTGGGCATCAAGGGAAGATGTGTCTCTTTGTATATGGCACAACAATATGTAACAGGGTAGATATTCCAGGAGGTTTAAATCAAATGTGTAATGATTTAATAAAACTAGAGCAATGGCCAAATATATGGGACCTACAATGAAATACTGAGAAATGCAAAATTATGCACTTAGGCCACAAAACCCCAAAAGTAGAATATTTACTTAATAGTAAAATGATGATGTCAACCGATGAGGAAAGGGACTTGCGAGAGATTATTTCCAATCATTTAAATGTAGTCATGCAATGAAACAAAGACACAGGAAAGGCAAGTAGGGTGCTTGGATGTATTAGTAGAGAAATTAGTAGCAGAAAAAGAGAGATACTATTGTCACTTGATAGATCCATATTTACACCTCACTGAGAATATGTTCTGGAAACAATATCTTCAAAAGGATATTGGCAAACTGGAAACAGTCTAAAATGGTGCAAGGTCTAAAAGAAAAAAACCTTATAAGGAAATATTTCATGACCAGAATATGTATAGCCTAGGGGACAGAAGGGAGAGAGGAGATATGATATAATCCTTCAAATATATGAAAGGATTCAATAGAGTTTAAGAGGAAGTGTCTTACTTTACAGAAAGAACAGTGGATAAGTTGAACAGCCTTCCAGATGAAGTGATAGGGTCAAAGACAGTTAAGGAATTTAAGCATTCACTGGATAAGCACAAGGCTATCCTGAGAATTAGTTAAGCCAAACTTTTAGGTAGAGAGATTGAGCATAACGGATTGGCTTTATTCTTTCTTATGTATCTTTCAAATCTATGTTTTTTTATGTTTAAACTTTGTTTTCCAAGTAGATAAGAGAAAGGACAGACAGTAGAGCCGACTAATTATAATTTGTCATCAAAATCTATTTTTCATAAAGGCATTTGTTCTAAATTGAGCACAGCTACACAAATAGTTTTGTTTGATGTCACTGGGAAATGGGTTAGTCTCTTTTGAGAAAATATTGGTATTTAACCACTAGTTCCAGACCACATTCAACCACTTGAGGGCAGTGCCATTCATTTAAGTGTGACCTCACCAATTTGAAGACAGTCTCAATCAGCATCAGCACTGACAACTACTCATGCCAATGCATATTGCCTTTCCAATTGAATACAACCATAAATGGCAAAAAGTGCTTAACTATGTTGAAAATTCTCTCAAATCCAATTTGATTTGCAGGCATCATGTCATTTTAATTTAGTTTGCTATAGCATAAATTGGTTGATGGCTTAACAAGTTAATAGTTACCTAAAATATTTTAGATAATTTTAGATATTGTTAAAAATGTATTATCCAAAAAAAGGTGATTTGCATCCACCATGTGCATTATCCTGTACGCTTACAATGTCTCCAGGATATTTTTAGTGCAGTTGAACACTTGAAAAACGTGTTTAATATCTTTTGAATGGCAAGCAATGTGAATATCAGCAGCATAACTTCAGTTCGGATATACAATCAAAAATAGGAATCAACTTTATTTGTTACATCAAAGGAAAAATAAAGGAATACCATATTTACTGTAAAGGGTCTCATCCCCACACACAGTGCCCCCTCTATTTGGGATATTAGAGAATGAAATCCCCAAATTCCCATTTCAAAAAAAATAAAAATGGATAATCCTATTAAAAAAAATATATTAAATAAGAGGTCACAATTCTTAGGGACTAATAGGACTGCTTAGACTTGTTATTACCCCTTTGCTGCAGACTGTAGCAAACTATCCTAGTATTCCCCAGGAATATTTAATTGCCCAGTCCCTGGAGACATAGATCACAAAGCTTTCCTTATAAATAAATACAGTCCCTATCTGTAAGCCTACTGGCCATTGCGCAATTCAGCATAACTTTATCAAAGGCTGTGACTATAGAAAGTGAGCTGCAGCATTTAATGGGATTAATATTAACATTTTTATGCAAACCATATCAGCCTTATGTATATATATGGTTTGAAAAGATATAGATATTTACAGCCTTATTAAATTGCAATTCAGTCAATTGAATAGGGCTCTATATAAGCACATAGCATATTGTTTTACAGAAGTTTTTAGTTAGTGAAAAACTTGCTTTTGGATAGAAGTCACTAACTAAAAATTACTGTAAAAAAAATGCTATGTGCTTAAATAGAGCCCTATTCAATTGGCCGAATTGCAATTTAATAAGGCTGTAAATATCTATATCTTTTCAAACCATATATATGCATGAGCACTTTGAGATTGGTGTTAAACACCTGCAATCCTCTAATTAGTTTTGAACTGAGTGGTGATAACTTCAGTTCAACGTAATCATGAAGTCAAAATCAATGTCTAAAGTGCATGTTATTTAATAAAAAAAGTGTTGAACTTGGATTCATTAATAACATCTTAATTTAATAAGCATATTTGTCTTGCCTGCTCCATTGACACCAATATATATGTGATTTCATAGCAATCAATAATGTGCTATCATACTGACATTTCATTTCTAGTTTCTTCCTGACATAACTCTATCATACTTTGTGTGATGTTTTACTGCTTATATGCCATGCAGACAGAACAAGTATCCAGCTACTAGGGAGAGGTCATTCAAGCCCGTAGGACTTTGGATGGAAAATAAACATGAAATAAAGTATTATATTTTGGCGATGTGCGAGCTTGAAAATGTTGTGCTTTTAATTCTAATGTCAATCATTGTGTTCCCCATCATTCACCATGCTGTATTGAATTTATATTTGCATTTAAGAGGCCTCATTCAATTTGGGGTTGTTACTTGCAAGTAGCTTTCCAATTTGCTACTTTTGGGCTACTTGCTCTACTTTTACTTACTGGTTCAATTGGCCGGGCTCGAAGTTGTTGTGCATTTTGAGGGTAAAAAGGATGCCACACCCATCTATAATTTACATTATATAGTGATTTATTGTCATTTACTAATTGTTGTTAGAAGCAGACATTCAGAATATTGTTTTATATTATATCCTAATTATTCCTATACATAAAGGGGGGAGTGGCTGACTGTCATTGGTTGAAACCAGCCTCGTGATGAGGAGGGAGAAAGAGATTATCAGGAGCAGGGAGAGAATATTCTGGGCTTTTTCCTTTTTCTTCTGGGTCTTTTATCTTTGGCTATTTTCTCCAGTTCTCTTTCCCTGAGCCTACTCTATACCATTTCTAATCTTATCTGACAGTCCTGTTCTGAGAACAAACTGACCGTCATATTTGGCATAAACTTGTGCCCGCTTTCAAATCGCACGCAGGTGTTACTGTTGGTAAATTTCCTTGGAACCATGCAACCAAGCATGCATGTCCAAAACGCACAAGTTAAGTTGCAACTTATTTGCGCATGTGCATTGGAAAGCGGTATTGCATGCTCGACAATGATCTGTACAATGGGCTGCATGCGAGTCTGTAGAGGATCCCACACAGACTGGCCAGCTGTAGAGGAGGTGAGGGGGCAATAGAGGCATGTAGTGGGGTGAAACTGGGGGGAGGATGAAGGGGCAAGAGAGGGTGCAATAGAAGCATGGGGTAGGGTGAAACTGGTGATGTGAGGGCACAGAATTGAAGTGGAAATGGAACAGGATGAGGTGGGTATAGAGATCAACATGGGGGTGGCAAGGTACAGAGTGAAGGGATAAGGGAAACCATGGGGGCAGGGCACAGAATGAAGAGTGCACCGTGTGGGCAAGATAGGGCACAATATGGGATGGATAGGCCACAATGAGGGCTAGGAAATAATGCATTTGTGAGTTCAGTATTGCTCTTTCGGAATAAAATTGAGATCAGACATCTTTAAACATTATACTGTTTGAACAAGTCTCTTTAGTAAACAGGCTTAGTAGAATAACATGGGGATTGGAGATGTTTCATCTAAGTACTGAGAAAACAATTGTACATATAGGAATGGCACATGCAGAATGGAATGGACCACTGAGGTGTGGGATGAACAGTGGATTCAAATATAGGCACAACGAGAGAGAGAGAGCACCCAGAGAGATAGGGTTGGTGCACAAACACAGAGGGACAGTACAGAGAGAGACAGCACAGACAATTGAAGATAACATATGATACCAACATTTATGACAGGCAAGTTGCTACTTTGTATATAAACCTTATTAATGCTGCTCTGTGTAGTATACAAATAAACGCATAGATTTGTGTATAATAAATATACACCCTGCTCTGTACCATAAAAATAATATATACAATATCCTTTGCATAATAGAGATAAACACAATCGTCTGTGTTATACAAGTATACACATTGCCCTTTGTATACCACAAATATATTCTGCTCTGTGTATAATCTATATACAGAACACACTCTGCTCTTGTGTAATACTGATATATATATACACTGCTCTATGTATAATACAGATACTCACTGCTCCAAGTAAAATACATACACACACATACTTGGTGTATAATACAGATGCACAGCGATATGTATATCTGTATTATACTGTAGCAATGTGTGGAATATATATTGCTCTATGATTAATACAAATATAAAACCCTACACACACTCTAAATAATGCTCTGTCTACAGATATCTTTCTCTGGGTATGAATGTGTTAACCTTGTGGAATGTACTTTATGGTCTGGTAATATGTAGAGTGTGATCCTATCACGCTGAGAATTAGACCTCCTTTTCGCACCCTGCCCTACAAAGAACTGGTTTTCCTACTTTGTTTGCACCTAGACCAGTTTGTGCTGAATCCAGTGGACTCAGATTACAATAATGGCATTTTCTGTGAGGGGTCTGTGTCTTATTGCACTGGTGGGAGTTATAGGTTATCTCTATAGGGATACATTTGATCCAGGTAAGAGTCACAATACATTGGGGTAACTTGTTTTAGGATGGGGTAAGTGAGAAATCTTTTGGCAAGTCATCTTTTTTTTTTTTAAGTTACCTGTTTTAAGAAACAATGATTCCATCTAATTCTATAAAGGCGACTCTTTAGTTAGGGAATCCTGTATAATTCTGTAAAATAAATGATTTATTGTTAAGGTATTAGGGGGGATGACATTTTTGTTCTTGTTCAGTGGATTCATTAAAAGCAACATGTAATATACCTCAACAGGACAGAAAGTAATCTTTTTTTTTAATCTGAAGAAAAGATATTTAAATTAGTAAATATTTTTTTGAGATGTTTGACAGGCTACTAAGCGTGTTTTTATCTTTCTTTTTCTTGACATGATGTCTGTCACAGCCAGTCTTGCCAATGCTAGGGTCCTTGTTACTGGTGCCAGCACAGGCATCGGAGAAGAGATAGCGTATCACTATGCCAAGGCAGGAGCTGAGATTGTACTAACTGCAAGAAGGGCAAGTGCTCTGGAGAAGGTGAGCAGGTGGGCATAATGTAAACAGAGTGTAACAAGGGAGGGGGTGACTGTGTAAATATAGGACAAATAGAAAGATCAGTGCACATTGTGTTTAATGGCAGACTGACTGATCTAGTTTAATTCTTTTTATACACATTTAAATCCATTTTATGCTTATTATAAACACTGACTTTCCTAATGTGTTAGACATGAGCCTATATGAGTTTTATGCTGCCCTATGCCATTCAGACTTGTGTTCCCCCACTACACAGTTGCAGCTCCTCCTTTCCCTTTTATATATTGCAAATCATAAGTGTATGTGTGTTTTTGTATATATGATTTGTCAGAAAGAATCATGTACACTTACAGACAGAAATATCACTGCATATAGAAATTTATGATATACAATCATATTTAAATTTACTGCACTGGCATGTTCAGACAGCCTGCAAATGCGCTGACATAGGCCTGGGGCTCATGGATAGACCTAGGCAGAACCACCAGGTTTTAGTCCCTACCTTGTCTGTAGAAAGACCATTCCTTATATTCACCACCCTTTCCGTAAAACAGTAATCACTTCAAAGCTTTCTATCCCAATAATCATACCTTTACCCTAATATTTCTGAAGGGAAGCAGGAGCGGGCATTGTTGAACTGGAATTTGAGCTTGTGCAATTGTGCCAAATATCTTTCACCTCATAGATGGGAGGAATCTATCTGTCTGTCACTCCTATCACAGTCTGTTCATAGGGTGTCTTAGAGAGGAGGGAACTATAATAAACTGCACAGGTTTTTAATTAAAAATGTTTAAAGGTATATGCAAGTGAGCTGGGTTATGAATGCATCTGATAGAGGAGAATTAGTAGTGTATAAAAACATGATTTTGCATGAAAACATCCCAAAATAAACATTAATTAGCTTACCCTGAAGTTAGCAAACTTTCCTGTGTTTTTTTGGCATTTGCATTTTATCGTGTACATCCCTAGAAAACTACAACTTAATTAGCATAACATTCCAATTCAGGATCAGGCTAATACATTGTATCATTCTTCACCTCAGTGGCTTCTGGCATGTGCTTAGTACAAGAACTGCAATAGTTACTTTCTGTGCTCTGTACCAGAAAGGTCAAAATTTGTATCTTGCTGTATTTCCTGTGGGTACACTGTTGTATTTCCTGTGGGTACACTGTTGTATTTCCTGTGGGTACACTGCTGTATTTCCTGTGTGTACCCGGCTTATGTAAGCGTCCTGTGGGTGTGAACCACTGGATTTGACTTTTGTGCAAATAACTTTGTAAGTAAACTGGACTTTTCTATATAGCACATGTTTTCATGCCTTACTAATTCTCCTCTATCAGATGCATTCATAACCCAGCTTACTTGCATATACCTTTAATCTTAAGGTGAAGGTAAAAAAAAACAATTTTATAGGTGGAAGAAAAAAAAGTCTTGATTGTGGATATGATAGAAATGGATAGAATAGATTGATAGAAATGATAATCCACAAACACCTCATCAACAATCCACACTTGTTCTGAATCATGTAGCATGTATTCTCCATATTCCAGGCCAGACACATGACCCTGCTTCAGTTATGTTGTTATCTATTGGAGTCCTCAACTTCATCCAGCTAGTACTTGTCCACTCAGGAGCTGTTCTAGATGCGTGGTTTCCAAGTCAAGCCATGGTATAGGAATAACTCTAATCACAATGGGGTTATTCATAAACCATTGACTGTCTGGGGTTCCATGAAGATTGGTTTTAGAATCAGGCATTAATCATTAACACTTGATCACTTATGATGGTTTAAATTATAGACACATTTGTGTGTCATCAGCACAGCAAAGATAGTCTCCGTTTGACATGCTCCATTCTTGTATCATAAGATCACCCACAGGAAGCATGTACACAGCAAACAACATGGAAGATAAAATGGATCCCTGTGGAATGTTTTCCAAATGATTTGCCATAAATTACTGTTAGCTATGAAATGATAATCCTGACAGCTGAAGATGCCTTTTCATCCTAAACTATGGGACATGGAGGTTGGCCCTCCTAATACAGTTTTATATTGGGACACATTTAGAAGGATATAACTCTGAGACATGGAGTCTGTCTTCCAACTGCAGAGTAGCACACACAGGAGGTAGGTATCTAATTTGTACCAGTTTTGATAGAAACAGACTTTGGAATATTGCCTGGCCTGGAATGGACAAGTAATTCTAATACATGGCTTTTATTTGCTACAGGTTAGGACAAAATGCCTGGAACTTGGAGCAAAGAAAGTTGTCCTGGTTGTTGCAGATATGGGGACCCAAGAGGCTCCGGAACGAGTGGTAGAGCAGGCGGTTACTGCACTTGGTGAGTTAGGATGTGAAGGCTGAGCAGATGGGTTAGAGACAATATATACTGTACTATAGGGACACTTTGAGCCTCAATCAATTGCAAGCCCGCAAGTCGCGGGATGTAGACTGTATGTCTGTGGGCCTGCGGTGAGCCTACAGCATCCGCAACTTATGGTGCTATTTAATTGGCCAAGCCCGCAGGTCCTGGGCCAGATAGCGCACATCGTAAACCATGCTATCGTATGTAGCATTTGCGAGCGTGAACATGATCAATCAAGCAAAGCCGTAACTCCTGATTAGAAAAAGCTAATGGAAACAGAGATCATCATTGTTACTTCAGGCTTGAATTACGAATTACGATCAGTCCCACATTCCAGATATAATGTAATATTGATAAAGACGTAAATATGATATTCTATCACGTGCGAGTTCCATTATATGTATTAACACATTGATTGCCGTAATCAATTTAACACGGAAATTAAACATGAAAAAAAGTATTTTTTGGGGTCGATTTGTGAGCTTGAGAATGTTGTGCTATTAATTCTAAGACCTAACATCACTTTCCCTTTTAATAAAAGTACAGTAGTGTGTGTATGTGTGCATTTACAGTGCTCCGTACATGTCATTAAGCCCTTTGTGAGTCCTCCTTGATACCCGTGACTTGTGGTTCGACTTTTGCCATTTGTGGGCTTGACGGCTTGCTTATAGAGGAGGAAATGTTGGAGGGGCGTTAACTTGCTATGTGAACCATCACAGTGAATTGGAGGCCAAAGGTCGTAACTCGATCGGAGCCTGCAAAAAGACGCCAATTAAATAGCAAAATAACTTGCGGGCTACATTTCCGAAGCCCCGATCTCCCGAAAGATCAATTGAATGAGGCTCTTTGTGTCTAACATTGTTTTTTATGTCACTGAACATACACACTACAGATCCCCTGCAATTAAAAGTAAGATAAATCTGTTCAAGTTAGTAAATCACATTCACTATCCAATTTGCTAATGTATACTTGAGGTTAATGTATACATATAACACTGAGCCTGAAGTTAGGGTCAGTTTACAGTGAAAAAACTTCTTAAAATTGAATTCTTAAAATGTATGCATATTTCACAATTTTATGAGCTTTTATCTAACCCAATTATTTCTTTAAAATCTGCTTCTCTGCAGACAGTGTGCCTGCATGTTCTGAAAGGACCAAAAATAACAAGCACCATGTAAATGTCAAAATAACTCTCACTGTTGCAACAGAAATATGTAATCTTAATAATTTGGGTTCTTTAGACATTCTAATGTCTATGGATGATAATGTGGAATTTATTATTGCAATAAAATCTATTATGAGCATTTTATAGGGAGCTTATCTTTTATTTTCTATTCCGGACCTATGTATCTTGTGCTGCAGAGATCACTGCTTAGGGTCAGGCTTAATACACAGTTTGAGTGTCAGAAAAGGCATCATGGCAGCATTCAAAAAGAGTTTCAAATAAAAAACAAGTGTTACACATTTTCATTTTGATGTTGAGTGCTCTACATGATGGCCCAGGGTCTAATACAGTTTTAACAACTTCAGTGGTCAATTAAGTTTAAATGTGCTTGAATTGAACAGGAAATAGTCTGTGTACACAGAGCCTACTGTAGAGGTGTCATAGTGCTAGATCACTACTCATTGGCTGACAGGGACAAGCCCTACAGGGCAATTATACATTCAAATTAGTTTACTCTGCAACAAGGCCTTCATAAAACACACTGAGGTAAATTACTAAATACTCTAAGATAAAACAAAGACAACATGCTTCCCAAAGCCCTGTAATTTGGTAAAAAGATGAGATGTTTGTAGATGTAAATATATAACAAATATAAAATATAAAAATACGCATTATGCATTTTTAGAGAAAATCTAAATGTTAACAGATTGTAACTGATCCTTAAAGAGACTGTTACCCATACTCAAGTTTTTGTTGTTAAATTATTCTTAAAGAGCATGAGAACATTGGTATGGTCATTTCTTTCTACTGTGAATAATTCCTGAGAAAAATCAGCATTCTCTGTGCTGTATTATTATGAAAATGAGCAGCTCCTGAATACTAAATACTTTCTTTGCTGTACTGATTTGGAATACAGTTTACTTGTCTGTCTTTGCGTTTTCAAAAACAATGCCCCATTAAAGAAAGACCTCCCGATGCCCTTTATTAAGCACCTAGTACATTGGGAGAGAGATACTGACGTCCAACTGGGAGGGAATCACATATTGATTACATACATGTTTAAGAAAGAGGGAAAAAAAACAAGAAGAAAAATGTTTGTGGTAACAGAAAACAAAAATGTAGAAACAGAAAATAGGCATAGCTCATATCTGAAAACGTAATTTTTTTAATGTTTTATTTTTATTTCCAGGTGACTCGGTTTGCAGCTCTGATCAAGCGATATATTCTGCAGTTTCTTGTTCTACCTGAGGATTCTAGCAAAATTATTGGGGTGTACATGGCTGTGCATAGAGCTGCTTCTGAGCTTACTCATGAAGCCTGGAGGATCACCCTCTATAATGTACATGGAATCCTCCTAGAGTGACTCAGCAGCAAAGGAGGAATGTAGTGCTTGATCAGAGCTGCAAGTGGTGCCACAGAGAATACAAATACAATGTTTTAATTTTAAGAACGTTTTTTTAAATAATATGCTCAATTTAAATTCTTTGGCACACTGCCCTAAAAAACGTTCTTACAATGGTCCTTTAAAAGAGCATTGCTAAGTACCAAACATGGTATTTTTTAAAACTAGAGAAAATACCAAATACTTTATCAACTGAATGTTATTAAAAATACAATAAATGTACATGGCATTCTTCCGCCATTTACCCTTTCTGATCCAAGAACTTGCCTTTATCTCTTTGATATTAATATTTATAAATAATTACTAAAAATAATATTGGATTTTACTAAGATTTTACGCAGCACACTATACAGAGTGTAATTATTGTTAATGATTGATAATTACTCATTTGAGTTTGTACATGCATAAAAAGCTATAATTAATTTGAACATGTGTAGAGTAGTAGTTTGCTACTAAGACTAAAGGGGCTGGTCAAATAAGCTGATTGATAGGTAAAAAATTACAAACCCCAACATAAGTTTACTGTAAGAAGATGCATTTTTTTAACAGTTGATAAGGTAATTGTTATTACATATTGGTTTGAAAGATACCTTTTACTGTGTCCCTTTATATTACACCATATTCCTATGATATGTAGCAATATTTGGCAGTTTAAGGCAATTGTTGAAATGATCACCCTCTACTTGCTGGTAAACAAAAGATAGTAGACAGTAGTTTGTGATTCCTTCATGTGGAAAAGGGTAAAGTACATATACCGTATGTGGATGAGAGGTTGTGCTGTACAAAGTCCTACAGATACGGTATCTTCACATCTTTTGCTGGTACAAATAGGATCAGGTTCATCAGATCAGTAAGCCAACATCCAGCCTACATAGCCTTCTCTGGACTTTGATATTGACAGATGTTTGACTATAACACACTACCATAAAGGAAATGTGCGAATACAGTAGTTTGAAAGGACCTTGTTATGTTTTGTTCTCTTCAAGGATCTCTAAAATCATCTATTAAAAAAGAGGAGCTAGGAATTAGTGTAGTAAAAAGGCAAACACGTTACAGCCCTACCAGTAAGCCAGGTTGAGAGTTCTCCTTTATAGAGAAGAGAGATGTATCTACATTTTATGCAACCCAAAACTTTCCCTCCTAGTTTCTTACTCTTTTTCTTGATTATTTTTCTTCCCTGCTACCTTCTACTTCAGTTGCTTTACTTTTACTCTCTCTTGTGCAATATCTTTTATGTAAATGCTCAAAAACCTATATATCTTACATTTACTGTTGCCTTTATCCTTACAAATTGAAAATGTTTAGGTAAACTAGTTTAGATCTTTCCACAGGAGGGGATAGGTCCTTGACCACACGTAAATACTGTGGTGTTTTTTTTTTCTCTGTATATGTATTTTTTCATGATAATTAATTAATGAATGAAATCATAAATTAATATACTTTACCTATTTGTAAGTAATATATGCAGCAAGCAATGTGCTGAAGAGCTAACAATCTGTTTTGCTGTTCCTGCAGCATACAATGTAGATTTGCAGTGTTGTTGAGCTGAGGTGTAAGTGTCAGCAATGTGTGCAGTGTGCAGTGTAAATAGGCTGCGTGCATGAGGGGAAGCGTTAGTGTAGCTGTGCAGTTCCGCATTCTGTAAGTTAGTGTTGTAAAATGGAGGTTAATGTGGATGTGTTACGCGGGTGTGGATGATTTTGCGTCCTTGCTAATAGTGTATCTTGTACCTCGTACGGTGTTGTGTAAAAGTCATATGTGCCTGGCAGTGTTTTGGGGTCGTGTAGCCTCTTTTTCGTTTATTTCAGCTGCAATTTTTTCTGTTGCTTAGGGAATTTTTGAGTGTGTCTAAATTGGACTTAAATTTGCGTGCAACCTGACTCACAGACGTCCTGGCTGTCCCCCCTTGCTGTGTGTATTGTTTTTTTATTTATTTGTGTGTGTATTTTGTGTTTTTTTTATGTTTTTCGCTGTGCGCGGCTTGGCCGCTAAGTTCGTATTTTTGCGAGTTCGTAATTCTTTTTTTCGAAGTCCCGCGTCTCGTATTTTTTTGTGTAAGTATGTAATTTTTTTTTCTAAGTCCCGCGGCTCGTAGTTTTTTGTGTAAGTACGTATTTAGTCAGCTTCTGTGGCTGTTTGTAACTGCTTGTGAGGTGCCTTAGAGTATCAACCTCCACAAATGCGGTCCCTCGCTTTGCGAGGGTCCGCGTTTGCGGCCTGCAATGAGCCTTTGGGTCATTGCAGCCGACGTTGGAGCCTCCACCTCCGCAAATGCGCACCTCGCTTTCCAAGGGTCCGCATTTGCGGCCCGAACTGCGTCCCTTTCTTCGCTTTGCGAGCTTGCAAAATGTGACGAAGCTTCACAGTTTGACAACTATTATATGTGATAGGAGCAACCGGACAATGTAATTTAACAGCCCTTGTAGAGCTGATCACCCTTCTATAAAAGTAATCATCTGTCCCTTTCCCCTAATAAAATAAAGGTCTACATTTACCAAAGCCACTGCTAGTAGCTAGTAGTTTTTTGTGTAGGCAACAATAAAAACAGAGGTGCTCAATCTGAGAATGAACAATAATAAAATAGACTAGTTCTATAGGCATAGTAATCTACTCAGAGAGCAACACCCTTTTATCTCACTCATTCATAGGGAGAAATATCCTGTAGTATATAGCGATCCAGTCCCCAAATGCCAGGCAATTCTACCCTACAGGAGAAACAGCAAACCCCAGACATACTTTTTGGGCTCTATGGGCCTTATCATTGAGGTGTAGCTGAACTTACTGAGGCACAGTGAGCAAGGAGCCCACCTTTGGAGCTCCCTATCACCCTTAAGGAGACTAAGCCTTATGGGTCATCTCTGTAGGCAACAACAAAAACAGTGGTGCTCAATCTCAGAACAAACTATACTAAAGTAGGCTTGTACTATAGGCATAGTAATCTACTCAGAGAGCAACACTCTTTTAGTCACTTTTGCCATTCATAGTTTTCTGTGCTAATGTATTTGAAGATTATTGCTACCATCTATTCCACATATTTATTTTTCTCCATCATAGCACACACCGTTGCAAAAGGATCAGCCAAAAAGTTTCTAGGTTTTATTGCGACTTTCCTGTGCTAAGATAATAATCTTTATGAAGAAAAGTATTTTTTTTCTTAATTTACTAATCAAGGATAATCTTTATTATGTCACTGTTGTCATTCAGGAAATACGTTCCTGAAAGATTCTAAGAAAATAATTAGTTTTTCTTCTCTTCTCTGCAGGAGGTTTAGATTATCTGGTGCTAAACCATATTGGATGGACCCCATTCCAGATATGGGATGGAGATGTGAACCACACACGTTGGTTAATGGAGGTGAGGGTGCTCTTGTCTCTCCACTCACATCATATTTCTGGCATTCCCCTATCTCCCTCATACTGTTCTTACCTCACTCTCTTTTGGTTGCTTTGTTTTCCAGGTTAATTTCCTGAGTTATGTTCACCTAGCTACTCGTGCCCTACCTTACTTGGAACAATCTGGTGGCTCCATCGTTGTTGTTTCGTCTCTTACAGGTTAGGAGCATGATAAAAGATACATGTCATATAAGGATATGCTTTAGCCATTATATTCTGCTTTGCATTGTTACTATTACTTTTTATTGAAATATAGCTAATGTGACCTTGTTCTGTTTTTATTATATATTCTGGTCTTTAATATTTTATTTCATTACATTCCTTTGAATATTCATATTGTCTTCATAATTTGCCTTTAACCACCTTCCCAATTTTTGGACCATTTTTATGCTTGGATGCCTTTCTGTCTTTCATCATACCATCTTTAATCCTGGGCCACTTTAACATCTCTATCGACGACCCTGTAGGTCAACCTGCCTCCAACTCTCAATAGCATCCTCATTTCACTTACCACAGTGGACTTCTTCTCCAAAACATTGTGATCATCACACCATTGACCTTGTATTCTCTAAATTCACCAGTGCCCCCTTTCCACTCTCGGACTATCACCTCCTAATCTTCTGTCTCAATAGTACACCCATACCACCCCTATCATCTCAGTCTCCAAGAATCTAGAGATCTCACTTTTACTGACACTCAGCAAATCTCCAACACACTTACTCTCTCCAACATAATGATACTTTCCTGCCATAACATTGCTGCTTCACAATATTACCATGCATTATCCTCTGTACTTCACAAAACAGCTCTCAATACGCTGTGCCATCTCAAATGTGCTCAGCTATGACCATGGGATTCCCGCACCACTGGAGGAAATCATGTAGTGGAGGCAGATCTCCTCCACTACAACTTTATTCTCTGGTCCTACATTGATGCCCTTAACCTTCCTAAACAAATATATTCCTCATCCCTAATATCCACTTTGTCAGCCAACCCCAAACTCCTGTTGTCAACATTCAACTCTCTCTTCTGCCCACCTCGATTGCTCCCTTTGCAACATGCTGCTGAAACATAATGCTGAGACGTGGTCCCTTATAGGCTATGTCAGAACACTGCACATCCAGCTCTATGGAGTCTGCTTAAGCTGCAGTGCAGAGGAGAAGCTACTTCTAGGGCAGGCGGTGCAAGGTACCAGGGCCCTTCTCTTATAGGGCATCAATGCAAATTAAAAAAACCTACAGGAGGTAAGGGGAGCTCTGCTAAAGTGAATATGTGTGTATGTGTGTGTATATATACTGTATATATACAAATACACCAGGGCTCTCCATTCACTAGCTCCGCCACTACTGCAGTGGGCAGACCGAAACAGGGACTATTTATTTGATTTAAAGGTATATGCAAGATAGAGGAGAATTTATAGTGTCTTAATAAAATTGTTTGCATGAAAAAAATTCAAAGTAATCAGTTAGCCAGTAGCCTGAAGTTTGCTGAATTTCTTGCATTTGCAAACAGTTTTCTCTCAACGTTGACATCCCCTGAAATTCCCTGGAAAAATTAGCACAAGTGATACATTGTATCATTTTGGCCTGGGGATTGTGCAGGCATGCTCAGCTCCCTGAGTCACATGATTTCAGACACTTTCCTTTCCTTTAGCCAATCAGCAGCTTGTATATCCGGTACCTTTTTTTAATGAAATATCCAATATGCGCAGTGCCAATGCTGGGGGAGTCTACATCACACCGAGCACATTTTCTTTTGTTTGCAAAAATGTTTTGCATTTTTTCATGCAAACATTTTTTGCTAGGTGAGTTATGATGCATTCTACAGGATTAATCCATAACCCACTTCACTTGCATATACCTTTAATGCAGTAAAGACAGAGCTTAAAAGCACTCCTTAATAAAAAAAAGTACATAGTGAAACATTGGTATATTATATACCTAGTAAAATCCAGAAAATATCCATATTCCTTTAAATGGAAGAGAACATTGTAACTCAGGATAGATGAATATTACTATAGGGAAGTGTTACAACAAAGCATGAAACAGTGCTGGGTGCAGAGGATAGATCACTGTTATTCCAGAGGAGGAGGCAGCTTTAGGGCAGGGGTATTGTTTTTACAGATTTAAGGAGCAGTATGTGAAGATAAAGTGTGACCTAGTACCATTCAAACGAGTTAGGGCAAGTACAGAAATGCAATATATGATGAAGAATATTTATATAAGATAAAGTGTTGTCTCAAACACAGCTTACTCATCATCTCTTTA
The DNA here is from genome assembly GCA_027410445.1 of Discoglossus pictus. Taxonomy (NCBI): domain Eukaryota; kingdom Metazoa; phylum Chordata; class Amphibia; order Anura; family Alytidae; genus Discoglossus; species Discoglossus pictus. The sequence goes on from CM050163.1 coordinate 290,880,663, forward strand.
TATATTTTGATATATTCCCTGATATTTGTATATGTTTATATTAATTTGACAGTAGAATGTAAATTATTCACTTCTTCACATATTTTTACCAGGTAAAGTTTCCATCCCATACACCACTTCCTATGCTGCCACAAAATTTGCCCTGGAGGGTTTCTTTGGGTCTTTGAGACACGAACTCACCATGCTTAAGTCTTCTGTGTCCATCACACTCTGTATCCTTGGCCTTATTGACACTCAGTCAGCAATGGAGAAAATAAAGTAAGTGGGGAATGGACTCTATATACTCTACCAGCTTTTTGACTCTGAGCCCTGTCTTGTATGCTCTTGCTCCATATCTCATTAGCAGATGTTCTTATTCAGAGTTATACTTAACTCAGGCACAAAACACTGTGTCTGGGAACGATTTCAAAGTTTGAGTCTGTTACTGTATTTGATGTCTAGTGAATTGCTCTGTGTCCACAGAGACTGGGACATATTTTACCTTGGGTTTGATTGCATCATTGTTTTTAGCATGGCTATACAATAAGAGCTGCAATACTTATATATGAACTCTATTCAATGCATCAATGCCCATTATGTCTACAGCTACCTGGAAGCAGACACTCACTCAATAATTACCTAAATTCCCTTATGTGACTTGTGTTTTAATGAATTACAATTATATTGTATATAGCTACTTGCCCGTCAAAAATGACAGCATTCAAATTTAAAGGCTGTCAATGCTGTTTGCCACACAATGTGAGCACCTTCTGCTCACATCACGAGCCCTGTGATGAGCGCCTTTGGCGCTCATCGTATGTCTCACAATGAGCGCCTTTGAGGCTCATCGTGAGCTGCACAATGAGTAGCTTCGCCACTCATTGCAAGCCTTGGCAACCCACAATTTTCGTGGTTCTCAATGATCACCTTCAGTGCTCATCGCGATCCTCTCCCCACTCTCTGACCCCTGTGTCTGTTCCCCCCTCTTGCCCTGCCCTGTGTCTTTTGTTTTTCCTTATTCCCCCTCCCCCGTGTCTCTTTTCGTCCGTCTCTTAGCCCTGTGTCTCTTTCCACCCTCTCCCTCTTCTGTGCCTTTCTCCTCTGTGTCTGTGCTGCAGTTTTGCGTGGCTCGCCATGAGTGCCCTTGCTTGCATTATTCAGCTGAGTGTTACTGTCTAGCTCTAAGTGTTACTGGCTTCGGGGTCGTTTTTATTGCCTACAGCCTCGTTTTCAGCAATTTATATTTTTTCGGCTGCTATTTTTTTCTCACTTTTCGATCGCCAAAAAACACCAAATATGCCTCAAATTATGTCACAGGCTCCCTGGCACCAACCCCCCCGTGCTGTGTGTGTAATTTACTTATTTTTAATTATTTGGCTTTTTTTAACAGACTTTCGAGTTACGCGCTTGAAAAAAATTTGGTTGTTGAATTACTAAATTGCGTACCTTGCGAGCAGCGACAAAGTGCTCCTGTTTTTGGTGGTGATCGCAAAATGCTCCGTATTTCGGCAGTGATCTTGGCCATCGACATGAGCGCCTTTTGTGCTTATGTCTAGGCTGTTTTAAAGTCCTGCAAGCCTTCGGCGCTCATTACAGCCTAACTCCCGCGGGCCTCGAGATGCTGCAATGAGCGCATTTGGATCTCATTACAGCCAAAGTCCTACGGGCTTCGAGATGTGCGCCTGTGGCACCTTTGGCGCTCATTGCAGCCCTGCAACTGCGTGCCTCGATTCCTGATGCCTGCAGTTCCGGCCCTTTGCGAGAGCCGCAATTATTTAACATTGCGTGACCAACAATCGTAGTTGTGGAACTATTATATGTGATAATACAGTATGTGTTTAGTCTAGAGTGATTTGTCTTATTGATCCTTACAACCTGAATCCCAATATCCTGATTATCTGGCCTAAATACAACCCCTAAAGACTAATATTGCAAGAGAATGTACTGAATAGGAAGATGTAAGACAATTGCAATGGGGGGAGGGGGGGGCATTGCATTTGTAAGGCTTATACAATCCAATAAGAAGATGGATATACTGTTCAGTACCAACATTAGGCTAAGTCTTGTATATGAAATAAGGTAATTGTTGCTTTATTTTCTTTGTTTTCCCCAGAGATAAGATTACAATGCCTGCATACCCTGCCAGTGATGCTGCCCTTGCTGTAATCTCAGGGGGTGCAGGCCGCTTTCGGGAGATCTATTACCCATGGTATGTAAGGTACGCTTGCCTCTTCCGGGACTGGGCTCCAGACACCAGAGATTGGCTGACCCAGCGTATCTACCATTACAGCTCTGAGGAACATGGAACATCAAGCTGAGCCAATTCAGAGGCCGACAGAAAATATAAACTGCACAATACAGACATTTCAGTCACTGCTGTGCAATGACTCTGGTATAACTGACATGCTGAACATTTTATGTTTTTGAAAAGCTGTTTTTTTTTTTTTTTTTAAACAATGGACATGGTGACTACAATGCCTGAAACTTTATGGTACCCTGACACTCAAACACTTACCAGATCACTCCATAAAAAGGACAGTTTACCTAGCCCCTTAATTATTAGAACAATTAGAGGTTTATTGGCCCTTTTCAGTTAATATTTTTTCTTAGTTATACTGAACACCAGGAAAGTCCCACAATAACTGATTTGTTTTGGTCTTACAACTGTGCTTTATACCAACTTATAGTTAACTTTTTTCTTTTATGTTTTCTTTTTATTCTCTATGACTCCATTTGCAAATCTGATTAAGCACCACATTCCGCCTTTGCTACTGTGTCAATCTCAGTGGATTATTTTTAAATTATGGGGTTGTGGGGTTGTATATATGGCTGTACACAGGACTGCTTCTTCAGAGCCTGGAGGACCCCCCCAAAATTTACATAGAATCCTCTTAGAGTGACTCAGCAACAAAGGAGGAATGTAGTGCTTGATCAGAGTTGCAAATGGAGTCACATGGAATACAAATAAAACGTCTTAAAAATAAGTGAGATTTAAAAAAAATAATAATATGCTCAATTCTTCTTCTTTGGCATACTGTCTATGCAACAGGTGTATATGAAAGCATGACTAGACTAATGACCAATTCACGAAAATTAAATTGGAGTCTTAATATACAAAAATGTTTTAGAAACATAGTTTTGTTTGTTACTCTGCAATTGTTTGGGGAAACATTCACAAGTTTGGGAAGTACATGGATGTAATTAAAAAGTTATCCAAGACATTACATTTAGGAGACTCTGCTTTGGTCCTGGGTACTTCCATCTTGGACAGCTAGTCTGCCTGAATCCTGAGGGGAAGGTTTATACTACTGGGATTTGCTTACTGTCTCAGTACACAGCCAGCTAGACCAGCACATGAGGGGATCCCACCAATCAAGCTGATGTTCTAGATCGGAAAAGTAGGCACTCTGACCTTGAATAGCCTAGAAGCATGTCAGTAAAACAGACACTCTCTGCTAGAAAGATGTAACAAAATAATTGGACAAAACTAACAAATTTTATTGGTGAATATAGGAGTAATTTATACCATAAAAGCAGGGAGAATTGACTGGTAAACATTAACTTAGGAAAACAGTTTACATTTACCTCCCTCTGGTGACTTCATGGGAGAGCTCTGCCTGGAGCTGTGCAGGAGAGACATGACAAACCAGGTCATGTACAACCCTGGTGACAGGAGAACAAGTGCCAGGAAGTCATTCAGATTGTGGTGGAATATATTCTGGTCAACCACAATTGGGGCCTCTTAATTCTGTTATTCAGCCTAAGTGGAGTCCGCCTGTCTGGGCTATGCTTTTATTTATCTAGGACAGGGGCCCATCTCCGGCTACTCTTGGCGAACAGCACTCTAGGCAGTTAACTTAAAGTGGCACTTAACGCCACCTACGTTACCGCAGGTTCTATTTACATCAGCCTTGGCGACATTAGGAGTACCCTGCTGTCACAACCTACAATGATGATGGAGTATAGAGGATCCTAGTCCTCTTATCTCCTGTAGGTTTTAGACCTAAGATTTGGGTGACTCAGACTAATGGACCTTCCTTGCGGATGCAAGAGCATAAGTCCCAGCTTTTGGTAGTGTGCCTGGGAAAACCTGGAAAGGAGTCAGAAACGATCTCCTCTGCCAGCATATGCCCTTGGGTCAATAATACACCTGCACACAAAGTCTTGATGAAAATTATGAACCATGTTTTATTTTAGAACAGCATATTTAACCACATCACACAAGAATGGGGGAAGTGTGTCTTTTACTCTCCTCTGCCCATGCTATGAAGGCTGAGAAGCCTTCAGGCCATCCCATTGTTTCTGGGTGCCTGCCTGTCTGCTCTCCAGCTGTGAGCTTCCCATTGTTAGTTCTATGCTGGATACTTAGCTAATGGGATTAACAGGCCTTTGGGAACAAAGGAGGCTTGTCTGTATTCAACGGCTTCCCCTCTACAATATAATAACCTACTAATATAATAACATACATTCATATTTACAAATACAACACACAATGTTTCACACACATACAACCAACACATCCCACCAGCTCCCTCACATGACACCCATTACAATGAGCCTAAACATGGAAGGGATGGGGATATGCTAAGGGGTAAACTTATAATACTTTATCCCCTAGACCACAAAATAACCATATATCCATAACAAGTGGGCCGCAAACCTTTTGTTCTTCCACATGGCAACAGCATATGGAAGATAACCCAGCCCAAAATGGCCACTGCTGCCAGTCACAAAATGGCCCCAGCATAGTTCACACCAAATCCAATATGGCCACTGGCTGATTCATGACACCTGCCATCTAGGTACCATGAAACTAGATCAATTGATGAGGACTGTGATCCCTTGTGAAGTTATGTTGTTGTTAGCTGCAAGGTCAATCAGGATTAAGGGCTCTACTTTTAAGTATTGTCAGTAGCCACTAGATGGCGCCATCAGGTTTCAGGGAAGGCCTATAATTATTCCCCCTTCCACCTTGGCACAACTCGACGCCGCTGAATCGACAGCAAGGCCATCTCTATGTTCGGGCCTTGGGCACGCCTCTCATAGTTCAAGGCCTCTTCTGTCGACACGCCTTATATGCAATGTGCAGCAGTATTCCGAAAATCAGCTGTGCCATCTCTGCTGCTGCCAATCTTTTTTGTAGGGGAAGAGGGAAAGGACCAAACTTTTCTTCAGATCTTTATATTATATGAAAGAAAGGAAACAAAGGCTTTTTTGTAAATGTAGCATACTCAGATTGTGGTAAGTGGGTTCTTCAGGGTTCAGTATTAGGGTTGTTTTTTGGCATGGACTATTAAAAATAGTATGTAGTTTTAAATAAATAAAAGTTTATATTTTTTTCTTACTTTTTAACTTATTTGGTTTCTCCTTAAGCAGAGCTGCACTTGGGTGCTGGATCATCATGGAGTTTGGAAGCAGTCTGGGCTATGATATCACTTGCTTTGCCCTGTGACCTAACTAGCTCTGCCCCCATTGCCTATAGAGAGGTAACTGCTCTATGCAGCAGCCCAATAGGCCCCACCCAGTTATAATACACAGGCCTTGATTACCCCACCCCCTGGTCAGCTATACAAACATACAGAGCTATACAACAGTGTTGTAACTGGGTACATATTTATGAACCTTGTGCAAATCTGGATAAAACAGATTAACAGATTGTGGCTTGCAGAGTTGAAACGACTAGAGGCAGCTCCACCCTATAAGTCAATAAGTGGTTTGTATGCAGTAACTATCAAGGAGCCCTAAGAATTTAGTAAATCATATCTTTACTCCAACCACAAAACCACAGAGCCTAGCTGATAGGACGTCTGTACATAGACAAGCATTTTGTTAATAATGCAATTTTAGTAAAATCAGAAGTGGCATTTAAGCTTTAAGAAAGGAAGATTATGTCTATAAATGGCATGTCCACGGAGGCCTGTCAATACTTAAGGATTCCCGCTGGCACAAAGTTAATCATCTAAAGCAAGGAACAGAGCTGCTTTGTTTTTGGAATATCATGACAGAAAATAATGAGAAGATATCTAAAACATTGATTCTCCCCAAACCAGAATGGCAGAAAGTGTAATATATATTTTATCATTGTTGTGAATTAACAACATTGTGTACATTGAGTATCAATGTGTTGATCCAATTTCTTGATTATTATGATGATATAGAAGAATGTATTGGTTAATGAGCCAACAATAATTCTAGATAAGCAAATTGTATAACACTATGTATTTGGTATACAGTAATCTCAATAGTTGAGAATGTTTTTTTGAGTTTAGAATGGTCACAGTAATTTTGCACTTTTGATGTACGATAAAAATAAATAATTATTTTAGTAGTAGGATTATGTTTAACACACTAAAGATATATATGTACTTAAATCACTTTCATTTTTTAAAACTACAAATTTCTGTTGAAAGTAGTAGTAATTAGTGATGTCCCGAATAGTTCGCCGGAGAACTATTCGCAGCGATTTTCGCATATTCGCGTTCGCATCGAACAGCGAACACATGCGCTTTTCGGTCCGCCCCCTATTCTTTATCATTGAGGAAACTTTGACCCTGCACCTTACAGTCAGCAGACACATTCCAGCCAATCAGCAGCATACACCCCCTTCCAGGGACTTCCCTCTGAAGGACAGCCTCCATTTTAGAATCATTCTGAAGCTACATTCGTTGAGAGAGGACATATATTCTACCTGCTGCTGATTTAATAGGGAAATAGATAGCCAGGCTGTGTATTTAGCTTTCACTACACACCTGAAGGACTCATTTGATATCTGCTGCAAGGACAGCAACCCAAAAAGCCCCTTTTAGCGCTAGAACATCATTTATTTTATTTTATTATTTTTTATGCTGATTTAATAGGGAAATAGATAGCCAGGCTGTGTATTTAGTTTTCACTACACACCTGAAGAACTCATTTGATATCTGCTGCAAGGAGAGCAACCCAAAAAACCCTTTTTAGGGCTAGAACATCATTTATTTTATTTTATTATTTTTTTCTGTGTAATCTAATTGCATATGCCTGCCTGCTAGTGTGTGTGTGAGGCCTACTGCATCTACTCTGCCAACTTTTGCCAGTGCACAGTGACACTCATATCTGGTGCAACCGTAGTGTACGGTGACATAAACAACCCTTTTTTAACTGTAATCGATTGAATATCAGTTGCCTGCCTACAGGCGTGTGTGTGAAGCCTATTGCATCTACTCTGCCAACGTTTGCCAGTGCACAGTGACACACATATCTAGTGCAACTGTAGTGTACAGTGACACAAAACAACCCTTTTTTAACTGTAATCGATTGAATATCAGTTGCCTGCCTACAGGCATGTGTGTGAGGCCTATTGCATCTACTCTGCCAACTTTTGCTGGTGCACAGTGACACTCATATCTAGTGCAACAGTAGTGTACAGTGAAATAAAAGAACCCTTTTTTGACTGTAATCGATTGAATATCAGTTGCCTGCCTACAGGCGTGTGTGTGAGGCCCATTGCATCTACTCTGCCAACTTTTGCCAGTGCACAGTGACACTCATATCTAGTTCAACCGTAGTGTACAGTGAAATAAAAGAACCCTTTTTTGACTGTAATGGATTGAATATCAGTTGCCTGCCTACAGGCGTGTGTGTGAAGCCTATTGCATCTACTCTGCCAACTTTTGCCAGTGCACAGTGACACTCATATCTGGTGCAACCGTAGTGTACAGTGACAGAAAACAACCCTTTTTTGACTGTAATCGATTGAATATCAGTTGCCTGCCTACAGGCGTGTGTGTGAGGCCTATTGCATCTACTCTGCCGACTTTTGCCAGTGCACAGTGACACTCATATCTAGTGCAACCGTAGTGTACAGTGAAATAAAAGAACCCTTTTTTGACTGTAATCGATTGAATATCAGTTGCCTGCCTACAGCCGTGTGTGAAGCCTATTGCATCTACTCTGCCAACTTTTGCCAGTGCACAGTGACACTCATATCTGGTGCAACCGTAGTGTACAGTGACATAAAAGAACCCTTTTTTGACTGTAATCGATTGAATATCAGATGCCTGCCTACAGGCGTGTGTGTGAGACCAATTGCATCTACTCTGCCAACTTTTGCCAGTGCACAGTGACACTCATATCTGGTGCAACCGTAGTGTACAGTGACATAAAAGAACCCTTTTTTGACTGTAATCGATTGAATATCAGTTGCCTGTCTACAGGCGTGTGTGTGAGGCCTACAGCGCCTACTGTGCCAACTTTTGCCAGTGCACAGTGACAGTCATATCTGGTGTCACAGTAGCTTGCACGCATAGTACCACTAATCGTAAAAAAATGACAGGCAGAGGCAGGCCACCCGCAGGGGCCGTCGTGGCCGTGGTGCTGTGATTCCCTTTGGCCCCAGAATAATGCCCAGTTTTCAGAGGCAACGTACCCGGAACTTGAAAAGTTCTGAGGACATGGTTGACTGGCTAACACAGGACACCCAATCTTCTACAGCTTCCGCTCGGAACCTAGACGCACCATCCTCCTCCAGCTTAGCTTCGGGCCCCTCTCCAGTTACCACTCGCCCGCCTGCCGCCACCACCAACACTAGCACCACAGCCGCTTCACTTGATCCATCAGCAGAGTTATTTACACATCCCTTGGAAGAAATGAGTGATGCACAAACATTAGTGCCAGAGGATGTAGATAACAGGGATATGTCCCAGTCAGGCAGCATTCCACACATGGACGTACGGTCTGATGATGATGATGATGTTGTACCCGGTGCTGTTTCCTTTGTTGAGTTGTCAGATACAAGTGAAGCGGTTGATGATGACGATGCGTCCGTGGATGTCCCGTGGGTGCCCGCTATAAGAGAAGAAGAACAGGAGAAAAGTTCAGATGGGGAGACAGAGAGGAGGAGGAGACGAGTTGGAAGCAGCAGGAGGTCATCGAAAGTAGCTAGTGGCACAGTCAGACAGCATGTATCGGCACCCGGGGTCAGCCAGACAGCACGCCAGTCAACGCATGCTGTTGCCACCACCAGAATGCCGTCATTGCAGAGCTCAGCAGTGTGGCAATTTTTTTGTGTGTCTGCCTGTGACAACAGCGATGCTATTTGCAACCTGTGTGAAAAGAAACTGAGTCATGGGAAGTCCAACACCCACCTAGGTACAACTTCTTTGCGAAGGCACATGATGTCACATCACAAACGCCTATGGGATCAACACATGAGTACAAGCAGCACACAAAGTCAAAGCCGCCATCCTCCTCCTTGTCCAGCATCTTCAGCCACGTCAACCACTGCTGCCCTGCTTGCCCCCTCTCAACCATCCGCTACTCCGTGTCTCGCCCTGAGCAGTCCCTGCTCATCTGCCCACAGTCAGGTGTCTGTCAAGGACATGTTTGAGCGTAAGAAGCCAATGTCACAAAGTCAACCACTTGCCCGGCAACTGACAGCTGGCTTGTCTGAACTCTTAGCCCGCCAGCTTTTACCATACAAGCTGGTGGAGTCTTAGGGGGTTCAAAAAATTTGTAGCTATTGGGACACCGCAGTGGAAGGTACCCGGCCGAAATTTCTTTGCACAAAAGGCAATCCCCAACCTGTACTCGATTGTGCAAAAGGAAGTAATGGCATCTCTGGCACACAGTGTCGGGGCAAGGGTCCATCTGACCACAGATACCCGGTCTGCAAAGCATGGTCAGGGCAGGTATATCACCTACACTGCGCATTGGGTAAACCTAGTGATGGCTGCCAAGCATGGAATACGTGGCTCTGCAGAGGAGTTGGTGACACCGCCACGACTTGCAGGCAGGCCTGCTGCCACCTCCTCTACTCCTCCTACTCCATCCTCTTCTATAACTTCCTCGGCTGAGTCCTCTTCTGCTGCTGCTATGTGTTGCTCCACATCAACGGCACCCCTCCAGCTCCACAGATACTATTCCACATCCCGGATACGGCAGTGTCACGCCGTCTTGGAGTTGACTTCCCTGAAAGCAGAGAGTCACACCGGACCAGCACTCCTGTCCGCCCTGAACGCACAGGTGGATCAGTGGCTGACTCCGCATCAACTGGAGATCGGCAAAGTGGTTTGTGACAACGGAAGAAATTTGTTGGCGGGATTGAATTTGGGCAAGTTGACACATGTGCCGTGCATGGCATATGTGTGTAATCTGATTGTACAATGCTTTGTGCATAAGCACCCAGGCTTACAGGACGTCCTGAAGCAGGCCAGGAAGGTGTGTGCCCATTTCAGGCTTTTCTACACGGCCATGGCGCACTTTACAGATATTTAACTGTAATCGATTGAATATCAGTTGCCTGCCTACAGGCGTGTGTGTGAAGCCTATTGCATCTACTCTGCCAACGTTTGCCAGTGCACAGTGACACACATATCTAGTGCAACTGTAGTGTACAGTGAAATAAAAGAACCCTTTTTTTTCTGTAATCAATTTGTCAGAACTTCTGTATGAATAAAGTTCTATCTTATATGGATATTATAGTATAATATGATATTCCAATTATTAACTACTATTTTTATATCCATTGTATTAATATTTTATATGCTGTATATTTATATATATACCTATGCATGCAATTCTATTACTTGAATATATCTATGTGAAAGATATGTTTTCACAGCTGCCCACCAGTGAACTATCCATGATTTGAATAATCCATTGTTCTATAAGAGATAATTATCTGACTGAACTCCTAAGTCTAGGTAATAAAATCACTACTTAAATTTTCACATGTGAAAAATTTGTTTCATAGACACCAAGTCTAGTAAACAGAATAATAAATCTGTCTAGGGATATCTATTTGATAACATTCTTATGACTTCATCTTGTTTATAGGTTGTGGGTCAAAGGGGTCATTAGCTAATTAAAAGGGATGAAAATTCAAAGGTCCGAGAGCGCCATCTTATGGTTAAAGGAATAAACGTCTCTATAGAAAAATATATTCTTTATAAAATTTAAATAAGTGATGACATCATGAAAAGATTCTATTGGTTATTAGATACTTTAACTGATTTGGGATTCTGATAGGCAAATAAGCAAGAAGTATAATTATGGATAGAAACAGGATCTGAAAAAAAAAGAAGGAGACAAGGAGGAGAGAAAAATAAGGAAAAAGAAGATAAAAGTTTCTATCTATGGAGAAGTCAAAACAACTTTGGAATTAACCAGTGGAATTTTGTCATAATTGGTAATGTATAAATTGAGATATTTTATTTTATGATATAATAGAAAACCACTACCATAATTTCTCTGGTTGGTTTATTTCTTACCAAAAATTTATTTAGATTTCCTTTTGTCATTGAAATTTATAGATCCGGATATAAATTTTAATACAAAATTAGATATCTCATTTTTCTTTTTGACCAATACAGAAAAATTTACTTACTTAGCTAATTTATCAATTATATTATAAAATACTTTACTATATTGTGTTATGTTCAATACATTCCTATGTAGCTATATATTATAATATCATTAGACATTGTTAGTACATGCTAAAAATGTTATTAAGAATGAATTTTCTTAATTGATTTATCAGATTTTGTTCTATGGGTTGTTATTCCAGGTTTCATTGCTCATGTGAATAAGATATATACTTTTATTTTTAGATTTTAGAACTGTATAGAAAATATCATAAATAATAAGTATTACAATATGAAGTATTAATTTTCTTTTTTTATCTGGCTGAATATACTGTGTTTTATCTGCATTTGATTTTGATATATTACTGTGTTTTATTTGCGTTTGATTTGATATATTACATTTTTCATTAGACTAGTTGATTTTGGTATTTTCAATAAATGTTATTTTATAAAAAGGAATATGTGTCTATAAATTGATTCTGAACTCAAAATTCATTATTCTATATTATATAGAAAATAATATGTCGTATTAATCCCGACATATTGAATATCAGTTGCCTGCCTACAGGCATGTGTGTGAGGCCTATTGCATCTACTCTGCCAACTTTTGCTGGTGCACAGTGACACTCATATCTAGTGCAACAGTAGTGTACAGTGAAATAAAAGAACCCTTTTTTGACTGTAATCGATTGAATATCAGTTGCCTGCCTACAGGCGTGTGTGTGAGGCCCATTGCATCTACTCTGCCAACTTTTGCCAGTGCACAGTGACACTCATATCTGGAGCAACCGTAGTGTACAGTGACATAAAAGAACTCTTTTTTGACTGTAATCGATTGAATATCAGTTGCCTGCCTACAGCCGTGTGTGAAGCCTATTGCATCTACTCTGCCAACTTTTGCCAGTGCAGTGACACTCATATCTAGTGCAACAGTAGTGTACAGTGACACAAAACAACCCTTTTTTGACTGTAATCGATTGAATATCAGTTGCCTGCCTACAGGCGTGTGTGTGAAGCCTATTGCATCTACTCTGCAAACTTTTGCCAGTGCACAGTGACACTCATATCTAGTGCAACCGTAGTGTACAGTGACACAAAACAACCCTTTTTTGACTGTAATCGATTGAATATCAGTTGCCTGCTTACAGGCGTGTGTGTGAAGCCTATTGCATCTACTCTGCCAACTTTTGCCAGTGCACAGTGACACTCATATCTGGTGCAACCGTAGTGTACAGTGACATAAAAGAACCCTTTTTTGACTGTAATCGATTGAATATCAGTTGCCTGCCTACAGCCGTGTGTGAAGCCTATTGCATCTACTCTGCCAACTTTTGCCAGTGCACAGTGACACTCATATCTAGTGCAACCGTAGTGTACAGTGACACAAAAAAAACCTTTTTTGACTGTATTCGATTGAATATCAGATGCCTGCCTACAGGCGTGTGTGTGAGACCAATTGCATCTACTCTGCCAACTTTTGCCAGTGCACAGTGACACTCATATCTGGTGCAACCGTAGTGTACAGTGACATAAAAGAACCCTTTTTTGACTGTAATCGATTGAATATCAGTTGCCTGTCTACAGGCGTGTGTGTGAGGCCTACAGCGCCTACTGTGCCAACCGTTGCCAGTGCACAGTAACAGTCATATCTGGTGTCACAGTAGCTTGCACGCATAGTACCACTAATCGTAAAAAAATGACAGGCAGAGGCAGGCCACCCCGCAGGGGCCGTCGTGGCCGTTGTGCTGTGATTCCCTTTGGCCCTAGAATAATGCCCAGTTTTCAGAGGCAACGTACCCGGAACTTGAAAAGTTCTGAGGACATGGTTGACTGGCTAACACAGGACACCCAATCTTCTACAGCTTCCGCTCGGAACCTAGACGCACCATCCTTCTCCAGCTTAGCTTCGGGCACCTCTCCAGTTACCACTCGCCCGCCTGCCGCCACCCCCAACACTAGCACCACAGCCGCTTCACTTGATCCGTCAGCAGAGTTATTTACACATCCGTTGAAAGAAATGAGTGATGCACAAACATTAGTGCCAGAGGATGTAGATAACAGGGATATGTCCCAGTCAGGCAGCATTCCACACATGGACGTACGGTCTGATGATGATGATGATGTTGTACCCGGTGCTGTTTCCTTTGTTGAGTTGTCAGATACAAGTGAAGCGGTTGATGATGACGATGCGTCCATGGATGTCCCGTGGGTGCCCGCTATAAGAGAAGAAGAACAGGAGGAAAGTTCAGATGGGGAGACCGAGAGGAGGAGGACACGAGTTGGAAGCAGCAGGAGGTCGTCGAAAGTAGCTAGTGGCACAGTCAGACAGCCTGTATCGGCACCCGGGGTCAGCCAGACAGCACGCCAGTCAACGCATGCTGTTGCCACCACCAGAATGCCGTCATTGCAGAGCTCAGCAGTGTGGCAATTTTTTTGTGTGTCTGCCTGTGACAACAGCGATGCCATTTGCAACCTGTGTGAAAAGAAACTGAGTCGTGGGAAGTCCAACACCCACCTAGGTACAACTTCTTTGCGAAGGCACATGATGTCACATCACAAACGCCTATGGGATCAACACATGAGTACAAGCAGCACACAAAGTCAAAGCCGCCATCCTCCTCCTTGTCCAGCATCTTCAGCCCCGTCAACCACTGCTGCCCTGCTTGCCCCCTCTCAACCATCCGATACTCCGTGTCTCACCCTGAGCAGTCCCTGCTCATCTGCCCACAGTCAGGTGTCTGTCAAGGACATGTTTGAGCGTAAGAAGCCAATGTCACAAAGTCAACCACTTGCCCGGCAACTGACAGCTGGCTTGTCTGAACTCTTAGCCCGCCAGCTTTTACCATACAAGCTGGTGGAGTCTTAGGGGGTTCAAAAAATTTGTAGCTATTGGGACACCGCAGTGGAAGGTACCCGGCCGAAATTTCTTTGCACAAAAGGCAATCCCCAACCTGTACTCGATTGTGCAAAAGGAAGTAATGGCATCTCTGGCACACAGTGTTGGGGCAAGGGTCCATCTGACCACGGATACCCGGTCTGCAAAGCATGGTCAGGGCAGGTATATCACCTACACTGCGCATTGGGTAAACCTAGTGATGGCTGCCAAGCATGGAATACGTGGCTCTGCAGAGGAGTTGGTGACACCGCCACGACTTGCAGGCAGGCCTGCTGCCACCTCCTCTACTCCTCCTACTCCATCCTCTTCTATAACTTCCTCGGCTGAGTCCTCTTCTGCTGCTGCTATGTGTTGCTCCACATCAACGGCACCCCCCTGCTCCACAGGTACTATTCCACATCCCGGATACGTCAGTGTCACGCCGTCTTGGAGTTGACTTCCCTTAAAGCAGAGAGTCACACCGGACCAGCACTCCTATCCGCCCTGAACGCACAGGTGGATCAGTGGCTGACTCCGCATCAACTGGAGATCGGCAAAGTGGTTTGTGACAACGGAAGAAATTTGTTGGCGGGATTGAATTTGGGCAAGTTGACACATGTGCCGTGCATGGCACATGTGTGTAATCTGATTGTACAATGCTTTGTGCATAAGCACCCAGGCTTACAGGACGTCCTGAAGCAGGCCAGGAAGGTGTGTGCTTATTTCAGGCGTTCCTACACGGCCATGGCGCACTTTACAGATATCCAGCGGCGAAACAACATGACAGCGAGGCGCTTGATTTTAGACAGCCCGACACGTTGGAATTCAACACTCCTAATGTTCGACCGCCTGCTCCAACAAGAAAAGGCCGTTAACGAGTATTTGTATGACCGGGGTGCTAGGACAGTTTTTAAATTTTATTCTGGAGGCTATGGGAAGCCAGTGTAGTGACTGAAAGCGAGGTGCTGCAGAGTATGAGCGTTTTATTTCAAGGAATATTTAGTTGTTTGTTTAGCAGCTTCTAACAAAGTCTATAAATATCAGTTGCCTGCCTACAGGCGTGTGTGTGAGGCCCATTGCATCTACTCTGCCAACTTTTGCCAGTGCACAGTGACACTCATATCTAGTGCAACCGTAGTGTACAGTGAAATAAAAGAACCCTTTTTTGACTGTAATCGATTGAATATCAGTTGCCTGCCTACAGGCGTGTGTGTGAAGCCTATTGCATCTACTCTGCCAACTTTTGCCAGTGCACAGTGACACTCATATCTGGAGCAACCGTAGTGTACAGTGACATAAAAGAACCCTTTTTTGACTGTAATCGATTGAATATCAGTTGCCTGCCTACAGCCGTGTGTGAAGCCTATTGCATCTACTCTGCCAACTTTTGCCAGTGCACAGTGACACTCATATCTAGTGCAACAGTAGTGTACAGTGACACAAAACAACCCTTTTTTGACTGTAATCGATTGAATATCAGTTGCCTGCCTACAGGCGTGTGTGTGAAGCCTATTGCATCTACTCTGCAAACTTTTGCCAGTGACACTCATATCTAGTGCAACCGTAGTGTACAGTGACACAAAACAACCCTTTTTTGACTGTAATCGATTGAATATCAGTTGCCTGCCTACAGGCGTGTGTGTGAGGCCTATTGCATCTACTCTGCCGACTTTTGCCAGTGCACAGTGACACTCATCTCTAGTGCAACCGTAGTGTACAGTGAAATAAAAGAACCCTTTTTTGACTGTAATCGATTGAATATCAGTTGTCTGCCTACAGGCGTGTGTGTGAAGCCTATTGCATCTACTCTGCCAACTTTTGCCAATGCACAGTGACACTCATATCTGGTGCAACCGTAGTGTACAGTGACATAAAAGAACCCTTTTTTGACTGTAATCGATTGAATATCAGTTGCCTACCTACAGCCGTATGTGAAGCCTATTGCATCTACTATGCCAATTTTTGCCAGTGCACAGTGACACTCATATCTAGTGCAACCGTAGTGTACAGTGACACAAAAAAAAACTTTTTTGACTGTAATCGATTGAATATCAGTTGCCTGCCTACAGGCGTGTGTGTGTGAAGCCTATTGCATCTACTCTGCCAACTTTTGCCAGTGCACAGTGACACTCATATCTAGTGCAACCGTAGTGTACAGTGACATAAAACAACCCTATTTGTATGACCGGGGTGCTAGGACAGTTTTTAAATTTTATTCTGGAGGCTATGGGAAGCCAGTGTAGTGACTGAAAGCGAGGTGCTGCAGAGTATGAGCGTTTTATTTCAAGGAATATTTAGTTGTTTGTTTAGCAGCTTCTAACAAAGTCTATAAATGGGCTTCTTCCTTAAAGGACCAGAGACAACTAAAAGTACCAAAAACTGTGCAGATTCCAGAACTCATTATTAATTTAAATGTATCCATAAATTACAATACCATTTGTTTTAAAACAATCACCATATCAAATTGTATAAATATGCTAATCTTGAACTGCAGTTGCACATTGCTATGTTAATAGTGAGTGCAGTGTAAATTAGCAAGCACTGTGCTGGTGCATCTTCCTAGTTCAAGTTTTACTTCCTCACACAGGTACATAAGAATCATTGGGCCAGTACCAAATATGACGCACCCACAAGCACAAACAGAAACAAGTGTGTCTGCTGCAACCTCGCTGCACACAATAAAGTAGGACCTGCCTCCCTCATAGAGAGAAACAACTAATGACTATACTGGCAATAACTAAAATAACTTCTATTCCTGTTAAACATATGTAGTGACATATATTCAGAAAGTAAACATTTAAAATATATATTTGAGAAAAATTAATTACATAGGAAATGCATTTACCTGGCAGTTTTCCTTAAGCAGTAGATATTTAAAATATCCATTTTGTACTACATGACTCCCTCCTCATGAAGAATACCAACAGCTGTACAATACTGCTAATCAAGCTTAGTCTGCTTATGTGTTAATTAAAAGGCCACCCCATTCCCATCTTTTTAATGTCCCTTTCTCTAAACTGGTGGTCTTAATGGAAGGAGCATTTTGTGCGATTCCATAAAAAATGCAATTTTTAATTGAATGCCACTAAAAAAAATCATATGTATTTTTCTTGCAGTAAACTTACACTAAAGTCTGCCATTTCTGCTGCATTTCTGATCCACCCACCAAGCACGTGGTGTTATCAATGTTATATTTGCTAATATTTGTTAATTATTATCTTTGGGATCTGTCTACATTTCAATCGAAAGCCATCTCCCATTTAGAAGAATGACTGTGTGCAGACCCAAGGAGCAACTAAGGGAAGAAAAAGGTCATCTTAAATTAAACAGACAAGTAACACAAAACTTTCAGTCTTATTAAATTGCGATGGATAGAAGTTTACTAACTAAAAACTTCTGTAAAAAAAAAATATGCTGTGTGCTTATATAGAGCCCTTTTAAATGTGCGGAATCGCAATTTAATAAGGCTGTTTATATTGTGCATTTAAAACAGCATGTTACAATATTTACTTTTTGCATGAAAAATATTAAGTAAAACGTAGTAAACCTCCATGACGCTGGCCAAAAATGCCTTTCTAAGCACAGAGGGTATGTAAAAGGACACTGAAGACACCATATGCGCTCTGCACCTTCATATAGGTGGGAAATAATTTGTAAAATTGTTCAAGAATTGCCCTCCCACAAGAAACTGCACATATTATGAGGTTTAGGCTGTGACTTTTATACTGATAATATTTTAGCTTTATTGATTTCAATTGCTTATCATAAATAGAAATGATGCAGTGAGTTAAAGCATCTGTTTTATAGCGAAAGTCTATGAGGTCAAATCTACTTTCTTTCATTTTCTTTTCTTACATTAATTACATTTTAAGTTTCATTATTTCATAATAATTTAGTTTAATTAATTTTAAAGTATTACAACTCCCTTATTTGTCTCATACCACCCTTTACAGTTTCTATAAATGTTATCTTGTAATAAGGAAAAAAATACTATCAAAAAAGGTAATAAGGGAATGCAAACCCAGAGTTGCCATTTCAAAGGCATTTGCATTTACTATTAGGCTTTGGCTTCACATCTGTTATAATTGGTGAGAAAATATATCTAATACAGAGCTAATATTAGAAATGCAATGCACACCTGGTTCTAATTAGTGTCACAAGCCAGTGCTATTATGTATTCTATTGATGCATGGGAATTGTTCAGTCGTTCAGTCATATCTGACTCTCTGTGACCATATGGACTGCAGCTTGCTGAGCACATCTGTCAGCCATTGCCGTTATGAGCTCCCTCAAGCTCATGTTCATTGCTTCAATTACCTCAACTATCCATATTTTTTGTGTGCCTTCAATCTTTCCCAGCATCATATTCTTCTCTCGGGAATCCTGTCTTCTCATGATATGGTCAAAATATTTCAGCTTCAGCTTCAAGATCATACCTTCCAATGAACAGTTTGGCTTGATTTCTTGAATCAATGAATTATTGATTATTCTTTCAGTCCAAGGGACTCTAACTAGTTTTCTCTAACACCACAGTTCAAAAGCATCAATTGTATGGCACTCAGGCTTCTTTATGGTCCACTTCATACACTCATAAGTTACTACTGGGAATACCATAGTTCTAACTATGCAGACCTTTGGTGATAATGTAATATTTTTACAATTTGATAGCTTGTCCAAAATTGCCATAGCTTTCTTCCCCAGAACCAAAAGTCTTTTAATTTCATGGCTGTAGTCACCATCTGAAGAGATCTTGTATCCCAGGAAAATAAAATCTGTCACTGACTCCACATCTTCCCCATCTATTTGCCAGGAACTGACATTGGGGTTTGCCATGATCTTTGTCTTTTTTTTTGTTTCATTAAGTTTTATTGACAGATTCCGGCAGGTTACAGCATATAATATCAATGAAATAACATATATAAACAATATTTATACACACCAATGATTTGTTAACATTTATAAAAAAAAACTACAAAACTATGTTGAAGTGCCAGAAAAGAAAACAAAAAGAAGTGGAAGGATGTGGAAAAATAATAAATCAGAAAATATTAAGGGAAAAATGTAATTTAAAAAGGGAAATAAAAATCTCCTGTCTTAGTATGCGTTAATGGTATCGATCTGGGGTGAACTCACCTCTGTCCGACCTCCCTGGGCCGTCTCCTTTTTCATCGTCTAGGGATCTTCATGAATGTTAACTTAAAAATGGTGGGGTATTTGAGATCACATTAAGGAGATGCTGTGGGTAGAATCTAGCCATGGGCTCCATATTTGCACAAACAAAGGAATAGAATCTTCTATAAGGTAGGAGAGCCTTTTGCTTATCACTATATAATTTCGTTTGTTGATAATAACCATTTGTAAACTAATGGTGCAAGCTTTCCATTACTTACCAATGTGGCTCTTTGCTGACAGCATTAGGTATTGAAGTAGTTTATTTTGGAATGTGGAGAGCAAGTTACTCTTGTGACCAAAAAGACAGACTTCTGCCTGTAGATGGAGCTGTATATTAAAGATGTCTGAGGCTAATGAGGAGACCTTTCTCCACAGGTGGGCCACTCGAGGGCAGGACCACCAGGTATGGAGAAAATATCCTATTTCTGGGCAATTCCTGAAGCAGTTGGGACTCGTGGCAAGCTTCCATTTATGGATTTTTCGGGGGTGATATATATCTTGTGAAGGACTTTTATTGGAGTCTCCAAAATGCTACTATTGAGCGAGCCTCTAGTGAGGTTTTGCCATAAGCCTTGCCAAGTTTCCTGGTCCCAGGAGGTTACATATTTTAACTTTTATGTGGTAGAGCCTGAATTGAAAGAATCATATAAAAGACTTATGATGCCTTTGGTAAGATCTTCATCTTTTTAACATTGACCAGCAGGCCAGCTTTTGTACTCTCTTCTTTCACCCTCATCAAAAGGCCCTTTAGTTCCTCCTTACTTTCAGCCATCAGAGTACTATCATCAGTGTATCTGAGGTTGTTGATATTTCTCCCAGCAATATTAATTCTGGACTTAAGCGTATAGGTTGGCTATGAGTTGAATAAATAAGGTGACAAAATACAACCTTTTTGAACTCCTTTCCCGATCTTGAACCATTCTGTTTTTCCATTTTCTGACTTGATCCACATACAGATCCCTCAGGAGGCAAATAAATGTTCTGGTACTCCAACCTCTTTAAGAACTTCTTAAAAAGTCTAAGAGCAACTATTTTGCTTTCTCTATTATCCAGCAGACATTGGCAATTTGATCTCTTGTGCCTCTTCCTCCGCTGTACCCTGCTTGCACATCTGGTAGTCCCCAGTCCATATATTGTTGGAACTGAGCTTGTAGGATCTTAAGCATTACCTCGCTGGCTTGTGAAATGAGTGCAGTTGTTTGATAATTGGATCACTCTTTTGGCACTGCTTTTTTTTGGTTTTGGCCACTGTTGAGTTTTCCAAATGTGTTGACATATGGCAAGCAATATATCATGGATTAACCTTGCAAGATTTTGAATAGTTCAACTGGTATTACATCAACTCCTGCAGCCTTGTTATCAGTAAGGCTTCCTATGGCCCACCTCACTTCTCTTTCAAAATAGGCCTGGCTCCAGCTCATTGGACAAGCTTTTGAGAATATCAGTCAGTGCTCTTAAGACCCTTCCTGTATAGATTTTCTTTGTACTCCTTCTGTTAACTGCCTATTATTCTTGTCTTTTATCACACCCACTTTGGCAAGAAAGGCTCCTTTGAGACCACCAATTTTCTTGAAGAAATCTCTTGACTTTCCCATTCTGTTTTCTTCTTCTCTTTACATAGCACATTATATAATGTCTCCTTTACTTTTCTTGGTATCCTGTGGAATTATGCATTCAGTTTGGCAAATCTTTTCCTATCTCTACTTCCTTCCACTTTCTTTCTTTTTCTTTCTTTCTTTCTTTCTTTCTTTCTTTCTTTCTTTCTTTCTTTCTTTCTTTCTTTCTTTCTTTCTTTCTCAGTTTGCAATGCCTCATCAGACAGCCAGTCTGTATTCTTAGTATTCTTTCCTTTGGAGGATGTTAGAAGTAGCCTAAAATCACTAACTTCAAAAGCTTATAACTTTGAATGTTCAATAAATTTACTAGCAATTTAAAAAAGGAAACCACTTTTTTCCTATCTGATGGTGGTATAGTTGTATTCCTTTACAATCATACATGTGCCAAAGCAAGGGTATTTTTTTCCCATTCAAGACCAGCATATTCAAGGTAGTGAGAGATGTAGCAATTTTCTATGTAAGCTTTCTTCTTAAAATCATTTTTTAATTATAGTAGATAAGTAAATTATGTATATTGATGTACTAGGTGGATCTATATTGATATTTTTCTATTTAATTTTCTCAATTTTTGGCTTTTGCATTTTTGTAAGCTCTAAACATTAGGCAGCATGTGGTACTCTTCTTTCACTTTATGCATGGTGAGCTGCGAGAACAAGGTATATTTTAGACATCTAAGAAAAACCTGAAATGATTTAGATTAAGTTAGATTAATTTAATGTGATACAACAACAAAAAACAGCAAATATGATACAAAAAAATATTTTATGGTAGCTTAAAATATGTGTAACATTAGTAAATATAAAAATAGTGATGCAATAACCTTGCCCAAAAATATCCTTTCACAGAAAAACATATTAAAAGAAACTGTTAAATGGACATAAGCTATCACAGAAAAATGCCATTTGTTATAAGTGTTCTAAATGTTTGAACAGTTTAAGATTGTGTATGTGCAATGAGCCCCTTCTGGTGGTTATTCTGGACACTACACTTTTCATAGACTGACATTAGTCTTGTTTACCTAAAATATCATTTTTGCACTGCTGATAAAAAAAATCCCCATATGAACTCATATATACAAAAAGATATGCTCTCAAAAGATGTTTATTTACATTAAAATGTTGTAAATAAACATGTGTCAGCAATTGTAATAAGATGCACTTGGTAAGTTTATTCTCCATTTGTCACAAGATTCTTTGGCCCAGATTTATTAAAGGGTGAATGCACTTTGGCGTGTTTTGCACGTTTGATTCACCTCAGTTCCATTCAGTATAAATTTATGCCATTTTACACATACAAGTATATGTCTAGAAATTGAAAAGTCATATAATGGTGATAATAATAATAATAATAATAATAATAATAATAAAGTAATAATACATATACATGTTAATAATCTTTGATAATACTATAAGAATCTAATAATAATAATAATAATATGTTTGAAATGGTTATGGATTACAAGAGCGAAGCCTTTATGGGAACATTTGCATGTCCCTGCCAAGGTTCCACGAATGCAGTGTAATAACTGTATTTCTCAGATTTCTGAGCCAGAAGCAATTTTTTTAATTTGTTTTAGATGTTCCATTGGGAACACAAATGAACTATTTATCTACTGTACTACACAGATGTACTATTTATCTACTGTACTACTGTATGGTGGAGGGTTTCTGGCGCTCTTTTGCCCACCATAAATAAAATGATTGTTGTGGTAAACTACCTCCTCATAAAATCTACTACACAAGCTAGGAACTGGCCTCATGCTGACGAGAGGCAGTAACCTTGAAACAGCTGTACGTGGGTGGGATCTTTAGCTTGTATACAATCCATTCTTAGCTTTGCCCAAAGATGTTTAATACAGCAGGCATATGCTTAAAGGAGCCATGTTTGAAATTGTAATAAATTGTAAGAGCAAAGCCTTTGTGGACACATTTGCATGTCCCTGCCCAGGTTCCCAGAATGCAATGTAAAAACTGCATTTCTTGGAATTCTGAGGAGGAAGCAAGTTTTCTTAACTTATTTAAGACGGTCAAATGTGAACACAAATGTACTATTTATATATATATATATATATATATATATATATATATATATATATATATATATATATATATATATATATATATATATATATGTTATTCTATACATGATTGTCATTATATTTGTATATCAGTACAAATAATATTATTAATACTATCTTAACATTAATATTTATTATCCCAGCTCCAACAATAACACCAGCACAATTTACAAAAAGCATTACTTATACCTCTGAGAAAGAGAAAAAGGCAAAAGGTAGCACCCAAACCCATGGGCATAGGAGCAAAAAAAAATATTGGGCGGATAATTCAACTTTACTTCCAGGACAGGAAGCAGGGGCTGATTTACTACCTGTGCACCCACTGCTGTAGTGCTCCTCAAAAACATAAATATAAATTAAACTTTAATACATATTGCTTCATAGTGGCCAAATCTAGTAATGCATGATTAAGTTCCATTTTGCTATTTTTTGTGTCCCTTATTTATTTAATCTGGGGGGGGATTTATCCCCCCCCCCCCAACCCCCCAGTTTCTATGCCCCTGCATAGCTTCCAGAGAGCATCAGTTACCAGACCTCATTTTCAGCAACTACAAATCCTACTTTACCAATGGAAACATATGTAAAGTGGCTTTAAGGTGACTTGGGCAATTGTCAGGAGATAAGAAAATACAGATATTACAGAATACAATGGAGAAAGTCTAATTTACTGAATTACTTTTCTAATTAGCATGAGGCAAGACCAGTGATCCTGAATTTAATATTTCAATGAAAGTGCTTTCAACTTGAAATATACAACTCTTACAATCACTTGTTAAACTATGGACAATTTTAATTTGCCCTACAATATTTTTAAGAATTAAAACAAAAATGGAGAAATACAGATTATAGGGATCTTACATCGATTATGATTCCTGCAGTATTTCATATTTCATTATTTAATCTTTGTATGTATACTATAGAACATATTCTTCTCTCAGCTTCCTTTGATAACACCAATCTGGCCTTCCTGTAACAAGAGAAGCATGCAATTCAGCAATCTAAATGACTTGAGGTAGTAACAGAGACATAAAATGTCCACTCTTAATTCCTGAATGTTATGAAAGACTACTAGTCAATGACAAGGCAAATTGCCATTTGAACAATGTTGACCAAAACGCATGCTGCTCACTTCTATACATACAGCTTCTTGTTGCTGCAGCACACCAGGTATGGCGGTTAGCCACTGCTCCTTTTAGTTCCATTATGTTTATGTTAATTGTTTCATTGAGCTCATCTATATATTTCCGCTTCTGTCTAAGTTGTCATCTTCCGTATGCCTTCAATCTTTCCCTGCATCAGAGTCTACTCCTGCCTTCTCATGATATGGCCAAAATATTTGAGCTTGAGCCTCAAAATCATGCCTTCCAGTGGACAAATTGTCTTGATTTCCTGAAGTACTGATTTATTCGATCTTCTTGCAGCCCAAGGGAATCTGAGCAGTTTTCCCCAACACTACAATTGAAAGGCATCAGTTATACGGCGCTCAGACTTCTTTATGGTCCAGCTCTCACATCTGTATGTTACAACTGGGAATACCATTGTTAATACTATGCTGAGCTTTGTCGATAATGTAATATCTTTACTGTTTACTAGATTGTCCAAGCTTGCCATAGCTTTCTTCCCCAGACCAAACATTTAACTTTATGGCTACAGTCACCGTCTTAAGAGATCTTGGATCCAAGGAAAATAAAATCTCTCACTGCCTCCACTTCTTCCCCATCTTTTTGCCAGGAACTGAAATTGCTGTTTGCCATGATCTTCATCTTTTTAACACTGAGCAGCACGACAGCTTTTGTACTCTCTTCTTTCAGTAGGTATTTTAGCTTTTCCTCACTTTCAGCCATCAGTGTGGTATCATCCACGTATCTGAGATTGTTGAGATTTCTTCCATCAATATTGATTCCGGCTTTGAATTCATCCAGCCCAGCCGTATGCATGATATACTCTGTGTATAAGTTGATTAAATAAGGTGACAATATACAACCTTGTCACATACCTTGAACCATTCTGTTATCCCATGTTTGGCACTAACCATGGTTTCTTCGTCCACATACATGTTCCTCAGAAGGCAGATAAATCATCTGGTACTCTTATCTCTTTAAGAACTTGATACATTTTGTTGTGATCCACAGTCAGAGGCTTTAGAATAGTCTATGAAGCAGAAGTAAAATGTTTTTTTTTTCTGGAATTCTCTTGCTTTCTCTATTATCGATCAGACATTGGCAATTTGATATTTTGTACCTCTTCCTTTATGGAAACTGGCTTGAACATCATGGGCCTCATTCTATTATCGGCCGCAGCCGCTGCGGGGCCGCAAGGACCGGCCGCAAGCTATTCTGCTATTCTATTCCCTTACGGCCGGATGCTCCGGCAGGCTTGCGGCCGGCGCCTTGCTATCTCTTGCGGCCGATCGCGCCGGAGGAAAGCCTTTGATCTAAAACGGCCGCAAGAGATTTGCAATTCAATTGCTCCGGGAAACCTCTCTGCAAGGCTAAAAACGAGCCGCAGTTACTTGCAGGAAAAAGGTCTCGCTAGCACCAATTAAGCACATAAAATAGCTCAAATAAAGCCATCCTGCACTTTGAGAAGACTATAAAGGGATTTTAGGTGTTAGAAAAAATAGCACATAATTATCCTGTACTCAAATCCGTAAAATATTTCATTTTTAATATCCGTAAAATATCCATGTAAAAAGTCCAGAGTGCTTGGAGCACCTCAGACACGCCCACGCCGCAGCCGGCAAATAAACAGTTAATTTGAACTCGGGTTTGGGCAGATGTGCAAGCTTGAGAGTGGGTTCCTTTTATTCCTCATGTCCCCCAATATGATCCCTAGCATTTACAGAGCTGTACAGTGCAGGCTTGAATTTATTTTTGAGTTTTTATATTTCACAGATTACGGCCGGTTCCAAGATATGCGGCCGGCCGTAAGAGGAGATCCTTGCGGGGCCGTATAATAGAATCGCGAGTTAACTGAACCCTCGCAAGGAATCGCAGCCTTACGGCCGATTTACGGCCGATAATAGAATGAGGCCCCTGGTGTTTCCAGGTCCATATATTTTTGGAGCTGAATTTGTTTAGGATCTTAAGCATTACCTTCTGGTATGTGAAATGAGTGCAGTTGATCAATAATTGGAACACTCTTTGGCACTGCCCTTCTTGGGATTGGGATGTAGATTGACCTTTTGCAGTCTATTAACCACTGTTGAGTTTTCTAAATGTGTTGGCATAAGGCAAGCAACACTTTCACGGCTTCTTAATAGTTCTAAATCCTGAAGGCAGAAATAAATGTTTACCTTTCAAGAATGGTGGAGCAATTGTAAGAGGTACAATAAATCCTATGCACACACTCTGGCCAATTAAACCAGACTGCTCCCTTCACTAATGCAATATGATCTTAGAAGATATGAGCTAATATAAAGTACTCTCCGGAGCATATGACTTATAAGCTTAAGTCATGCCTGGACCAAGTTGAGGATGAATGGTCTTAGCAATTTGTACATTAGAATCTCTTGTGTGTTGTTCTAACTCATAAAACAAACAAATAAGATTTACAAAGGTTAATCATACACATTTTGTGTGGATTATTATTATTATTATCATTTATATGTAATGCCCCAACATATTCCATAGCACTATTCATGGGTTAATTTCAAGGCAAAAACAATATTAACACATTGCAAATAATGGAGGGCCCTGTCTTTGAGCTTAGATTCTAGTGTGCATAGTGCTTTCCCTAGAGCACTTTGCAAGACTGAAAACTCACAAACATAAAATCTAAGGGGTTTGGGTGTGGTACAGGACAGTGATAGAAGTGTTGTGCATGATAAGGCCGAAGTTGATAGGCTTCTTCAAACAGATACATCGTTAATGAAGATTTGAGACAGGAAGAAAGTCTAGTGGAGTGAGGCAAGGAGTTCCAGACAATAGGGGCATCATAAGAAAAGTTCTGCAGGGGATGAGAGAGGTGAAAGAAGAAGGTCGTTAGCAGAATGAAGAGGGCGGGTTGGGGAGTATTTGAAGATTATAACAGAGATATAATGGAGTGCACTGTTGTTGAGCGCTTTGTAAATTAGCGTCATGATTTTTAATTTTATTCTGGAGGCTACAGGAAGCCAGTGGAGTAACTGACAGAGAGGTGCTGCAGACTCTGAGAGTTTAGTACTGTAGAGTCTAGTGGAGATGTTCTTCATGGATTGAAGTGAGTATAGACGGGTGGTGGTGTCAGGACTCAGGTCCCAATTTATGTGGTATTGTAATCTAATATTATATTCCTATTATATACTTTTGTTATATGCATTGTATATTACTTTATATGCCTCTATACATTTATATGCATATATATATATATATATATATATATATATATATATATATATGCACATTTATTACATAGTTACATAGTTACATAGTAATTGAGTTCTACCTTTTAAGATCTCGTCTGATCTGCAATATGCAGATTAATTGTTAATTGATCCAGAGGAAGGCAAACCCAAGTGAAACTTTGCCAACTGTCTCAAAAGGAAAAAAAAATCCTTCCTGACCCCAGATACTGGCGATCGGATTCCTCCCTGGATAAATACTGTCTAATTAACCAGGATAACCCTGAATGCCCTTTTTATTTAAAAATATATTTAATCCCTTTTTAAAGTTATCTATTGAATCCGCTGTCACCACCTCCTTTAGTAGAGAATTCAAAAGATTAACTACCCTTACTGTGAAGAAACCTTTTGTTTCTTTAAGGTGGAATCTTTTTACTTCTAACCTCAAAGTATGTCCTCTTGTTAGTTGAAAACCTCTTGGCACAAAAAGCTCTGTGACAAATCTTTATACTGACCCTGGATGAATTTATATAAGGTAATTATATCTCCTCTTAGACGCCTTTTTTCTAGAGAAAATAAGTTTAATTTGGTTAGTCTTTCTTCATAACTTAGCCCCTCCCTTCACCTTATTAGTTTTGTTGCCCTCCTCTTTACATTTTCCAGCTCTAAAATGTCCTTTTTATGAAGTGGTGCTCAAACCTGTACTCCATATTCCAAATGAGGGCGTACTAGGGATTTGTATAGTTGCAGAATTATATTTGCTCCCCTGGCTTCTATACCCTTCTTAATACATGCTAATATTTTATTTGCCTTTGCAGATGCTGCTGGGCATTGAGAACTGTACATAGGTGGTTGTCCACAAGCACTCCAAAATCCCTTTCAATATCTGATACCCTAGATTTGCTTAATTAAGAATATAAATTGGATGGCTTCTTTTCCTTCCAAGATGCATAACCTTACATTTATTCATATTAAATCTAATTTCTCTAATTTATGCAAATCCCTTTGGAGGGAAAGTAAATCATTTTCTGATTTGGCTACCTTGCACAACTTAGTGTTATCATCAAAAATGGAGACAATGCTTTCCAAGTCGTTAATAAATACGGTATGTTAAAAAGGAGAGGACCTAATACTGAACCCTGAGGAACCCCACTTACCACATTAGTCCAATCTGAGTATGTTCCATTTACAACAACCCTTTGCTTCCTGTCTTTTAGCCAGCTCTCAATCCATGTGCATATACTGTATTTACTGCAATACCTGTATCCCTTAGTTTGCACAATAGTCTCCCATGTGGCACTGTATCAAAAGCCTTTGCAAAATCGCTGCCTTGATCCAACTTCCTACTTACCTCCTCATAGAAACTAATTAGATTTGTTTTACATGAACTATCCCACATAAATCCATGTTTGCTCCTACTTATAATCTTGTTTGAATACACATATTCTTGTATATTATCCCATTTTATCTCTTCTAAAAGCTTTTCCACTACAGAAGTGAGGCTTACAGGTCTATAATTCCCCGGATTTGCTCTTGCTCCCTTCTTAAATATAGGTATCACCTCTGCTTTTCTACAGTCATCTGGTAGCGACCCAGTGTTGAGTGAATCTTGAAAAATTAGATATGGTTTGGCTATTACAGAACCCAGTTTCCTCAGTACCCGTGGATGTATTCCATCAGGACCTGGGGCTTTATTAAACATTTATTTTTTCCAGCCTCTTTTGGATTTCTTCCTGGGTTAACCAATTATTTTACCAGGGTAGTGTAGCCCCATTATGTTGCACTGGTACCTCTCTTGTGTATACAGAAGAAAATAACCTATTTAGTTCATCTGCCTTTTCCTGGTCACTAATTGTCAGACGGCCTGTTTCACATTGTAATGCTCCAATAGCTTCTTTCCTTGCCTTCTTCCCATTAATATACTTAAAAGATATTTTAGGGTTAGTCTTACTCTCCTTTGCAACTAATTTTTCATTTTCTATTTTAGCCAGTCTAATAGCCCTTTTGCAAACCTTGTTAGTTTCCTTGTACTCCCGTAAAGCAGTCTCTGTCCCCTCTTGTTTGTATAATTTAAATGCCTATTCTTTACTCCGTAGCTTGATCTTTAAGCCACGTTGGATGTAATTTACTCCTTTTACTTTTATTTCCACATGGTATATGCCGATGTGTATGTATATTTAGTAAGGATTTAAATGTTGTCCATTTATGTTCAGTATTTTTATCTATCAGTC
Organism: Discoglossus pictus; assembly: GCA_027410445.1. Taxonomy (NCBI): domain Eukaryota; kingdom Metazoa; phylum Chordata; class Amphibia; order Anura; family Alytidae; genus Discoglossus; species Discoglossus pictus. Next base: position 290,910,273 of record CM050163.1, read on the forward strand.
CTTTGTCCCAGTCTATACTTTGTATTGCTGCCCTTAGCACATTAAAATCTGCCCCTTTAAAATTAAGAGTTTTTGTTGGCCCCGTACAGTTTTGTTTTTTTAATTCAACCTCAAATGAGACTGTGTTGTTATCACTGTTTCCCAAATGTTCTCCTATTTCAACATTTGATACCATATCAATATTATTTGTGATGACTAAATCCAAGATAGCCTCATTTCTAGTAGGTTCTTGTATAACCTGAGCCAGTTAATGATCCCTGAGTGTACTCAAGAACCTGATTCCCTTAGCTAAACTGCTGGTCTCATTTATCCAGTTTATTTCAGGGTCATTAAAATCTCCATGTCTGTGCTTAGCTGCATTTCCATCTGTAATAATACTTGCATTTCCTCACTTTCAATTGTATTTGGGGATTTATAGCATACTCCTACTAATATTCTTTTGCTGCTCTGCTATTTAACTCTACCCACAAACATTCAACATTACCACTATTTCCAGCATAAATATCTTCTCTGACTATAGGCTTAAATTCATGGTTAACATACAGACAAATCCCTCCGCCTCTTTTACCATTGTCTCTATCTTTCCTAAATAGGTTGTAACCATCCAGATTAACAGTCTAGTCATGAGAATCATCCCACTATGTTTCAGTAATGCCTATTAAATCCCATTTCTCATTAAATTGCTAATAATTCTAACTCTCCCATTTTTCCTGGCAAGCTTCTGGCATTAGCAAGCATACACCTTCTGTTATGAGTCTGTAGTTCTGAAGTGCCTGCCACTATACTTAAGTTACTTAGCAGTATATCCCTATTGGCTATACTAACCCTCCCCTCATCTCCTTCCACATGACTAGTTCATTAATTTCTTATCCCCTCTACACTTAATACTCCATTACTTCTATCTAGTACTCCCCCCACCTATTAGATTAAAAACTCCCCCAGCAGTTCGACCATCATTTCCGCTAGCACAGCAGCTCCCTCATCATTAAGGTGCAATCCATCCCTGTTATAGAGATTGTACCCAAGTGAGATGTCAGCCCAGTGCTCTAAAAAACCAAACCCCTCCTTAGTGCACCACTTTTTTAGCCATGCATTAACCTCCTTAAGCTCCATCTGTCTCCCTGGGCTAGCACGTGGCACTGGTAGTATCTCAGAAAATACTACCTTGGAGGTCCTTGCCTTAAGCTTATTTCCTAATTCTCTAAATTCATTCTTTAGGACACTCCATCTTCCACTTACTTTGTCATTGGTACCAATATGTACCAAGACCGCCGGTTCATTTCCAGCCCCTCCTAATAATGTATCTACCTGATCCAAAACATGTCGAACCCGAGCACCCGGGAAACAGCAAACTGTTCGATTGCTGGGATCTGGGTGACAAATCACCCTTCCTACCTTCCTAATAATAGGCAGAGAAACAGACAGGTCCCCTACCACCAAAACCTATATGTTGCTCTGCCTATGCTGCCCTCCCACTCCTCCAGTAGAATTGTTCTCCCGGCTGTTAGAGGGAACAGCTCTATGTGGCACTGCCATTCCTGAATGGACACCCCCAACAGTTTCACTCAATCTGGCAAATCTGTAGGTGCTTGACAACTCAGTATTGGCCTGCCTCCTCCTGATCCCCCCACTTCCCCTTGTAACTGTAACCCAGCTAACTCCCTGGACATCCTCACTAGCCCCATCTCCACCCTCCATGCTAGGTCCATCTAAACTGTGCTCAGTGAGCACCAACTCCCTTTCCAGTGGAGCAATATCACTAAGTGCTGTAATTGTCCTCGCCAGTTCTCCAATCTGAGCTTCCAGAGATGCAACATGTTCACACCTGTCATAGATGTATGGACTCTGGATCACCTATTCCAGTAGGGCATACATATGACAGGATGCACACTGAGTGAGGTTGCCACTGAACTGACTCATAATTACAAAGGACAAAAGATACTCCAATTCGACCCTTTTCTTTGAACTCCCTCATGCAAACAGTCATACACAAGGCCCAAACTTATATGCAAGTTTAACCCAGTCAAAAACACTCCCCTCTCACCTGTATCAAATCACTGCACACCAAAAATAAACGCACTTTACTTGTAATTCATGTGTAAAAAATTTCCAGTTTATCACTGAAATAGGATTTCAATTCTTAATTGTTTTTTGTTACGAGAAATTAATTCTTCCTTAAACCTTAAGAGATTAAGTTATAACGTAGACAAATACTCCCTAACATCTCCCATCTTTAAGAATATTTTTAAATAGATAAATATCTAGCACAGAATTAATACATGTATTTATGGTATGTAACATGTGACAGTTTTACCTTGAAATGGCAAAATGTAATTAAGATACAGACGTATTTTTTGAGTTATGGTCAAAAGTTAATTAGCTAATTTTATTTACATTTTTTGTTAATGTAACTTGAAGGTACAAGGGCAACATCTAATGTTAAGATATTAATTGCCATTATGTCTATATAACAAGAATATATTTTTCTTATTGGTTAACAACTCACCATAGTTTCTGATTGGTAACCAAATACATATTTTGATTTGATATTCATGTTTTATTATAATTAGGAGAGGTGACAAAATAATTGGGATCTAAGAACTAAGGCAGAGATACCCAGGGAGAAACTTTGAGACACTAACACATACTATTAGGACATTTCCAAAACAGATAGATAATTCAAAATGTATGTTCTAAACGCTACAATGAAACTTTTACAACTTACTCACAAAATAATTTGGAAAAACAAAAGAAAAGGTTCAAACTTCCTTGGGCGAGACATCGAAGGAACCCTGGACAAGATATTGGAGTTAGGTATTGTATTAGTTTAAACATTTCTGATTTTTTTTTTATTGCAGTTATGGAAATATTTGGTTTATTTACTATAAAAAGATTTCTATTTCAATATGTATCTGATCTATACAAGATCGCTATAATTCTAGAACTTGTAAGTCGACATACAACTTACAGATTCATTTTATAAATATAATGAGCGACTTGCCCGTCAAAAAATGACGGTCAAAAAAAATGTAAGGCAGTTTTCCACTCAATGTAAGGCTTTTGGTCCTCTGAGTACCTTTGGCGCTCATTGCAAGCCCTGTGCTGATCGTCTTCAGCGCTCATTGTGAGCCTCTCCCCTTGTGTACTTTTGCTCCTCTGAGCACCCTCAACACTCATTGTGAGCCCCTCGCTGAGCACCTTCGGCGCTCATTGCGAGCCTCTCCCCTGCTATTTTTTTTTATATATATATATATTTTGATAATAATTAATTAATTAATAAAAAAAAAAAAATTAATATACTTTGCCTATTTTGAATTAATATTTCCAGCTATCAATATTCTTAAGCGCTAACAATCTGTTTTGATTTTCCTGCAGCATACAATGTACATTTGGACTGTTGTTGACCTGAGGTGTAAGAGTCAGCAATGTGGCAAGTGTGTAGAATAAGTAGGCTGTGTGCGCGAGGGCAAACAGTTTGTTTAGTTTTGTAAAGGGCCATTTTAGAATGGTAATGTTATTAGTTGCAAGTTAGTGTTGTAAAATGGCGGCAATTGTCTATGTGTTACGCTGGTTTGGAGCATTTTCCGTTGTTCCTTATAGTGTATTTTATACCTCGTACGTTCCTGTGTAAAAGTTGTATGTGCCTGGTGGTGTTTTGCGTGGTTAGGGGTCGTGTAGCCTCATTTTTTTTTTTTCAGGTGCCATTTTTTTCTCACTTAGCCGATTTTCAAGTGTTGAAAATGCTTAAAATCGACTTAAATTCACATGGAGCCTCACTCCTAGATGTGTAAGGTATTTTTTTGTGTTTTTTTCTTATTTTGCTGTGTGTTTGTTGTTTTTTGATGTACGCGTTTCGGCCGTTAACTTCGTATTTTTGCGACCTCATATTTTTTTTTTCTAAGTCCTGCGATTGTCCATGTGTTACGCGGGTGTGGAGTATATTCTGTCCATCCTAATAGTGTATTTTATACTTTATATGTTCCAGTGTAAAAGTCTTATGTGCCTGGGGGTATTTTGCATGGTTAGGGGTTGTGTAGCCTCGTTTTCGTTTTTTTGGGCCGCCATTTTTTTTGTTGCTTAGCAGATTTTGGCTGTCCCCCCTGTGCTCTGTGGGAGTTTTCTTTTTTATGTGTTTTTGTTGTTTTTCGATGTGGTCATATTTTTTTTTCTAAGTCCCGAGGTCCGATTTTGCGGCCTGCAATGAGCTTTTGGCTCATTGCAGTTTATGTCCCCCTTCAGATCAATGCAGCTGATGTTGGAGCCTCCACCTCAGCTTTATGAGGGACGCAGTTCTGCGAACTCGCTTTGCGAGCTTGCAAAGCATGACGATGACTCGCAGTTTGACAATTATAATATGTGATAAATATCAGCTGTTATAGCAAGCCAATATATCTTGATTTTGTACTTAATTGTAATGAAAAATATTTTCTCTTTTGAATTATATTATATAAAAGTTATATGATATTAAAATGGTATGATATCTTAATAAATAGAGATTTGTAAACATACCAAAATAATCGAAATTATCTCTGATATTATAATTACCATAATAATTATATTAAGCATATTGTGAATGTCTTATAAATGATAATATGATAATAACTGATACTTCATAATTGTTGTACCTTGATATTACATATTTTTTACAATTGTTTATGCCATCTTGTTATATTAAAAAATACTGATTTAATATTATTTATTTCCATTTATAATAAATATCTTTTCACATAATACAGTTCTGTTTATTTTCATGAGGCCAAAGTTTGTATATATTGTGCAGTAAGAATTCAGTCTAAATTGCCAAATATATAAAATATGTATTTTTTAATTAATATTAATACATTTTACTGATATTAATAATATTACCATTTTAATTTCCAAAAACCACGACAGTGGGCTGGCCAGCAAGAAGCGAGTTGCAATAGTCGAGATGAGATATGATGAAAGAAGGTATTAGAATCTTGTGACTTGTGTAAGATAGTGGCATATTTTGGAGATGTTTTTTAGATAAAGAAGACAAGATTTTGTTAGTTAATATATGTGAGGAATGAAAGAGAGGGCAGGATCCAATAGATCATCAACACAACAAGCCTGGGAGGTGGGAGTGATGATGGCATTGCCAGCAGTGAGAGAGATGTGTGTAATTTAAGCTGTAGTGGAGGTTGGGAAGATTAGGAGTTCGATTTTAGACATTGGGTTTGAAGTGGTGGGCGGACATCCATGAGGATATGCTTGAGAGGCAGTTGGAAACACTTGCTAGAAGAGGGGAAGATAGATCTGGTGCTAATCGGTAATTCTGAGTGTCATCTGCATAGAGATGATAATGTAATCCTAAAGTTATTATTAGGTTACCAGGTGAGGATGTATAGATGAAAAAGAGGAGGGGGCCTAGGACTGAACCATGGAGTACGCCAGTAGACAGAGGGTAAGGAGAAGAAGAAGTGCTAAATGTTCAATAATGTTGGTTTAATGTGAACCATGAGAGAGTAATGTCACCAATGCCAAGGGAGCAGATAATTTGGATTAGAAAAGGGTGGTCAACTGTCTCAAAGGCATCAGAGAGATCCAGAAGAAGTAGAATGGAAAAGTGACCCTTTGACTTGGCGGTGAGCAAATAATTAGTGACTTTTGTGAGAGGAGTCTCAATGGGGTGTTGTTGCCGGAAGCCGTATTGGAAGGAGTCAAGAAGGAAATTGCAGGAAATAAATTGGATAACATGATTGTAGACAAGCAGCTCCAGCAGTTTGGAAGCCAAGGGAAGTAGAGAGATTGGGCAATAGTTAGAATGGGTGTAACTATAACATGTTTTAGAGATGATGGAAATGGGCCAGTATTTAGGGAAAGTTTGAAGAGATGTGTTAGAGCAGAGATAAGTGTGGTGGAGAGGGGAGGCATTAGATGTGATGGAATAGGATCCAGAGGACAGGTAGTAAAGCAAGAGGTTGATAGTAGACTGGTGACTTCACCCTATGTTACAAGGTCAAAGGAGTGCAAAGTGGGATTGGGGAAGCATTTGGGAAGGATTAAGGCTGGGTGTTATCTGGTAGTTGAGAGGAGGGTGTGTGAGCCACGTTCAGAGAATAATTTGTTGTGAATGTTTTCAATTTTATGCTTAAAATGGCTGGCAAAGTCTTCAGCCTTGAGACAGGAAGGGACAGTAGGTGGTGGTGGGTATAGGAGAATGTGGAACGTGATTAACAAATGGTTGAGAGCAGAGAAGTATGATCACAACATATACTTGTAGTGGAGGAAATCTGCTGAAGTGCAAGATTTCCTCTATAGTTGTTTAGGAGCATGGGAGCACCTGGATGTAGTGTGTTTGTGTAGTGTGCCATGTGTACGGTGTGTAAGTAAGAGTCATGTTGTACTGTGAGGTGGTAGTGCCAGGGCAGGTGAGGCCAGGTTGTAACACAGTGGAAAAGTGTTGTGGGTCAGGTTATTGGAGGTTTCTGTGTTCAATGGTGACGGGGGTTGAAGAAGGGCAGTAATAGAAAAATGTGGTTTGTCTGCATGTTTTTCCATTGATGGAATGGTGGAAAGGGAGTTTTGTCTTGCAGATTTTTGTAAAAATGACAGTTGTGTTTAATTACCCCAAACATAACTGTTTCAAGGCGCTCACTAATAATTTTTGCTACATGCTCTGTGCCATCATTTTCCTGTTATGTTGTAACATCCTAGATATATGATGCTTGTGACTGATTTGTACACCTTATTATTCCCTAGGATATAGACATGCTTTACATTTGTTATGTCTGCTGCTTTAGAATGAAAACAATGCATGCAGGCCACATAGAGTAATTAGCAATTATCAGAAATTATCAGACCAGGGCCCCTATTCAATTGCAAGCCCGCATGTTTACGTTAATTAACGTCAATTATCGTTGAGAAGTCCGATATGCGATTGGACACGCAATCTGGAAATGTACAAAATAATAAAAATAAATAGCGATACTGTTCTAGTCCATCTGGGTGGCTTGATATGTATTAACTCCTTGATTTACTGAGATTAATATGACATGGAAATGAAACATAAAAAAAAAAAATGTATTGCAGAATTACAAGCTTGAGACTGTTGTGCAATTAATTTTAATGTCTTTCATCACTTTCCCTTCTTTTTAAAGTGAGGTATTTTATATGATTTAAGGCTTAGCTGGGTCGGAGTTAAGATTTTAACAATTGCAGGGATTTTGAGCTTCTAACTCGCAAATCATTTGCGGCTAGCGAAAATACTCCAATTGAATATCAAATTATAGGCTCCATTACGGGCTCCAGTAACTTACAATTGAATAGGGCCCCAGGTTTGGGAGGTGGAACAGAAAAAACAATTGACAAGTAAAAACATAATTTTCGGTCTAGAATTTGAAATGATACAGTATTTGGAACCTCTGCTGTGTCTCTTTAACACTGAGTGTGACCAATTGGTAATTTTGATGATTGATGGCATCTTTAATACCACGGGTTTAAGTTGGCAATTAAGAATTTAAGGCAGGGACTTTAAGTACTGATATAATTATAATCAGGAACAGTATGATTATGATGCCTTTGCTGTCAATGGGTTCCTCATTAGAAAGATAAATATATGCTGGTAGGTGATTATTTATTAGTGGGGTCATGAAGGCTTATTCCGGTTACAAGATATGTAATATGTAGATTAAATGAGTGTCTAGTTTAAATACAAGATGCATTGAAGGTTTATTTTTAAATTGTTTTTAAAGAAAAGCTGACATCAGAATCAATATTACATTTAATTTAGCCAGTGGAGGATCTAACTTCTTAGGTATTTCAGCCATTCCAATGTTTTTGAACTTTAATGGGTTCCTGCAGTAGAGCGGTGGTGGGTGTCAAGAGCAGGGTCTTCATTTGATTGTGTAAATCACACCAAGAAAGGAAACTGAAGCTACAATGATTTTTTGAGTTAAAGGCACATTGTCACACCCACAGTATGTTGGTTTCATCTTAAAATGCAGAAAAAGCTGGAGACTGTACTAGCCTTTACTTCTGTACAGTAAATAATTTCTGCAAAATATAGCATTCTTTTTGTGTTTAATATGTGGCTCAATATGCTAATTCACTGCTCAGAGTACTTGACGAGGACAGGATAGAGGTTCTAACACAGTGGTGGTTGGTTATCTTCCAAATTGGTGGGGCGGAAGTAAGAGACTTGGCCCCCACCTTACATTGACTCAAACCAATAGCATAGACTCCACCCCTTCACATCATATGCCCTGCCCAATTACATATTTCTTGATAAGGGTGAGGTGGTGCTCGTTTTGCTCACTTTTCTTATGGGGCTTTGACGCTTTTTAAGGTTATGAGCCCAAGTATTCACATGCTGACACTCTGTCAAGGTGTAAGTGGAGACATATCCTAAGATATACACTCTCAAAGACAAGAACACAGAGATCTATTGACCTCAGTTCAGATAACTATAGACTTTGAGATTGTACTGTACCAAAAAAGAATATACTTTTAGAGCAGTAACTGCAGAGTACAAAACACTGTTATAACTCTTGCATATCATGCTATTTCGAGACTAAAATCACAAAGATATATTTACATTCACACTTCTTCAATTTCTATATTGTTATTTGTTTTTATTCTAACGCTACTCATTCAGATTTAGGGCAGCTACATGACGAAGATTATCATATTAGTGAAACAAAGGAAAAAATAAATAATTCAGCTGCATATTTATATATACTGAAATGCAGTGTATTTGTGCCTATTCCTAACCATGCCAAGGCCAGGGCAGCATCATTTCAGGAGGCAGCAGGCAACCTCAAGTTGCAGGCACAGGTGCCATGAAGTCGTCTGTGAATATGCACAGAAATGTCTATACAGAATAATATTCCTGTCTGTAAGTATACTTTACACCTCTTGACATCCTGTCTACAAGCCCAAACACACATACTTATATTTGGGTGACCATCATGGAAGGAATCATAGCAAAGAAGTAGTAACTGAGGTGTGGGGATGCACAAAAATCTGATTGGGCCTAGGCTGCATGAAACCTAAATATGCCCCTGCTCATATAACTAAAAAACTATATTCATTTAGTCAATCTTTGAGACTGATACTGACATTTTTCTATTGTCAAGAACTAAAAACATGAAAAGAAAGGAAATGTAGAACTGTATTTACAGCTATGGCTTTGCTACTGTGGCCACATTTGGTTCACAATAGCTTTGTAATGTAGATATGAGAAATACTAGTTCTAGTTTATAATAAACTAGCGACTTGCCCATCATCAAATGACGGGGCAATACAATTTGAAGCTATGGCAATGCTGTTTACCACACAATGTAAAACTTTTGCTCGACTGAGCACCTTCGGCGCTCATCACAAAGACAGATATATATATATTGTTAACTAATAATTAATTATCTAGTTACTTAATAAATGAATATACTTAACCTATTTCTAATTAATATATCCAGCAATCAATAGCCTGAAGAGCTAACAATCTGTTTTTATTTTCTTGCAGCATACAATGTACAGTTGGAGTGTTGCCCTGAGGAAAAAGTGTCATTAATGTCCCAACTGTGCACTAGAAATATGCTGCGTGCGCGAGGGCAAACCATTGGTTTAGTTGCGTAAAGCGTCATTTTAGATTCGTAATGTTATCAGTTGCAAGTTAGGATTGTAAACTGGCGTTGTTTGTGTATGTTACGCGGCTCGCAAGCATTTTTGTATTTTGTAGTTCGTACGTTCTTGTGTGAAAGTGCTACACGTTTTGGTAGTGTTTTGCACGGTCCGGGGTCGTGTAGCCTCGTTTTAATTTTTTTGGGCGGCCATTTTTTTTCTCGCTTACGCGATTCTCGAGTGCCGAAACTCGGCCAAATCAACTTAAATTTGCGTTCCTCTTGACTCCCAGACTTCCTGGCTGTTCCCCCATGCTGTGTGTGATGTTTTTGTTGCATTTTTTATTTTTATTTATTTTTCTAAGTCCCGCGTTGGTTAACTGCTTGCAGCCTAAGGCAATCCGGCGTTTACTAATTGTTTGGTGGCTAAGTCCCGTGTGTTTAAATGTGTGATCAGCGCTCCTTTGGTGCTCATAGCCTTTGTGCTGCGAGATTTAGTGCCTTAACGGCTTGCTACGGTATGGCTAACGGCTTGCAGGCGATGAGAGCCTTTGGAGCTCATTGCCTAAGTGCTGCGAGTTAACGGCTCGCCTTGCTATGTGAGGTCCGCAGGTGATGAACGCATTTGGCGCTCATCGCCTAAGTGCTCTGAGTTAGCATCTCTTCTTGCTACACGAGTAGCGCAAGCAGTGAGCGCCTTTGGCGCTCATCGCCTACGTATTACGCACCAAGCAAAGGGTGGCGACGACTCGTAGTTTGACAGCTAGTATATGCTTTGTATTATAGATATGGTATGGATAAACCTTTTACTGGAAATTGTATGAAAAATATATACAGGGCAATGTGATCTGACTCTACAAAGCTTATGAAGCAGAATCTATCTCAAGACACACAGAGTCCTATCTAGTGGTTACCAGGAAACCAAAATCCTTAACATAAAAGTGGGTATTTGTGATATGCAGGCATATTCAGGCACAATAATTCTGATCTCAAACCGCCATGGTGTCATGCCATATTTGCCGTTCAGGAGGCAAGAGCAAATATACTGGCATGAGCATATTAAGAGAAGTGAATATCATAAAGGCAGGACAGATCAAATGGCGTCTAAACATCAGTATTCAATCAACAGGTTTACAACTGAGATAGTTCCGATTTTATACTCACAGAAGTTCTACTCCATGTGCCTGAGTGATTGACAGAATGAGCAGACTAATATTTCAGCTTATAGATAAACCTGCCTTATTTTTCCATACAACCACTTATCCAAGGGTTACTAAATGAGTTCCATGAGTAATTTGTTTTATTTTGTTGACAAAAACTATGATGCTTCAGATGCTGATGTCCTAAGGCATTGATAGTAAAGATGGAGGAAAGAAATGGTCATTCAGTTGAAGTCATGTAATCAAAGCTAAAAGAGCTGCTAGTGTGGAATTCAGGGCAAGTAGTAAATATTTAAATTTTGTTTCCTGCGTCAAACATATGTGCACTATAATTTATTGACATTCAAACGTGTTACTGTAATGTTAGAGAGCTATTTTTTTAACTATATAGAGATGCTTAAATAATTTGCATATTGCTTAGACTACATCAATTAGTAATACAGTTTGCATACAAACTCTCCACAAGATGTTAGTATGTATTTAAGTGATGCACAAATTCTGCTAAACTTGGCCAGTATGCACAATTTCTTTCACAGTGTATATCCCCTTTTCTGCATAACAACAGCTAGACACATAGGCTCTGATCCCTCATATTATTACCCCATAGTCTATCTGATCTCCCCTCTCTCCCATCTGTCAGTGCTGCCATCTGCTGTCAGTCCATGTGAGGTGCATGTCAGTCAGTGCCCTCTGTCTAATCTCCCCAGATTAATACCCCAGAGTCTCTCTGATCTTCCATCTCTCCCATCTGCCAGGACTCTCTACTTCTGTTAGTTGTAGTTAGGATTGTGCCAGTCAGTATAAACTCCCCTCCAACCCAGTCTCTGCTCTCCTCTCATTAATTCCCCCATATTAATACCACATTCTCTCTCTGATATCCCCATCTCTTTCTCTGATCACTCCCCTGTCTCTCTCTCTGATCTCCCTCTCTCTCTGATCACTACCCTGTCTCTCTCTCTGATCTATCCCCTATTTCTCTAATCTAGCTCTGTCTCGCTCTGATCTGTCTGTGTTCTCCCCTTCAGGCTCATTGAGAGGTATGTACCTGTGGGGTAGAATAAAGCCAGAGCCTAACTGCTCCTCCACCTGCACTGCCTGTACTGTCAGAACACACAGCTCCCACTCAGCAATCATTGTCAGCGCCCACTCACCCAGGGAACTCTGGGATTGTGTTTTCCAGAGCCAGCCTGTCTGTAGCTTGAAATCCCTATTGGCTGGGGACGGTGCCTCTTACCGCTCCCAGCCTGATGTTAAATCTGCAGCTCCTCCCAGCTGTGATAGCACCAATGTATAAAAAGAATTAATGTTATACACCTTTTATATTTTTATTTTGAGGGAAATTCTGCAAATTATTAAATCAGCGTGTATTTAATATTGAAGCTTTAAAATTTAAAGTGATATGACTCATGTCTAAAAAAAATGAATGTTATGCAACTTTTATTATTTTTATATTGAAGGAAATTTTGGGAAGGTGGTTGCCCATTTGCCCTAATGCACCATCCGCCCCTGTGTGAATGACAACATTGGGGGTAATTTTTTGCAGCTACACGGACAGACAAGCATACTATGATTTTAATGAGCACATCAAAACATCTATTTAGTATTTGGGGACTACTCATTTGCATAATAACACAAAATTAATACTAGTGAATTTCTGCACTTTAGAAAAAATAAATAGGGCCCTATTCAAATCCTCATTTTGTAAAGCTACACAAGCAAACAGTGCCCAGTAATTTTCCCTAATTTTGGCTAAAAAATTTGTGTGTACTATAGAGCACCTGCAAAGGCATAAAAATGTAAAAAAAATATATAATGGCACCTGTCAAGGATGCTCATTGTTAATCTTTGTTTTAATAATTGAGTCCCTCGCTAAGTGCATTAGGAATAATAAAGACATAGAAGGTATTATAACAGGAATTAAGGCAAATAAATGATTGTAGTTTACTGATGATGATGTTGTTATCAACATAACAAATCCTTAATTTTAATTGAGATTTTTAAAGGAAATTTTACAATATTTTGGCAAACTCTCCTATTATAAATTGAGTTACGGTAATTAAAAACTGAGGTTTTGCCAGTAAATTTAACAAAAAAGCAGATCAACATTCTGAGAGAACAATAGCCTTTCGAATGGGAATCTAATTAAATTACACATTGAGGAATACAATTCCAGTCTAATATGAAGGAATTGATTAAGATTAATTACAATAAATGGTATAACCACGTGTCTACTATTCTATTGGAGTGGAATGTTACAATGCTGTCCTGGATAGGGAGGATCTCTGCTCATAAGAAGTCCCTCCTGACTAGGAGAACATATTTGTTTAGATTTATTCCTCTTTTGGTCCCCAAATATATTCTAAATAGCTTACAAGATTTATTAGATTTATAAATAAGAATCAAAAATCTCTCATAAGACAGAGCATTGCTAGCATTGCTTTTACAAAATTGATAGCAAAAAGGATGCAATTAGAGGAATTTGGCACGATTTGGCACGGGAAACAGGAGTGAATATACCTTTTTTTTTCTCAAACGTTTTTATTAGGTAACAGAATAAAAATAAATTGACATAAGCCAAATGACAGCTTTGGCACAATTGGAGAACAATATCACTATACTAAGAGAGAAAACAGGATAAGACTAACATTATATTATAAAATATAAGAGTACAGTATTAAAGTCGAAATAAATACAAACAAAAAGGCCTATCCCCACCAATAGGAAGGTCTAAATGAAGCTAAGTTACCTAAACTTTTCCAATCTTCTAGGGAAAAACACCAAGAGCCTAAATAAAAGCTATGCTGTAAGAATAAAATATAACTCGAAATGAGTTAAAGCATTTCAATAAAACACTGTTGAATACACAACAACAAAATTAAATTCAAAATCAATTTTTTGTCCCAGTGGTGTCCAAGTTCAAGTCCAGATGATTATCAGTTTGAATCTATTACTTGTTCTGTCCTGCTGCCTCCAGTCCCCAGCCTGCACCTCCAGTGTAAAGATTAGCAAAAAAGCGTAGTGTTAAGTAAGAAGGTTTCATGTTATAGGTGGACTATAAGGGGAATTAATGCAGGGATTCCAGATCTGGAAGAATTTAGGCATAAGGTCCTCCATTAAATGAGTTAGCCTTTCATTTACAGCAATGTAATTCATCTTGCTGATAACCGATTGTAAAGTTAGAGTGGGAGATTTCCATTGTCTGGCTATGTGGCTAGCATTAAGTACTGGAGGAGCCTATTCTGACATTTTGATAAAGAAGGAACAAAGTGCCCTAAAAGGCTTATGTCTGCTTTAGCCGTGATAGGCGTATCATATATAGCTGAGGCTAGATGGAAAACTACATGGGGGCAAGACCACCAAGAGTGGTAAAAGGTTCCAGGGACCTTGCAAGCTCTAAAGCAGTTAGGATTAGGGGAGCGTTTCCATCTAAAAAATGTATCCGGGGTGATATAAGTCCTATAAAGAGCTTTAATGGAGGTCTCCAAAATATTACTGTAGAGAGATCCTCTGGTTAGGTTTCGCCAAGAGTTTTGCCAGGTCTCTGTATTCCAGCTGCAACTTAAATCTTCTTCCCATTTCTGAATATATTTTGGGGGAGAGGTAGTGGAAAGAGAATTAAAAGTATTGTATAGAATACCCAAAATACCTTTTGTAAGAGGGGCAGAGGGGCATAACCTGGTAAGCCAATTTGATGAAGGTTTCCCTAGGGTGTGTTCTAAGGAGGAGAGGAAGTATTTAAATCTGCAGAATGTATAGTGTTCCTGGATAGGGATATTGAATTATTCTTTTAATTGAGTGAATGTTAAGGTAGCGTTATTTCTATACCAGGAATTCACTGTCAGGAGATTATGAGATTTCCACCATAGTAGAGAGGCCGCAGGAAGAGTATCAGGAAATCTAGGATTCGGTATTATGGGGGTAGGGGTCTGGATATTTCGGAATCAAATTACATTTACAAACAGCCCATGACTAAATAGATAAGGATTGTTTTATATATGGGCTGCCCACTTTGCCCAAGCATGTCAGTGGGTTCGGGATCCCTGTAAAGGAATCCCACCTGTATGGGTCCATTATTAAGTTATTGATAAATATCCAAAGGGGTAGGTAAGTAGGGGAGTGCGCAATTGGGCTGAAAGCCAATCGTGCCGCCTTAAAATATAATTTACGGTTGGGGCAGGAGAGACCTCCTTTCGATTTATGTATAAACATAGTTGATTTAGAGGTGCAGTGTGATTTATTTTGCCATATAAATTTGAAAATTTGGCGTTGGAATTTATCTAGGTCTGTGTAATTCAGGGCGATTGGAAGAGCGCAAAATAAATACATAAAGCAGAGAAGAAGGTTCATTTTAAAAGAGTGGGTACATCCTAACCAGGAGATAGGATTTTTTGCTCACGACAGTACATTTTGGGTTAATGTTTTGTAGAGGGCTGTGTAGTTAGATTTATGCAGGTTTGCTGTGTTGCGAGTAAGATTCACACCTAGATATTTGAGGTGGTTGGAAAGCCAATTAAAATTAAAGTGTTGTTGTAAAAAGGCTATGTATGAGGGGTCAAGGAGATATTTAGGGCTTCCGTTTTGTCTATATTGATGTGGAGCCCAGAGAATTTGCTAAAGGATCCTAATAAGTGAAAGAGGGCAGGGACCGAGGTGCTGGGACCTGTCAAAGTGCAGAGGACATCATCCGCAAATAAGGCACATTTGAAGTGATGGTGGCCTATATTTGATGTCTAAGTTTGATCTAATGGCCTGGGCTAAAGGTTCAATGGCTAGAGCAAAGAGTAAAGGGGATAGAGGGCAGCCCTGTCTGGTCCCCCTTTGGATAGTAAAGGAAACCCTGGTTTTGTCTGGGTGTTTTAGTACTGGTGGAGGGGAATTATAATAAGGAATAATCAAATTTGCAAATGTCCAGTGAGGCCAAATTTTGTCAGTACAGTCCTTAATTAGGGCCACTCTAGAGAGTCAAAGGCCTTCTCCATATCGAAGGCCAGAAGGCATAGAGGAGTATGATGTTGACTCAGTGCATGGTATCCAGAATCCGTGTAATGTTATCCCACGCCTGTCTAAAGGGAATGAAACCCACTTGGTCCTTATGGATTAGTGTGGGTAAAAAGTTAGAGATTCTGTCAGCCATCAGTTTAGCAAGAACTTTAACATCCCCATTTAGTAGTGATATAGGTCTATAGTTCTTAACTTCTAGTGGATGAAGGCCCTCTTTTGGGAAAGAGACCATATCCGCTTGGTTTAGTTCGGGTGGAATCTTATGATTGCATTAAATAAGGTCACCAAATGGGGAGCCAAATTTTCTGAGTATCTCTTGTAATAAAGGTTTGAAAATCCTTCCAGACCTGGGGCTTTGCCTCATTTCAGCTTTTTAATAGTCTCTAGAACCTCTTCTGTAGTAATTGGCAAGTTCAAGCGATCTCTCTCATGAGTAGAGATATGTGGAAGATCGTAAGACTCTAGGAAGGAGGAAAGTTGAGTGGCATACGGGTTTGGTGGGGAAGAATAAAGATTTTGAAAGAAGGCGGTGAAGGTTTCTTTAATTTCATTAGGGCTATAAGTAGTGTTTCCAGAGAGGTTTTTGATCTTAAATATTTTGGAATGTATAAGCTTCCCTTCTCAATTTTCTATCCAATAGAAAATCCGGTTTATTAGCCTTTGTGTATAATTTATCTCCAAGCTTTTTCAGTTTGAGCGGAAAGTATTAAATTTAATTCTGCACAAGCCCCTAATGAAAGCCTTGTGTGCTGCCCAGACCCAACCTATATCCGAGCCCGGGGTCAAATTAGCTGAAAAGTATTGGTTATGGTCTGAAGCAATCTGTTCCCTAAAGATTTGATTAGAGAGGAGCATGCCATTAAGCTTCCATGCGTAGGGGGGTCTGAATATAATACCAAAAGCTAGAGAAATAGTGATGACCGAGTGGTAGGACCAGGGGCAGGGGCGTTTTTTGGAGGCAAATAAGCCATCCAACAAAGATGAATCAATTAGCAAAGTGTCAATTCTGGAATATATTGATGTTTCAATCGCCAAACGTCCAGGAGATGGAGATCCTCAAGAGATTTATGAATTATTTTAAGTTTATTAGAGGACTTAGAGGACCTATCCATATTACGATCTAGAGCCAGGTTGAAATCCCCCCCCCCTAAAATGATCTTTCCTGTGTCTAGAGACTTAAGGTGAGCGAGTAGCTTGATAAGGGTGTTATGTGGAGCGGTAGTGGGGAGTATAAAGCTATGAAAGATCCTTGTCTTTAGAAGGGAGCAAGTTAATATAATATAGTTGCCCTCTGAATCAATCTTTTTGCTCTCCACAGTGAACGGGGAAATCTTTATGAAGCAGTATAGCCACTCCTGCCTTCTTAGTGGGACATGTTGAGGTTATGAAATATGGATATGATTTGTGTAAGTAGGAGGGTTTTTTTCCTTTAGCAAAGTGGGTTTCCTGTATAAAAATTACGGAGTGACTTATATGAGATGAAGGCCTTATGCCGTTTAAATGGGGAGTTAAACCACTTAATATTATGCGTGAGAAAGGTGAAGGAGGCCTAGGAGAGAAGGAGGATCAGGACCTGCTCAGTAGGGGCAAAATATAAGGCCCAATTAGCACTTTGCTGCGGAGCTCTCACCAAACACGTCTGCTATGGCCAGATACTAACTCCGCTCCCCATGAATATACCTTTAACATGTAAATAGAATTTTACATTTTGGTTTAAATACAATAAAGCTAAACAGGTATTAAGAACTCCTTATTCGATTACTCCTATATCTTACTTGGGCATTAAGTTAAATCTGAAAGATTGGCAAGATAAGGGCATTATGAAATTGGAGGATCTGCTTTTAAAGTCAGAGTATAATCTGATAGAAGCTAGAGAATTAACAGAATTTGAAGACTTATGTTTAATGAGTGAGGAGAAACCCCTTATATTTGAAGAGTGATGATATTAACCCCTGCCACAGAGGTCCTTGAAGGACCTCCACAGCACCTAATAAATTGACACCTTCCCTGAAGGTCCTTAAAGGACCTCGTGGCATGCAATAAACTCACCTCATACCACGGGATCCTTAAAGGATGGTATCACAGCTAATGCCTCAGATCCATATTAACCCTTACCATGGTGGTCCATGGGAGCCCTTCCCCATTTAAACCAGATCCCCCTGTTCCCCAGTCACCCCCTATCAACCATCTACATAACCATGGAGGTCCATTGAGACCTCCATGGCATCTAAAATATGAACCCTGTGGCACAAAATGTTAACCCCAGCCTTGAAGGACCCCCGTGGCAGGGGTTCATCTTTTAGATGCCATAGAGGTCTCAATGGACCCCCATGGTTATGTGGATGGGTGTTTGGGGAATGGGGATCGGGTTTGAGCGCAGATGAGAGCAATCAGGAGTGAGTGGGGAATGGGATCCAAAGTGATTCCCTTCACCACGTGTGTATTGAGAGAAGCACCAGAGATTCTCATTGGTGATGCTGGGTTTGTAGGAACATAATAATACTGATCACAGCCTTCCTTGTAATCCTGAGTCTTGGAACTTTACTTACAAGACTTGGGTTTACAAGTTGCGGGTGGGATTGTAATATTACATCTATGGAGCATTGAATACATGTGTAACAAGTAGTTTACTTGTCTTGAATAGAATAGGGCTCTATGTTATCTTAGTAGAAACTATAGATGGATGTATGGGTAGCACTGTAAATGGAACTTACTTTTTTCTATTTGTTATTTGAGACAGAATAATAAACAATTGTTACATATTTAAAAGAAGCTGTTTTTGTTTTATTTACATAATTTCCTATTCTGCAATATCACAAAAAATAGAATACAAAGCAAACACACCCACAAGATAAAACTAAGACAATATAAAGCAATACAAAGACTTGCCCACAGCGTTAGCACCGAGATACATGGAGGGTTTCATTCTCTGTGAAAATTTAAAAAAATGAAATTAAAGACTAATCCTTATCTATAAATTTGTCTCAAATTTTCCATTTATTTCTGACCTTTTTAACTAATCCCAATTTTTTTAAATCTTTTTCCAATTTACAATTTCGACTTAAAATAGTTATTATTTCATTCCACGATGGGAGAGCAATTTGTTACCATTTGGAGACAATTAGTCATTTAGCTAACATTATTTTCTGCACAATGAAAGCTTCAGTTTCCAAGTTGAAATCAGCAGGGAAGATATGTAAAATATTAATTTCCGGTGTCGGAAGGATTAACATTTTAGGTATTGAAGAGATATGACTAAAATAATCTAATCAAAACTGTCAGAGGACATTCCAATAACAAATGAAGGTGGGACAAAATCTGTCCACATTTCCTCCAACAATATTCTGCTTCTTCCTCATGGGTAATTTGATTTACTTTCGTGGGAACAAAATACCATCTACTTTGAAGAAAACCTCTCTATATGAGGAATTTTTAAATTGTTTATCTGAATTATTCAATACTCTAGACCAGGTTTTTTCTCACTAAGATTGTTTCAAGCCTCTTACCCATATCCGCATTTTACATGTTTTATTTTCATCCAATTTAGTCCTCAGTATATCAAAACATTTTGAAATGAAATGAGATTTATCTTTTGTTAAAATCAATTGTTTCCAAAGGTATTAATACATTTGTTTCAGAGATTTTTAACACCGATTTAAGCTTATTATTGTTTAGCCAATTATGATGTGGTAGGCCATAATTATTAATTAGTTGCTCAAAGGTTGCAATAGAACCGTCAATATATAAATCTCTTAATAAAAATATTCCCCAATTTGACCATTTTGCCAAACATGGTAAATGTACGGTAATTCTTTAGGCAACATAATTATAAGGGTTATTGGACTTGAAAAGGATAGTAACTCCCGTCTAGAATTAATTTTACACTAAAATTACAATCCTTTAGTGATAACCAATGCCCCTTCAGCTTTTTAATTATTTGATATTTTATCATAAAAAAAAAAAAGTAAGTAGTTTTTCTTTACACACCAAAGGATTTTCAATATGGGACAAAAAATAAGAATCAACAGAATCAGTCCATCTTATGATATGGGACAGCATTGTAGCATCATGATTGATTTTTACAATAGGATAGGCTAAACCTCCCCTAATAAATCTCCTAGCCATTATAACATTTTTGACTCTAACTTGTTTGAATGAACTTGTTAATTATACCTTGAAATTGTTTAATCAAATAATTTCCGACATCTAATGGGATACAACGTAATAAATAGTTGAATCTTGGCCATTTTTACAGCTGCAATCCTTCCAGAAAAAAATATTTTTTTTTTCCAAAATGCTAATTTAGCCATACATTTTGTATACAGTTTCTTATAGTTTATAGGTATAGTTTGATTCACATCTTTATCAAACACAATTCCCAAATGTTTCATTTTGTTGGTTTGCCAATTATATGCGTACTTAAGCCTCAGAATTTCACTCTTCCCTGGAGATAAATTAATCGTAAGAACTTCTGTTTTCAGAATATTTAACTTGTAATTGTAAATATTACTATGTTTACCACTTAAATCTTGCAAATGGGGTAGTGACTTAACAGAGTCATATATATTGTGACCACTATATCACCCGCAAAGCAACACTTTCTGTATAACATTACCTATGTTTATACATTTTATATTGGGATTATCCCTTATAGCCTCTGCAAGAGGTTCGATCACTGAAGCAAATAGTAGGGGGGAAATCGGGCAACCTTGCCTTGTACCATTACTAATCTTAAATGTCGATGATTTAAATCCCAGGCCCATGACAGAGGCAGATGGGACCTAATAAAGTGTTCAAATAGAGCTTATACCCAAATCCCAGAAACCGAATCTTGATAAGAGAGAAATAGGTCTATAATTACTATTTTCAAATTGCTTTAGAATAGTTACAATTGCTGCTTCCAACATTTCGGCTGGCTCCTTTCCTTCCTTTTTAATTTCATTAAATACATCTTTCAATTGGTTAACTATCACAGGTTGACAACTCTTATAATATTGGTTAATGAAACTATCTGGTCCAGGAGTGGTATGGTTCTTTAAATTTGTTATAGCTTTAGAGATTTCTTCCACAGTAATATTCCCATTAAAGAAATCTAAATCAGTATTGAACATTTTAGGTAAATTAAGTTGTTTCTGGAGTTTTTGAATATCCCCAATCAACATTTTTTTAAATTCTAGATATTGTTCTAAGTTACATAGTTTTTGATAAAAAATTGTAAATACCTTTGCTAAATCTGCCAGTTTTGTCCCCAGTCACATATTATTATTCAAAAATGATATTCTCTTTTTTACTGATCTATTTTTTATTTTACTAGCAAGCACTTTCCCCACTTTATTTCCACATTGTGAAAGTGATTTTTGTTGCAATAACCAAATAGATTTATCTGTCCTAAGGCAGTTAATATTTTTAATTTGAGCTTGAATAATTGTAATTTCATCAGTGGTGCTCTTGTTTGGATTAAGTTTATTATTATTTTCCAATTTACTGAATATATAGTAATCTTAGAGGCAATATCCTTTGTTTTTTCCTTTGTAACAAATCTGGAAAGATCTTCAAGTTCTCATAAGGGGCTTGTAATCTTTTTTTCTACAAATTCTGCTTTCATTGTTAATTCTTTATAAGCAAAATGATGTATTTTAACTATAACATCTCGTGGAGATTCTTTTTTAAGCGTTTTAGGGGATTCTATGGACTCTGTCAATTAATAACTCATTATGAATTTCAGGTTTAACTAATTTATAACATAGGTTGAAAGTTCTTTTCAAGTTATATTTTCTGAAATGCCCCTAATTATTGTATTGTTACGTCTAGAAAAATCCTCATTTTTTGAGCAATTTCAACCACAAAATTTCTTGTTTTAAGTCTTTAACTTCTTTCAACAGTAATTGTTGATCCTTAATAATAATATTTTGATTAGATTCTAGGTCAACTATTGGAATGGTTTGGGAGTTAATAGATTTTGTATCATTTGCAATTTCTTGTAATAACTAGGATTTAATTGAAATTCGGAATCCTTTCAATAGGGACTTCATACTGGATATAGTTCATTTTTCTTCCTCTGCTCCATTTCCTATGGTATTATCGCCAAATTGCATGGTTATGTAGATGGGTTATTGGGAACTGGTATAGGGTTTGAGCAGAGAAGGAGTCGATTTGGAGTGAGCAGGGAAGGGGATCCTAAGGGATTCCATTCACCACATGATGATGGAGGGAATCCCCAGGTATTCTAATTGGTGGCGGTGGGTTTGTAGGAACATAATATTACTGATCACAGCCTTCCTTGTAGTCCTGAGTCTTGGAACTTTACTTAACAAGGCTTGGGTTTACGAGTTGTGGGTGAGATAGTAATATTACACCTGTAGCATTGAATAATACATGTATAACGTTACTGAAAAAAGCTCCCACAGCCAAAATTATGTTTGTAAGTAGTTTACTTGTCTTGAATAGAATAGGGCTCTATGTTATCTTAGTAGAAACCATGAGATGGTTGTATGGGTAGCACTGTAAATGGAACTTACTTTTTTCTATTTGGTCTTTGAGGCAAAATAATAAACAATTGTTACATATTTAAAAGAAGCTGGTTTTGAAGTCTCAAAAAGACAACAGCTGCTTTCTCTGAAAATGTCTTAGTTTAAATACATACTTAATTGGAAAGCTTTGAAATAGTAGACAATCAGCCCCATTGCCTACACAACACAACTTAACACTCTTCCAGTCACTCGAGACGCATTGAGACAGATTCAATTGAGTTTTCGCAAGTTACTGTAGCCTGTAAGTGAGGTCTCAAGTTAATTTGCTATTCAATTGACGTCTTTTTGCAGGCTCCGAACGGGTTACGAGTTACGGCCTTTGCTAGTTATGATGGCTAAAATCGCAAATCGCTATTCAATTGTTCCAATTCCCCAAGCCCGCAAATGTTTTCACACCCGTAAACGGCAAATGTAGGAGAAAATCCTACGATTGTTAGAGAGGACTCGCAAGGCGGTTAAATATCTATTTGTAGCATTGTAAATGCATATAAAAAAATCAATACTGCACTGTAAATAACAGGGAAAGTGATAAAAGACATTAGAATTAATTACACAACAGACTGAAGCTTGCAAATCTGCAGTATATAAGATTTATTTTTATGTTTCATTTCGGTGTTAAATCGATCTCAGGTCTCAATGAGTTAATATATATCAGGCTGCCCACATGGACTAGAACAATATTGGCATTCATTTTCATAAGTCTGTATTTTGCTGTTTTGCAAGTCTGATCGAATATTGGACCCCCTAACCGAATTGAATGACATGTAACCTCCATGTTTTACTGCCGTAACAATGACGGTCTCATTTTCTATTGGCTGATTTGAAATGGGAGGTTGCGGTCTTGATTAATTAATCATGTTCCTGCCCTGAACTGCCATTAACCAGTGCATGGTTTACGGAGTCGGCTTTTGGCCCATAACTTGCGGGCTTAAGCAATTAAATAGCTCCGAATCGGAGATAAACGGGAGCCCACAGCACACCCGCAGACATACGGCCTATATCGTGCCAGTTGCAGGGTTGCAATTGAATCAGGCCCATTATTTGTTGTTGTTCAGACATTCAGTCATCTCTGACTCTCCGTGACCCTATGGACCATAGCAAGCCAGATACATCTTGCTTATCCATAAGGTTTTCTTGCCAAATATACTGGAGTGGGTTGCCCGTTCCTTCACCAGTGGAGCACAATTTATCTGACCTCTGTGCTATGACCTACCCCTCACCCTTGGTTACTTTCACTGGACTTATCTGATTTCTAGCACAATGACCAGCGGCTATATTTTATGAATACGTCTGTCCTCTGGCACATTGACTCTAGGTTTGTCTTGTCTGCTGCCTGGCCAAACTACATCTGTTTGCTTATTTTGACATTGCCTCAAGACCTTGTTTGTTGTTCTGGTTGAAGCATTTTTCTGGATGAGAACTGGACTCCAATCCTATTGGAATTTTCTCAGAGTTACAAGTGTACTACAAATAGCCAGCCTTCACAGAAAGGATAAACAGAGTGCATGAAGTGGGCCATTAAGCCATAATTATGATTATTGCTGTTCTGGTATATATCATATGTGTGGAATCTGAGATAAAGGTTGACATCTGATCTCCAATGTAAGATCTTATGTAGAAGACCAGATACATAAAAAGGGTTGGCAGCTTCTGATAGACTGGTCATTTAGTCAACTGACAAATACACCATTGCTATATCACATAATATTCTCTGCCACACCTTAAGATGTTCAGTATTCAGTCTTTCATGCTCATCTAAAATTACACCAGACTGGACAGTGAGGCATAGCATGTAAGATTTTTCAGTTTTTGTGTTCCATTCTGACGACTTCTTGCATGATCAGCTTCATTTCCTCATATATGCAGATTGTTTGTCTTGAAAAAGTTAACTGAGAGCAGCTTACCTATCTATAGTATTGTAAACTTTAGCTCAAATGGAGTATAGCAGAAAACAATAGGTACAAAATCATTTAGCGGTCAAGTTTTTAGAACAGTATACTATAAATATGACACTTCAATGGATCTTAAACCATCTACAATTCTTCTATTAAACTAGGGTTTGAAATTAAATGCATGTTTTATTCGTGTTGCTAAATCACCCCTCATAGAAGATTTGGCTTTTATTAAGCACAATATATACAGATTCTTGTGTAAAATAAACCACCTGTGGGATGTGAGCCATCGCATGTCATATAAACAGTCTCTTTCTATTACTTTTGTACTGGACCTACAGGAGATATTTGATGGAAGCCCCTTGTATTCTGATATTCCACACCAACATGCAATTTTTTCCTGCAGCAAAGTTACATTTATATGGATATGGATGGAGCACATTAATGGAACATCATCATAGACATCACAAATATGATCAGCTTCTTAAATCTTCTTTGGAATAAGTTGAAAAGCTAAGTTAGTGCAACATATAACTCGTCTTTGACCACACGGAAAGAGTAGAGAAAGCCACCTAAGATATAATGCTATAATGTTGGTGCTCTAAGGAAGTTGTATATATTTATTCATAATAATTCTCCAAAAGACATACCCATAATTCCTTGATAAAAAAAAACACAACAGTGTTAAGAATGAAGTTTTTATTTTCGTAAACGGCAGGTTCTGAACACCTAGTTATTTATGCACTTTCAGTTCATACAGATCCAGGTATATGGCCTGGGATAGGTATGTAAAGATTGTGTTACAGTGAAAAGCGCTCACCCCTGCACTTTGCTCACCCATGTGCACATTTGCAGACAAACCTCACTGAGCAACATGTGGCCAAAATAGCTTTCAACATCTTAGGATATGTGTATCAATCTTGTACAATCCAGACATGTTTTACTGTCTTGGTGGAGATCATCTCTAATATAACCTGTACTTATATGTATATATATATATATATATATATATATATATTTAAAGAATTTCAGCTAATGTGAGAATGATAAGGTTTTTTCTAATAGCCTGGATTTGTACTCCCTTACATATATATCTGATTTCAAAGAGGTTTAGCTGTGCTTTACTTTTTGTGGATAGATTGCCAGAAAATATTTTGGAGGATATCACCAGTATTTTGCTACCAACTAAAAAGGCTAACCTTTTCTTGCAGTATCTCACAGCTGTAGCAGTTCTCCTTTTTTAAGCAAAAAGTAAAGACCTCAAGAAAGCATCCTTACCTTCAGCAGATGGATAAATTTATCATGATCTCCAAACGATATATTGTGTATTTTTGTACCCTGCATGTAACTTGTACTATAGATATATATATAACAAGCTATGGTATTTTGTGTTGCTTGATCTCAGTTGAGCATCTCTGAAACTCTCTTGGTATATATATCTTATGGCAGTTGTGGACAACTCAGTACTACGAGGGCCATCAACAGTCCAGGATTTATGTGTCTTTCTGCATGTTTATTCAGTTTCACTGAATCCTTTTGACTGCTACAGCTTAAGCAGAGAGATATTAAAATCCTAACCTGTTGGAAACCTTACTAGAGCCAAGTTGCCTACCACTGTCGTATAGCATCTCAAGTTTTTCCTTAGCAGGGTAAGTATACATATACATATATACCTTTATTTCTATGTACAGTACATATAGTGCTTGCCTATGCCCCAGCTCTTAGCAGATAAGAGAGGATTTAAGGATACACAGGGATGCAACCCCTGCACTTTCAACATTTCTAATGATGCGGTAGGGCAGCGACTGGGAGGTGTAACTGACCGAGAAGACCCCACTTATCTTTGTGCTTCATAGGGGACTTCTTCTCACGTCTGAGACAAGGAATGTTTGAAGTATAAAAATGGTATTTACAAGTGACCCTGAAAGCCACAGACACAATGACCCCATGTTCTGGGGCTTGGCTGTCACCTCTAGGAGTAGGTGATTTGGTGGAGGGGGAGCAGAGCATGAAACTTCTGTACCCCAGGGGTGGCACCATTCTTGCAAGATCCTGCTGTAATCCCGCTTCCCAAAGCAACCCATTGTTATAATATTCAATAAAGTGTAGCTGGATGTCAAACTCCAGTCCTCCATATCCACAAACAGGCCAGAGTGTCAGATATATCTGCTTAAGCACAGGTTGATCAGTGGGGGCTCAGTAATTTAAGTGAACCTTATGTGATTAAGCAGAATAGCCTGGCAATGGACTGATAGTTGTCGTATAGAAACACAGAAGGTGACACCAGATAAATCCTACACAGTATGTGCTTTTGCTATTTAATCCCTTGCCTTTCTTTATATTCAGGATATTTAGCCTAGTGTTTATAACAGACAGATTAAATTCCATATAATTCATTAGCCTCTTCCACTTTTGCAGGTAGGCTATTATGTTTGCCCACTAATGCATCTGTATAATAGCAAAGCCTCCCATTTATTCTGAGCTTTGCACCCTCCATAATGTAAGCATGACCTCTTTCTGTGGCACATCAGTCTCTCCTGCTATGTGTGATATGTAGATGATAACATTAATCTTTTCAACACTGCGGAGAATCCTCTCAGAACTTAATTTGTGTTTGAAGTAGATAACCTGCACAAACACAATCACTGAGTATAACTATACACATGTATAGTTATTCTGTGCTACAATCTTTTAACCCATGTTCTACCATTTGTAGTAATAAAATGTGTCAGAATTCACCCAATAAATATACTATGCATTGCTCTTTTACTACACCATTTCCTTGACATAGCAGCTCCCTGTTATTCCAAAAATTAAGTCCTCTTCTGTGATTAGGCAAAATACCATCTTATTAGGGTACCAGTATTATGTCAATATCAATTTTGAATAATTTGACTTAGATTTTTCATGCTCTTGATTTATAAAAATCTCAATAACATCTATTTCAGCAATGTGGGTGAATTAAAGTGACTCAGAGGGGTTATTTAAATATGATATCATTTAAAATTTAGCTAATAAGACATTTTCAATTTGATGCTTTTAAAAATGTGTTTTTTTACAGTAAACATGCCTTGGATTTTGCAATTTTTACCTGTCAGTCATGCTTTCTGATCCATCCACTACAAACACTGTGGCATCTCTTGCTAATGGTACAGCAACAGAATTAACTGCTGTGGTGGTCTCACTCTGTTGTCTTCAGTGTAAGTCATGTACCAAACAAAAGACTGGGTATACTCAGACCCCAGGGAGTAATTTATGCATTAAGCTTAGTTACACCCTGGGGTCTGAACATACCTAGTCTTTTGTTTACACATGGCTTATAATGAAGGCAAAAGATTCAGAGCCCTATGTGCTAATAAGCAATTATTGGCAACAATCTCCCTTTAGCAATAGATACCGAAGTATAATTTGTGGGTGGATCAGAAAAGCTAATTAACATCTAAAAATGGAAAACTTCAATGTCGATTTACTATAGGGAAATGCATTTTCTGAAATTACATTCAGCTGCTAAAGTATTTGTTTTTACATATAGTTTTAAATGATACCATATTTAGAATCTCTGCTGTTACTTTAAGTATCAGTGCTGCTCACACTCAGAACAAACAAAGTAGAACATTCCATCAAGATGGCCCATGTTTGTTGCACAGGATCATGCAGGACACAAGGATGTGACGTCTATCAGCTTGTGTGAAACATATGTATACAATCAGCATGGATCACCCCACTCTAGTACATTATCCTATATTAACAAAGGTATGGAGTGCTTGTGAGCTGTTCACTATTAAGAGTATTGCATTATAAGGTATGTCACTGCATGTTTAATATTATAAATAATTAACCATGTATTACTGAGTTAACAGTACTCATCATTTTTCACAAATTCATATTAACAAATAAAGCAAGGGGATGTGAAAGGTCTTTCGCATTTTACATGGTAAACTGAGCTTTGTGAATACTGTGATCGTGATGGACTTTACTGGGAATACTGAACACTACAAGATGAAGTAAGATATGTAGTTTTAGTAAATGTTGTGAGGCTAACTATGCATTAGAAAATACAGTGAATTTAGAACCTCACAACCATTTTATCCCCAAGGGAATTTAGGCCATTGATGGATTGTGTTACAATGGTTCTCTACTACAACATTTGTACAACATTGCTGAGTTATGGGTATCCACAGAAAGAACAACTGAGATTCCCAAATAGCCGAGCCATTAAGATCACATTGCTTCAGAAATCTATTTCAGGTAATACCCTAGCAGGAACATATTTGTAATACCATAAATTAAGGAATACTATATCTGGTGATATTTCTAAAAACATCTATGTCAACTGAATGGATTACATACTACAGGGTTAAAATTGCAAAAAGTGACAGATACCCGATGCTGTGATGCAGCACAGAATGTTTTTTTGCTCCAAAGACATGCAGAGTCCCTGGAGTATGAGGTCCTTTATACTTACCAAGCAGCAAAAGATCATTAGTTGCTAAGAGGGCTATATAACACAGTGGTGTGAAAGTGGAAAGGTTATGGTTAAAAGGTCCGGCTTCACCCGGTATCCCCTCCCTCCCACATTAACACTGAGTTGGTTAACTCTCCCACCAAGGAGAAAAGAGGAGCAAGGCAAACAAATATCCAGCCCTTTTGCTGGGTGGCCGGGTGCAAAACAAGCAGACAATGGGGTTCTGCCCTGGCAGGGGGTTGGGGCTCTGTAAACATGATCTCTGAACTCAGCCCCCCACCTCTCCACCCAGACACCCTGTCCTCCGCAAACAGAAATTCAATAACATAAGGAATAGAAAGACAAAATAACACACCACCAACCCAACCCTCTCCCGTTCCCTCTGGCACTGTAATAGAGTTTTAAATTTGCCCTGGCACTCCCCAATAAATAAATACGTTCTAATAAATAAAGAGTTCTTCACTCTGCAAATCTGTAGCCGCTCTGGTGAGGGAGCATTGTCGCCCCCAATTGTATCTGTCACTGGGACTGCCCCATAATCCCTCCTTTGTGTCACTTTGGGGGGGATCAGCAGGTGCTTGTTCATGTCATTAATTGTGGCCCTCAGGGTGTCCTGTGGACAGACACAAAACACTCACAAGACACACCCTTGTGTTTAGGTAGCTTGGTCCTTACTGCCCCCCACCTCCACCTTTTGGTCCATGGGGGGCAAAGGCTTGGGGAGTTGGAGGGAGTGTATAGTGGTAAAAAGTCATTTCCCATAATCCTCTAGGGCAGGATTTAGGGTTCAAAGGTCCTTTGTGTACCTGCAGGAGAAAAGAAGAACAATTATTAGCAGATAGCTTAACTATAATGTTAGGCCATTAAAATGTTTAAATAAATATAACAATAAAATCAACTAGATACAGCAATAGTTGCAAATATGGAACTGCATATAGTAACAAATACTCCTTCAAATGAATGGTATAAAAATGCCATTGTGTTAGAGGCTAATCTTTGCTAATTACCCCCTGTGGGCTTTTATGTGCTCAATTTGATTGAATGAATTGGCAATTAAAACTCTCATTATTGTACTCAGCAGCCTCAGCAGAGCTTGGTAGGGAGATAAGTACAGCTGATTGACAGATTTCAGTTTACTGTAAGAAAACATACATTTTATACATTTAGTTGAATACTACATGTAGTTTTAAATGATATAATGTTTAGAGCCTTTATCAATATCACTGCAGAAATTAAGCTATTTCAAAGACACTGATTTTTGTGATTTTTTTTGTGGCAATTTTCTTTACAGATAAGCTGCAGAGTCATTTAATGGGTGTATTTTGTGTTACTAGTTTCAAATAGGTAAAAATAGTTGTGGTGTTGGCCATTACAAGACACTAAACTTAGAAAGAATGATAATACCTTGTCAGAAACAAAACTAAAGTAAAGCATAATGATGAGGGTCTCTCTGAGGCATGGATATTCAATAGGCAGAACTGGGTCCAGATCCAGACCACCATCTCCTTCCTTTCAGACTTCCCTTGCATTATTACATTTAATAACTATTCCTTCTGATGCTTTGATATCCTTAAAATAGGCTATCAGATAGAGGGAGTGCTTTCACTTTCTGTCCTACAGTATTTACACTTACTGAACCCTTTTGAATGTAATTATATTCATGTATGTATTGATAAAACAATATACATTTCAAACCTCTTTAGGCAATGTTTTGTTTTATATACATATTTTTAACTAGGTTACTTAATCAATTTTATGCTCCTCAATGTAATTATGATATACAATGTACATTTCACTTACTTTGAAGAAGCCCCTAAGGTAACAGATTCTCATCTCTTTCTTCCTTTTCTTCCTCATGACAGTTAACATCTTGCACAGCTATGACCTAAAGCCACACCCACATGGGAGAGTATTCTCACTGCCAGTACAAAGCAGCTAACAAACCGACAGTGACATGTCATGTTTCTGAGCAGCATGAGGCATTTGCAATATTAAGCCCCTCTCCAATGCGAGTGGCCTTAGATCACAACTTTGCAAGATGTCAGTTATCATGAGGGAGAACAAGAAAAAAGGGGGAGGCTCCAGAAGGTAAGAGTCTGTTATGCTAGGGACTTCTTACAAATAAGTGAAGTGTACATTTTATATCACAATTACATTGAAGAAGATATAATTATTTAAATAATCTAGTTAAAACATTTATGTAATACAAAGATGCATAAAGAATCCCTATAACTTAATTTTCACAAATATATTTGAACCTTAGGAATTTGTTAAAAATGAACTGACTACCCCTGCTCCAATATACATACTAAGGTATAAAAGAAAGGGGGAAGCTCCAGAAGGTGAGAAACTGTTATACTGCGGACTTCTTGCCAATAAGTGAAGTGTATATTGTATATCACAATTACATTGAGGAAGATACAATGAATTAATTAATCTAGTTAAAATATTTATATAAAACAAAAAATGTTTAAACTTCATTTTCATGAACCTTTAGCAAATTTTTGTAATGAATTGACTACCCCTGCTCCAGTGCGACACATGCTAAGATATAAAAGAACAAACTGCCACTCCTACCTGTATGAGTGATTGGGCAATGGGCCCTTTGTCTGCAGGTGTCAGTATGGTTGGGTTGTGTCCTTGGGCCGCTTTAACTGGACTTTCAGCCTTTTCATCCCTATCTGGAAGCCATTCATGGCCTGGATAGCCGTCTGAGCGCTGGACGGGTTATCAAAACTGACAAAACCTGCAGTAAGAAATCAGACGGAGGAATAAAATGCTAGAGATATAATGCATGTCCCCTGATTCTCTCATCAGTGTTTCAATTTTACTCTGAAGTGGGTTATACAGACTTTTATGTCAGTGTCATGCCCAGGGGTTACTGGTGTCTCTGGGGAGTGATTCAATCATCCTGTGCCCTGGGAGGGCATGGGGTGCGTGGGACAAGGAGCCCCTTCCAGGGCAAATATTGCATGGATTGCAAGAATATATGGATTGTATCTGTACTGTTATTTCCCTGTGAGCAGGGTGGTCATAATTGCAGTACTCCCTGGATGTATGGTTTAGGGTTGCCCTGTTGGCATGTGTAGTTTAATATTGCCTGTAGTATAAGTATAGCATAGATGACTTATATACGTACTGTTAAGTATGAGAATCCCCATATCATGTTTGGCATCAAAATGACTGGTCTTCCCCAAGGAATATAATAAAGCATGTCGCCTGAATCCTTGGAGGATAGCATCAGAATAATTGGGTAACAGGCTGAGAGGGTTTGGGAAGACTTCAGAAGTCAGACGTGGAGGAGCCAGGAAATTTAATTCAGGGATGGGTGAGGAGGATCTAATTAACCATTATGGTCCCCTGGACAGCTAACTTCCTGTCAGCTAACTTCCAGTTAGGCTCCAGCACGATGGGGGGAGGGGTCATTGAGGATTGGTTAAGACATGTGGTTTGATGGTGAGGGGTGACCAATGTGTATAAGATTGTTTAATTTTTGACTAATAAATAGTGCACAGGTGGTCATACATAATTTAAGTGCGTGCTCATTATTGATGCAAGGGTTAACTCTGATCATAGGGTTTAATAATGCTACATCTGCCTAAAAGAAGAGTTACTGCTGGTAACTCTGCTGCTCTGTGTGATTGAATTCTTGTGTTCCTGTGATTGTCCTGAAAGTCCATCATTGATCTGGTTCTATCTCTGCTAGCGGGGATAATAGAAAGAACCATCACATATTGCATCGCTGGGTGGGTCAGAACTAGGTTCTGGGCGAGCTCAACTGAAGAAGTGGTTGTGATAGCTGGTGGCAATGGTGAGAATCCCTGTAAGCATAAAGAGCAGGATGTCTAGATATGACAGTATGTAATTTGCGGACCTCAGGGACCTGTAACAGGAGAGAGGGCCGAACAGAACCATGGCTACTACCAAGGCTGAGATTATCCAAGAGCTCTTGTTTGATGATGAGCTTCATTTGGTGGAAGAAAGGCTGGAGACAGAGGAAGATTTTACTCTGTTTGTCTGGATGGGGAAGAGGCTGCTCGCCTAGCTGATCATTTTGTGGCTTCCAGAGGGGAGACAGGGGGTAAGGGTCTCAACCACACTACCAAAAGGGGACCCCAAGTCTCAGCACCTGTTACATCTCTCCCCGTCGCCACCCGCCCTAACCCTGCTACACTACAAGATGACAGTTGTGGCCCCTCGCCCTACAGAACTTACCAGTTCTCAACCTGACACTCCAACCACGAGGGGCTTGGAGTGCTATGGCTGCCACCAACAAGGGCACATGAGGAGAGAGTGCCCCAACGTGGCTCGCTGGGTGGCCCAGCCCAACAATTAGCCAATCTATTTTCTGGGGGTTTGCAACATGGATGCCACAGAGCCTGCAGCGACCCAGACCAGACCTAGAGAGGAGGATTTCTGTCACCACATCCATACTGTGCAGACTGGTCCAGAGGGCAACAGGACCCAACATTTCCAGAAGGAGGAGAAATGCCTAGGGTTTCCAGGATACTGGGGCTTCTGTCACAGTGGTACACCCAGACTTGGTACCACTTACAGCCATTTTGCCCAAAACCATAACTTCCCATCCCAGTTGCCCACTTGCATTTGGATTGGGGAAGTGGGAAAGGGGTAAGGGAGGTGGGAGTCATGCCTGGATTACCTGCAGATGTTTTACTGGGCAACAACTTGGGATGGCTGGAAAGCCATTATGTAAATGCAGGCACCAGTCTCAAATAGCCATCACCATCCCTGCAAACACAGTGAGTCAGGAGGGGACCAAGCACTCAAAACCTGGGGTAAGTCTATTGCCTGCTGGGGAATAGGGATTAGGTTGGGCAGTATAGAGGAGGTGGGAATAGAATGAGTAAAAGATGAGACCTTAGTTTGGCGCTAGGAAGAGGGCTGAGCAGCATGAAACAGGTCCAGAAAATGAGATATATGTGGGAAAAAGGGCTACTCTATTGGGTCACCACTGAGTCTGAGGGAGAAGGGTCCCGGGAGGTTGGAAGGCAGATGGTGATTCCCCAGAAATTTAGGGGTAGATTGTTAAAGATATCCCATGCGGTGCCCTTAGCTGGTTACATTGGAGGTAAGGAGACCTGGCATCAATTACCAGGGTGTTCTCCAGGCCTGGGGTTAATTGGGATATTACTCATTACTGTGACTCTTGTGTTGCCTTTCAGCGGTATGGTCACCCAGGAAGAGGTACCAGGGTCCCTCTTCCATCCCTGCTAGTTGTGGATGCTATTGATATTATAGGGCCCCTAGCCAGAGCTAGCAGGGCAGGGAAGCTCAGGGACAGTTCATTCTTACCATAGTGAACTATGCTACCTGGTATCCTGAGGCTGTCCCCCTAGCTGAAATCTCTGCTGACAAGGTGGCAGAGGCAGTACTGAGGGTATTTTAAAGGGTCGGGTTTCCTGATAAAATTCTATCAGACAGGGGTTACCCAGTTCATTGCTAGAGTCACCCTGTAATTAAGAGAGTTATGTGATATTAAGCACCTGTCACCCCAAGACAAATGGGCTTTATGAAAGGTTCAATGGAATCCTGAGGAAGTTACTCTGTACTTTCACAGAGCAGGAGAAGGATTGGAAAAGGTTGCTCTCGTGTCTTCTCTTTGCCTATTGAGAAGTACCTCAGGAGTCCACAGGAATCTCTCCATTTGAAGT
The DNA here is from genome assembly GCA_027410445.1 of Discoglossus pictus. NCBI lineage: Eukaryota > Metazoa > Chordata > Amphibia > Anura > Alytidae > Discoglossus > Discoglossus pictus. The sequence goes on from CM050163.1 coordinate 290,944,574, forward strand.
CTTGTGTGGTAGACAGATAAGGGTAACCTTGAACGTGATCAAGGAGGAATGGGAAGGGGATTATGGATCAAACCAGGTGTCAGTGGCCTCAGATGTTGTGGCCTTCTGGGAGAAACTAGCCATGTTAAATGGGCTGGTGGAGGGACACATGCCAGAAACAGATGATATAATAAATGGGGCCTAAAGATAGACAGCTGGAAGTGGGGCAGGAGGTGTTGTTACTGGATCCCCAGTCTGAGGATAAATTACAAGCCACTTGGGAAGGCCCCTACCCTGTCACGAAAAAATTAAGTTCTCACACATATGTAGTGACTGTAGACTGTGACAGAGTAGTCACCAGAGCGGCCCAATCAATAGGCTGAAGGAGTACCAGAAGGGGCCCCAGAACTTGTAAGCGGTACAGGCAGTGCTAGATACAGATAGTGACCCAGAGAGGGGGTGGGGGGCCTACCAAATTTTCCAGCCCCAGCTAGGCAAGATGTACAGGAAGAGATAGTGGAACAAGCAGAACACTTAGCTGTTTGTTTAGATCAGTGCCAGTGGGCTAGGGCAGAGGGTCAGTCCATGGGCAGCAGGGTGGGTAGTGGGCATATTAGGTTAGAGCCAGCCAAGGGGGAGGGAATAGCTACCTGTTCCAAACCCCAGGTGAACAAGCAGATGATGGCTTTCTTTGAGAACCAAGTTTAGACACAGGTATGGTATCATGGTTGGAGGTTCACTGTGGTAACGGGACATAACAACCCCTATGTTGTCTGTCTAGAGGGATGGACGACTGTCACAATGGAGCCTGGCCCTACAGACTTCTCTAATTGTTATCTTCCAAATGGAGGGGCAAGGTCCTTCAAAATGCAGATGGCCTCTCAGGAAAGGAGGACAAACAAACAGTATCACTAGAAAGTCATGTGCAGTTTAATATTGCCTGTGGTAACATAGATGACTTATATATGTACTGTTAAGTTTGAGAATCCCCATATCATGTTTGGCATCAAAATTCCCAGTTCACAAGGATTATAATAAAGCATGTCAACTGAATCCACGGGGGATAGCATTAGAATTATGGGGGAACAGGCTGAGGTGGTTTGGGAAGACTTCAGAAGTCAGGTGTGGAGGCACCTGGACAGCTGGACAGCTAATTTCCTGACAGGGGAAACTTAAAGTGTAAATCCCCCTGCCCAGGACAAAAGGTCCCATTAAGTTATTCAGCCAGTTAGGCTCCAGCCCCACAGGGGGTGGTTAGAAATGCTGACATTGTTGATTGGCATGTGGCTCACATAGCTAGAATGAGAAGGGTTGAGGATTGGTTAAGAGGATTGTTGCTAAGAGGTGTGACCAATGTGTATAGGATTGTTGAATTTTTTACTAATAAACAGTGCACAGGTGGTCATGCATAATTTAATTGTGTGATCATTATTGAGGGTTAACTCTGATCATAAGGGTTAATAATTCTACATCTGCCTAAAAGAAGAGTTATAGCCGGTAACTCTGAGCTCTGCCTGATAAATCCTTGATTGTCCTGAGGGTCCATCACTGATGTGGTTCTATTTCTGCTAGCAGGGATTATAGCAAGAAACATCACATATCACTGGGTGGGTGAGAACTAGGTTCTAGGCAAGCCCAAATGAAGAAGCATTTGTGACAGTTAGGTTGGGCTATTCTATCTGAATCATGGTGTTAGTCTCTAACAATATCCACTGCTCCCTCCTGTGTCACTGTTTCATCCTCTTGAGAAGGATAGGCTCCATGTTGCATAGTTCCCTGCAGTCAGTGTCAAGGGTGTGGTGGGAGGAACAGACACAGAACAAGAAATATAGATCTCTCAGACTCACCAAAACACTTGCTCTGATTAGTGGCTCGGTCCATGAACACCTTGGAGGAGATGATGTTTCCAAAAGGGAGAAACATTTGTGTCAGTTCGTTGTCCCCAAATTCCTGTGGCAGGTGGTAGATAAAAAGGTTGCAACCCTCTGGCCCTGTTTGGGGAAGGAGATAACACTTTATCATGTGAGACATTTTCCTGGAACTTTTTTAATCACTTCACTAGAATCAAGCACTTAATCACACAAGGCCTAGATATGTCACACACCACTTATTACTAGCACAGACCTTGATCTAGAGGTCAAAGGCATTTCATACATTAGCTATTTAATTCTTGAGGTGACAATAGCTGTATATCCCTGTATCCTACATCCTGATCTGTGTAATCAATATAGAATGAAAGAAATACCCAAGGGAATACCGTGGTTTATAGGCGCTAATAATCTGTAAAATAAATCCTATTGTATAAGGATTACTGCAAGTATACGAAGACGCAATGATAATATGCCATGATAAAAAACCCAGAAAAAAGACCCTAATCAGCATCCTACAACCATCAACATATCTATTCAACAATCACATAATCTGAATCCACATTCTGTTCCTTTTTTTCACTAAGATATCAGAAGAGTTTTCATGTACTTTCTCATAGACTTTTTATCTACATTTGATCTATTATGCTTTAAATTAATTTGAAACAAAAACATTTTCTTTTATGAATTTAAAAGAAAACCTCTTAACCCTTTCCTTCCTCACCTTTTCTTTCCCGCTTTTCACTAACTCCCCCCTTCTATGGACTTTATACTTACATTAAAGAAGGAAAAGATATGTGGAAGTATTGTATATTACCATTTATATAGCCATGTAAAATCAACTTGATTGCATGACAATGTATAAATATATCTGCAGATGAATCACTCTTCCACAATAAAGAGAATTTTAAAGAAAAGAAAATCTATTAAACATTAGAGACTTTGAGCCTCATTCAATTGAGGCTTCGAGAGATCCGGGCTTGGAAATGGAGTCCATAACTTAATTTTGCTATTCAATTGGAGTCTTTTTGGAGGCTCTGATTGGGTTACGGGCTCCGGGCAGTGATTCTTTGCGAATAATTGCGACTTTAAACAGTGCCATTTAATGCCCCTCCAAGCCTTTGATCTTTCACAGCTGCAAGACTTCTGAACGCAAACATCGCAAATCGCTATTCAATTGCTTCGATTCCGCCGCGCTAACCTCTCCGTCAAGCCCGCAAATGGCAAAAGTGTGACCACAAGTTAAGGCTTGCAAAGAGGACTAGCAAAGGGCTTAATGACATGTCCGTATCACTTTAAATGCACATATACACACAATACTATACATTTATTAAAAGGGAAAGTGATGTTAGGTCTTAGAATTAATAGCACTACATTCTCAAGCTCGCAAATCGGCAAATAAAAATACTTGATTTCATGTTTTATTTCTGTGTTATATTGGTCCCGGCAATGGCCCGGCCCGTAGGACTTTGATATCCAAACACCACTTTTCAAAGCCGTAATAACGATCTCTCTTTCCATTGCCTGTTTCTATCACTTGAGTTACAGCCTTGGTTAATTGATCTGTTCAAGCTCGCAAATGCTACATACGATAGCATTGTTTCCGAATTTCGTTATGGGACCATAATTTGCGGTCTTCCCGAATTGAATAGCACCATAACGTACGAGCGCTGCGGGCCCACAGCAGGCCCACAGACATATGGCCTACTACGATTCGAGTTGTGGCCTTGCAATTGAATGAGGCTCTTTGTTTTTTCATGAAAACATATTAAATAGAGCCTGTTTAATCATTCTTGAAACTAACCGGAAATGCCTTTCTGAACAGAACAATACTAGTTTATAAGTCTTATTGACAGACAAGCATGACACATACAGCTATATTCCAGCACATTAGAGGACAGGGATAAGACCCAAGATAAATTTAAAAACATATCATTATGCTCACAGCATGAACCTTTACAACTTTACTAAATCTTCTCTTTCAGAATTAAGGGGAAAAGCTTCCCATGTTCATTTATATCTACAATTTACATGTGTTTTCTGTGAGAACACACTAGGCATAAGTCTTGTGATGTTGAGTGCCACAAAGACAATGGGCCCGATTTAATTGCAAGCCCGCAACTCAATCGTTGTAGGCCATATGTCGGCGGGTGTGTTGCGGGCTCCGGTTCGTCTCTGATTCCGGAGCTATTCAACTGCTCAAGCCCGCAAGTTACTGGTCCAAAGCCGACTCTGTAAACCATGTACTGGTAAATAGCAGTTATGGCCGGGAGCATGATCAATTAAGCAAGCCTGTAACCTCCCGTTTTGAATCAGCCAGTCGAAAATGAGACTGTCATTATTACGGCAGTAATACATGGAGGTTACATGTCAATCAATTAGGTTTCAGGGTCCGATATGCGATCAGACTCGCAAAACCGCAAAATACAGAATTATGCCAATACTGTTCTAGTCCATATGGGTGGCCTGATATGTATTAACTCATTGATACCCGAGATCGATTTAACCCTGAAATTAAACATAAAAATAAATCTTATATACTGCCGATTTGCGAGCTTGAGACTGTTGTGCAATTAATTCTAATGTCTATCATCGCTTTCCCCGTTATTTACAGTGCAGTATTGATTTTTTTATCTGCCTTTACAGTGCTACGAATAGGTGTTCAACACCCTTGCGGGTCCTCTCTAGCATCCTTGGGATTTTCTCCTTCATTTGCCATTTACGGGTGTGAAAACATTTGCGACCTTGGGGAATTGGAGCAATTGAATAGCATTTTGTGATTTTAGCCATTGTAACTCTTGCGAAAGTGAAAGATCAAAGGCTTTGGGAGACTGTAAGTTATGAGTTTTACCAACGCAAAGTTTTCAAAGCCATAACTCCTAACCCGTTTGGAGCACGCAAAAAGACGCCAATTGATTAGCAAATTAACTTGCGTCCTCACTTACAGGCTCCAGTAACATGCAAAAGCTCAACTGAATCGGGCTCAATGTCTTTTTTCTTTTTTGAGTAATCTTAAAAGTATACTGAAAAAGCATTCATTTGCTATGTTTCCTGGAAGTTCTAGTGTAAGCTATAGCCCATCATTAATGTTATTAATATAATAGTTGAGGTAGAAAACACATATAAATTTAAACATTTTTAGGCCTTTTCTGAGCCATGATTTACCCATCATAAGGCACAAAAGCATGAACATATTTGCCATTTTTCTCATTAGTGAAAATAAAATCGCTCTAAAAGTCTTAAAATTGACAACTTCATTTCTTCATGGATCAAATGCCCTACCTCTTTCTAGAGCTGTTATAGTCATGGATGTTATTGTAGCTAAAACATTTCCTTTTGAAAGTGACAACCTTCGTTTCTCTAACCTATGTGGGGGGAATCCTTGTCAATGTAAGATTTTTATAATGCAAAGTTTGCCTAAGAAAACATTGTTTGGGCCCTGGATATATTTATCACCCTGTTAGCACTTTAGTTCTAAAGAAATTAGATTCAATCTGGTAGGTCTTTACTCCTTACTTAATACCTACATCATCCTTATTAAATTTGTTGTCATTATCTGAAGCATGTTACAGCAAGAATCCAACACTAGCCATCTGTATATCAGCTATTTCAAGGGACTCATATAATTAATACTCAATTGCTTTGTTATCTTGAAAACTGTATTTTCTCCTAGACTTTGAGCATGCTCAACGGGGAGGCAACAACATCACCTCCCTACTGGTCCAGTATAATTTTGGCAGATATTAGCTTGCAGTTTCTAATGGACAAAGGATTATCTTATCTTAGATTTGTACATCTGCTTCTTACCTTCCCTTTGTTGCAGGATAGGGGTAGGCTGAGGGGTGCTGTGTGTGACAGGGGTGAGGGCCGCTGTTGGATAAATTGCTGGTACCCAGGAGATAAAAAGAAAACAGTAAACTGAGAGTGTGAATATAAAAAGACATAGCAAACTTCCCATGCACACTTGCATTTTGTAAGCACATCTCCCTTTTTAACTTGAACAACATCATGCACGACATTGCACATACAATCACTTCCTAACTTGTGTGGCATTAAATCTACATGACATCATATTATATGATCTATATGCAGGGAAATCATCTATTAATAACTTATGTGCCATAATGTCCCATTCTCTTAATAATTTGTATGACAATAAACAATAATGTGTGTGATTTAAATAGCTGCATGACATTGCATGCCACTTATTGGCAACTTGCAAGGGATAACAAGTCACTCACTACTTAAAGGGACATCGAATGCAAACGTTTCATGTATTTAAAAAAGCATGTTTTAAAATTAAAAGTTTAATTTCTCATTAAAATATATTTAGTAAAACTTGTTTAAACAAGTAACAAGAAATTCCTCTGTGTGAGCAGAGAGTATGCAGGGCTTTAGATTGTATTGGCATAAACCTATGACTCATACAGTTATATTGCTGCACATTGGCAAACAGTTATGTATTTAAAGCAGTATATTTTGCTCCAGGAGCATAATAAAAAAAAAAAAAAAAGAAAGAAACACACTGTTCAACATTATGAAAAGCCTTCAGATTCAACAAAGAAAATAATGCCTTCAACGGCCCTTTAACAATCTATATGACAAATGCCACCCACTACCTGAATAACTTTTAAATGAAAACATATCCCTTCCTTAATAAGCTGGGTTATCACATACCAGTATCCTAATAACCTACAGTAACACAGTGCCTTAAGGTGTATACAATCAAAGACTCTTCTCTTACAAACTTGTATCACACATAAACATAAAATAGTACAAGCAACTACCCTGTATCAAAGATGTTTAACCCCAGAACTTGTATTATTTACACTTTAATAAATGAGTTGGTGCTCTATTTGGGAGAAAAACATAATACTCAATAAAAGCATACAATTTGTGCACACAACTTCCTTGATGTATGCAAAACCAAAAAAATAAAATAAAATATATTTTTTATTTCCTCTTTTTACGACATTAGTACTAATCTCTCCTATTATAGAGATAACTCATTAGTGACTTCATAGGAGCTGTATGGAAGACATGCTACTAATACTGCTAAGTATCCTTAACTATTGAAACATCTAATGTTACATTTATAACAAAAGCTACAAGAAGCTATTACAGCCCTATAGGAGGAGAAAGCAGGGGAACAACAATGACAGTGTAAGACAACTCTGATGTGACTTATAAAGGTTTTAAGAGCATTTTGTTTTGGTGTATGCAATAAACCTTCTATTTTTTTATACTATCTTTATATCACTGTAAAGGAAAAAAAATTCTAGTGTCACTTCACATTCAAGCTTTCAGGCAGCAAGCGATCAGGAAGCTAGACAAGATGGAGAATCCTACACACAAAGTCTTAAAAAAATATTATGTTAACTTGTAATCATTTATAGCTCATAAATGAGCTTTTTGGAGTGTGAGGGGATGATCTGTTAATGTATTCTATTTTCAATTAAAGAGGGAAGTGAGAAAATGTTGTTGACTCACTGGTTGATTCAGACAAGCCTTTGGCATTTAACATTTCCCTCTCCCTAGTACATGCTCAGTAGAAGGCAAGAGCAAGTAAACTTGCAAGCTCTGCTAACCATGATCTGTAGCTGCCCATTCTTGCCTTGAAAATGAAGTATTGCTGTCTTGGCAGCTACCTTGCCCTACCAGAGTTTATTAGAATTAAGATTTGCTCTGAAAATGTTCCAAAGGCACTAATTTACTAAACTCTGTGTGATAATGTTGCAAATGTAATAACCTGCTTCAAATTTCAAAGTCATAATATATTAGTATGGATGACATCAACCCGAAATACATGGAAAGCATCACACCTGTCCCTTAATAGCCTATATATAATCAAATCAATAACTAAATAACTTACACAATTAAACTATTTGTATGAAATTAGAAACCCTTGCTTTAATACCATGTATGATATCACAAGCCCAGGGCTTGGAATTGACAAGTTTTCCTTCTCTTACCCCTATTCCTAATATTACTCCATTACTATAGCATTTAGGAATAGGAGAACTACACATGCCAAAATGTTCAAAAGATAAAATTGTTAAACTGTATTTGCAAATAACTATTCAAAACATTTTGCTAGGAAATTATAATATATTAATGTGTGGAATAATTCAGCATCACACACATAACTCTATATAGCTGTATGTTGTCAAATCCCAACTTTTGTGCAAAGAGTGATGGGTCAAAATAACATACAAATTATGATCTGTTTTTTGATATCACTACACAACTCTTGCACAAAATTTCTCTCATCACCCCTTACAGAGTTAACTTTCTAATTCAATTTTGATCTCTCATGCCACTGAGTCTAAATATGTATCTTGCTTTCCACCTTTGATCATAAAGGAGAAAGTTACCTGAATACTGTTGCACTCCTGTAAAAGATGGATGTAAGCTCTCCACTGTTAGGGCAGGGCTTTGAGCTGCAGGGGAGAGATGGTCATTAAAAAAGGAAGAAAACATTTGAGCATCCTCTCATCATACATGTGTTTTGTACCTTACTTCACTGCTCAAGTTCCAAGCTCACCTGGGTATGGCATAATGCTATTGGTATATATTGTATCCAGTGCAGGATGACTGCTGGGAAATGGTACAAGGCCAGGAAATCCGTTGGTTAATGGTGCAACTAGGCCTGGAACAGCAGCAGTGCCAATTACTGGAGGCGAGTGTAATCCTGTCAGGCAGGAAAAGAAAGTTACTCTACTTCCTAATTACTAGGCAGCTCCTTCAGTATTGCTAATTGCTAAGGAGATCTGAGTTACTAAGCAACTAAAGATGATTTCCCAGTCATTAAACTACTTCCGTCATGATAATAGGGAACTTTTAATAGTTGCTAAGGCAAAACTCCCAGTGTGTTAAAAAAAAAAAAGTCCTGGTAGATATTTTGCAAATGTTAAAGTGTTAAAATAAATCTTCCCAGTTACTAAACAACTACCATAGAGTTACTAAGACAATCATTTTAGTTACTAAGCTAGTCCATCATAGGTAGTGGAGTAAAGGCATCTTTAAGTTTCATGTATTATAAGTGCATCTGATAGTGGAGATTCAGCAATGATGCAAACATTTTCTTGCATGGAAAAATACAAAAATAGTAAAACAAACATTAAACATAGCCTACAGTTTGCTAAATCTCTTGAGCTTGCAAGCAGTTGATTTTGAGAGTTAACAACCCTGGTAATCCTTGCTAAAATTGGCATAAAATTAGTTTTAACCAACCACAGGCATACATTGTTTCAATCTGTGCTGGCAGTTTGTGCAGCAAGGCATCATGTAATGTGTAGTCCCATGCACAATGAAGCAAGGATGATCCCAGACATTGCTATGTGAATCTCTGCACTGTGATGTTATTGGCTTGAAGCTTAGTATAGGGTTAAAACCCATACCCAAATGAAGTTTCTATTGGGAGGTACAGTGTGCCTATGTAAGTAGCTCTGGGGGTGTGGAAGGCAGGTTTTATTTTTAAATAAAATAAATCTGTATGTGTATACAATGACTCAATGTAATGTGTGTGTCTCATATAAGCAGCATGTGTTATTAGATTCGAAAAAGGTAAGAACAGGGAAATATTTCTACCCACTTTAACCAGTATCTCCATTGTCATCTAGTAAGATATTCCAAACACTAAGCACATTCAGCAATCATTTACAAGTGTTACTGAGATGCTATTCTCAGTGCTGTTCCCCCTCCACTGTTTCTAAGCAACCATTCCTAGTGTTCCTGTATCATTCCTCTTATCTTTACAAAGCAACTTCCTACAGAGTTACTAAGCAACTCTTCCCAGTGTAACTTAGCAACTCCTTACAGTTGCTAGGCAACTCCTCCTTCAGCTGCTAAGCAACTTCCAGTGTTACTAAGCAACTCAACTGTTCCATATTTGTATGAAACTAGCCTACTTTTACAAATAAATGAATCTTGGTAGTACCAAAAATGAATTCCAATAAATACATTTAATATGATCAGTGGTCAAAGCAGCGCATCCAAAGTGCTCACCTGATGCTGGTGTTATGGGTGTTGTTGGGAGCCCATTTAAGTTGACAGCTCCAATTTGCTGAATGTGGCAAGGAGGGAAAGCCACACCAGGGCTCAGGTAGCTACCATGAGATGTTGATAGAACTGTTGTCTGCTGTTGCATCAACTGGATAAATAGGAAACAAAACGAGTGATCAAGGGGTAATAATCACTAAACAGATGAAAGGAAATGTAAATGGGATTTATAATTGGTTGATGGTATAAAGAGGACAGAACATAATAAAAGAAAAAGAGTAGTGAAGCATTAAGGAGGGATTCACTTTATGTAGAATCAGTGGAACGGCAGTGAAGGGGCTATTCTGATTTTAAATTGTGAAGGTAAGACCCCAAGTCATTATATGATCTAAAAGTTGGGATTTAATATTTTGTGAACAATAAACAAAAGAAATATGTTCTAATCCAGTGCTTGAAAAATTGAGAGAGCAAGGAATTCAGTACACCAAATATATTTTATTGCTATTTATCAGACAAATATTTGTGCATATAATCTATAACCTGTCTCCTAAAAATAGTTGGCTGGCTACTAAGGTTCCGATAAATTTGTCAACCAGTATAATAATCTGTATTAACCAGGACATCACAGCTCTTAGGGCAGGAAATACTTGAGAAATTCTAGTAATGCACATAAGTGAGCACTAGGTGACAGCAGATCCTAACAAGCCCAGAGGACAATTAACTCATCAGCAGTTGGATGTTCTTTTTCTGCCTTTGGGAACCAGTGACGAGAATTAGTTTCTTGTTCCCAGCTGTGACGTCCAATGTGTCTTTCTCCAGCTCCCAGCTATGTCTCTCCTACTCATGTCTCCCCAGCACTCAGATGCACCTTTCTTTATTTCTAATAATAAATATCTGTTTACATTGCCTCTTCTTATTCCCTTTCATATTATCTTCTCTCTCTCCACATCTGCCATGATATATATATATATATATATATATATATATAGTAATTATTAATATATATATATATATATATATATATATATATATATATATATATAGATAGATAGATAGATAGATAGATAGATAGATAGATAGATAGATAGATAGATTAATACTGAGTATTGCAGTATACTATGACACCTTTTGTGTATTATCTACAATGATGAGCTTTCGAGAGGTTTAACCTCTCTTTATCAAGTCTCAAGCAATACTGACATGAGATGGAACCCTCGGTTTGAAGAAAAACAGCAGATGCAGATACAGTGGAAACAGCATCTGACATCATCAGGTAAATGCATAGAGGGGGAATATATAATATATAATAATATATATAATATAATTAATATATAAAGGCAAAGAAAAACACCCATTGAAACAATGCTAATCACCCCATTTGTTAATATTAATTCCTACTGGAACCTAAACATTATCAGCTGGATTATTTCTTCTGTTTTTATCCTATGCATTATATGCTTACAGTCATCACTTTTTATGCTTTTTACCTATAAATACTTATTGGGCTTATATGTTCCTTTGGCAATGCCTTTTTTTAGACCTTAGATGTATTTATATAAGGTAATCAAACCTTTTAGAGAAAGTAAATCTACATCTATTAGCCTTCCATTGTAGCTTAAAGATACACTGGCATTCTATATTTATAGTTTGCTCTTAAATGAATTCATTTCTTCACTTAATAATTACAAAATTATTTTAAAAAGTAAAAAAAGGCAGGTCGTAATTTAAAATTATTAGGTTCATTCCTCTGATTATTTTTTTATTTTTGTCTAGTTGCGCCCAAAAGTGAACATCATGTTCCATTTGAGATGTTACTAAGGTGGTAAGGGCTGGCAGAAGTTCACACTTCTTTTGCAATTGTGCCCCTTTTAATGCTTTAGATAGTCAAACTCAAACTTGGTGCCTAACACCTTACTTAAGTGACTGCAGCAATGTTAATGCTTGACAATATTAAGTTGTCTTTAAAGTGTTTGTCTGTTATTCGACAATCTTATGTTATTGCTAATAAATAATCACTCTTAAATCCCGATTCATTTAAATATGTTTCATTTAGATAAAAAAAAGATGGCATTTATCTGTGTTAAAACATATCTGCCATTAAACTGATTTATACAACCCCTCTGTAGGGTATTCTGATCCAATTTAATTTAATTACACAATTTAGCATAATCAGCATATATGGAGACATTTCCACTACTTCTGATCTGCAAGCTACTTCTAAATCATTACAAATTAACAAATACTAAAAACAAATTGGCCAAGTGCTGGAGTCTGAGGAACCACACTTACCACTTTGCTGCCATTATCCTATTTCTCATCCTCCCTTGTCTGTTACTTGTTTTAGTTTTATTTCCCCAAATCTTCACTCTTCCCAGCCTCTATGGATTACAATTAAAACCATCATACTAGGCTAACCTGCAATATTCTCATTTAGCAATCTCTCCTTCACGCTACTAAAGTTAATAGTTTTAAGTATGTTGGTACACTCACCGCCTGTGCATACGCACTGTATGGACTAATGGGCAGTGCCAAGGAAGGAGTAAATATGCCCAACTGACCGACCATCTGCTGCATGCGGCGCAGCGTCCTCTCCTTATCTGTATCTGCAAATTTGACCACCAGGCTCGATGAAGCTCCCTAAAAATGAATGGCAAAGAATAGGGACATATAAAGGAGGAGACATTCTATCCACAATTCAAAGTTAAACAATCCAGTGGCACAGTGCCCACCTGTAGGATTGAACACTTACTGGCATAGTTTGGCTCCCATGCAGAGCATGTATTGCAGCCTGTGCTTCTGCATGAGACGAGAACTTGACAAATGCACATCCTGAAAAACACAATAGTAAGATAAGACAAACAGGTCAAACAATAGATACTCAGAGCTAGCAAGCCAGTGCAATATCAATCTTGATAATAATAAATCAGTTACATGGCCTACAGGAGAGTGTCTGCAGTAAATAATGATTTCTCACTTGTGTTATATGTGTCACATTTATGTAACATAGAGTAGTGGCATCGTGATATAATAAATGAGTATAACATTCTTAGTGGCATGATTAGTTTTTTTAATAATTAAGGTATATTCTTCATATCACTGTGGAATATTTACATTATCATACAGTTTTAATTATCATTTATATGTAATGCACCAACATATAACTTATGTAATACAACTGGGAAACAGTGGTTACATATCAGGAAAAAAAATCACATACAATGAATAATGTGTAAAACAAGATGTGCCGGTACCTTTGTGTGTTATGACTAGAATAAGCTAGAATAAGCACATAAGCAAAACTGAAAATATTTGGAATATATGTGGCAATGGTGCTCTGGGATTCTATTAAATGTAAATAGTATTTAGAGGAACACAGTATCAATTGCAGTGTGTGTAGAGAAAGGATATATGAAATGATGGTCAGAAATACCCTGGATCATTGAAAATGCCACAAGAAAACAAAGGAGGGAGTGATATTTCAATATTTAGATCAGGATCACATGAAACTAATATCTGTAAAGGGATGGTGACATTTTTTGTAGACCAGGATACTACAGACATTTGTAGACATGTAGGATTTAATGGTGTGATCTGGGTTACAAGATAATTTACTAATATAGATAAGGAGAAGCAAGGTTGTCCAATTCCAAAAAGTGATCTGTATGTTTTGATTCTATGTAAAAAGGGCATATCCTGCAACAGTTGAGTCGTCAAACCGAAGAAAATTGAGCTAAAAACTGCAAGACCCCTCTCTGTCTCACCCTTGCTGCTCCCATCAGGTCCCCGTAGCACAGAACATTCCTCGATTGAACCAAACGCTTGGAACATGCTGGTCACCTCCTCTTCAGACTGCTGTTTGCTCAACATCCCCACAAACAGTTTGCGGTCACCTGTGGGCCAACAAAAGAGTCAGCACCACCCTGCCATCTGTCAGTGTTGCATCCTTAAAATACCAGAAGGGCCCGGTGATTCATTGAGAACAATGCCTTGCAGGCCCTTTTGGCAGCAAGTAAGTTAAATCATCATGGCACAGGTGACTGCAAGAGATGCTATGTTATGGGGACAGGAAGGGGTGAATAGCTGTGGCAGCATCCAACTCCAGGAAGAAAATATGGTTCCACAAACATACAGAAGAGAGAGCTACACACCTTCATGAACATACATGCACTTTTCCGTTCCTGTACAACTAGGAATCTGTGATATGTGCAGATAGAGTTGGAATTACATCTCTAGCCCCTAGCCACGGGTTCCACATATGCTCTCTAGCCCCATTTCTCGCTAGTGACGTCACTGTATACATGCCATTCTGTCCAACTGATAGCAACAAAATACTGCCGCAACCATGACCGCATAATACAACATGAACAAGAGGGAATGGATTGCACAATATGACCAATGAGGGGGGGGGGGGGGGGGGGTAGCTTTAAGCAAAATGTCCCTAGGTAGCTGCTTATTCTGCCTAATGATAAATCCAGCCATGCGAATGCCAGCATGATATAATACTGTGATATACACATGCAAACTTCAATACTAACATAACTAATGCAGTGTATTACTACCTTCTTTTCAGGATTAACAAGCATGTAGAATGACACATGAGAATGTATGTCTTATTACTGCCCATGCAATGAAACCGATACAAGCAATGTGACATGATATACATGTTATGCATGTTCACATATGTAATGACATTCCCACGCATTCATTTTTAGGCGTTTCTGACACACATACAATGACATACACATGCAGACACGTATTTAATGACCCACTAAACATTCCACGGTATTGGGTTGACACATATGGTACACAGCTGATGCATACCCCATCGAACAGACTGCACAGATCATCCTCCCCCTCTCCACTCCAATATTGCATGCTCTATTGCACACTCTCCCCACTCTCCATCCCTTCCCCTCCCCTTATCCTCTCTCTCTTCACCCTCTGATTGGCAATTTCACATGCTGTCCAGCAACCATGAAAATTGTGTCTGAGGCTGGAAGCTGCATCTGGTTTCCATGGTGATGGGCTGTGCCGGCACGCGGTGTGCCGGGGCGGTGGGATGGATATCACAGGGGTTTAGGGAGTGCTCAGCTGCTGCAGACAGTGCTGGCAAAACCAGGTCAGGGAGGCTGGGCAAAGCAGGGGGATGTGGGGATCCTCTGTTGTATAATAATGCTGAGTATCTTGTACATTGACAATGGACATGCTGCATTGTATGATTATCCTAAGTATCCATACCCTTATAATGCAAAGCTATACTTTATAATGGTGCTCATTTGTATACACAGGTAATGAACATGCTGCATTGTATAATGATGCTGTATATTTATACAATGTAAATGGACAAGCTATTGTGTATAATGATGTTGAGTATCCATACAATGATAATGAATATACTGCATTGTAAAATTATGATGAGTTTCTATTCACCAACAAACAGTGTTGTATAATTATGCTAAAAAATGGTATTCTAATAATGACATTGTGCACTTTATAATGAGGAATTAGTGTGACCAATCTACAATTAGAGTGACCAATTTATGTTGTATATGTAATATATAACTCATATTATATAAACATACTGTGAATACACCACTTTATAAAACCATGATGGTTATACATTTCTGTAGGGGCAGATGAGCAATATACGTACCCCCACGACTCTCACTATCTGCTGGTTTCACCTGTATAGGACGAGCCATCTGGAATAAGAGAACACAAAATATACGTTGAATCTCAGAAGCTAAGTTGTGATTTTCCCAACCTTTGTTCCATGTTGCCAATGCAAGGCATGTTCACTATGATAATGATACACAGTACACTTAAAAACATAAATAGATGATAATGATTCAAGAACTTGCATTCCAACACGGTATAGTTTGCATAAAACTGTATATGTGAGCTTTGTATACTGTATGCGCGTTTACTTGTTTACACTATACAGTGTGTGCACTTTATGTGCATACAATGCATGTTCATGACAATATGTTTTTCACTTGTTATTTCTGTCTTCTAGTTCTGTATATTCTGTACTTCATGGCCTGGCTCTCTATCCCTCTCATTGACTCTCTCTTTTGTCATATGTCTCTTTTTCATGCCCTGCATCTTTCTGCCTGTCTTATCTCTCTCTCACTGTTTCTGCCTCAGGCTCTGCATCTGTCTCTCTGTATTTCTGTGTCACTGGCTCTGTAATGCTTTGGTCCTGGATTCTGTATTATTCTGCTTTATGTATATATGCGCTGAAAATAAACCCTCACACTCCTTTACTACCTGTGTCTCTTTTCTGAATAAATCGTCTCTCTCCTTTCTTTTTCTCAATATCCATCTCAAAATACCCCTCAACCTACCCCCACACTCCTCTCTGTGCCATTCACTATATCTATGCTACTTGGTCTCTTTTTACCCTATTCTCTCTGCATCTCTCTCCCCATATCTCTATATATTTTTCTACGCCTCTGTTTCTCCCTATTTTATCTCCACTTCCCCTGTCTCCTTTGCCCATGGTTAAGGATGTTGCAGGTCCCCAGCTGTTCTCTCCCAAGAGTACACACAGACCCCTGTGATGTTCAGCTCTGTCTCTCCTCTCAAGCTTGAGGCTCAGGGAGATCCACTGACAGATGGAACTGTGGAACAGGAGGGAGAAGGGAGGAATTTGGGACCTTAGTGTGTGTGTGTGTGAGTGTGTGTGTGTGTGTGTGGGGGGGGGGGGGGGGGGGGGGGTAACAAAGAAAAGACACATATACTGTGTATATATATATATATATATATATATATGTGTGTGTATATATATATATATATATATATATATATATATATATATTCAAACAGAATGGTATGAAGATCTATTTACTTCTATAAGTGTTATATATACATAGGGCATGGCTCTGCATACCTACCATATGCAGAGAAATTGCACTTATGCAGAAAGGAAAACGTTAGATAGATAGATAGATAGATAGATAGATGTACTACAGAGGAGAACATGTTTATAATGTTTCAAGGAAGTTTGATCTGAGTCAGATTAATGAGTGTTTTCTATACAATACTAAGTAATGTGTATATATAGTATGCAAAACAACCTAAATCTGCAATAGAGAATAGTGTTTGTCTATAATATGTAAAACAATTTACATCAGAACCATAGATTATTGCATGTTTTCAATATAGAGCAATTGTGAGTATAATACAGAATACTGTATACAGAATAACAAAACAATTTACATTTGACACAGAGTAATGTATAGCGGTGATATATGGATTAGTGTATGACTATCTTCCCCTGGATCTTGATCGCTACCTCGTCGTAGTGAGGGGCTTGTGTACGTCAATGAAGCTGTGGAGAAGAAACTGGCAACCCACTCCAGTATCTCTGCCAAGAAAACCTTATGGATAATTGTGTTTGGTATGCTATATTCCAAAGCATCACAGAGAGTCGGAGACAACTGAATGACTAAACAACACCATGGCTATCCTAGACCAATGTATTTATGTAATATGTAATGATTTATAGCTGTAACTCAGCTGTGTATATTTATAATATACAGAACAGAGATTTATTTACAGTAGCGGATATATACGATGCATAGCATTTTACACTTATTATTATTATCATTATTATTATCATCCTATATGTGTTATGCACCAACATATTCTGTAGTGCTACACAAAGAAAAATTCAATATTAAGAAATGGTAAAAGAATGGACAGCCTTTTCTTTGAGCTTAAAATCTTACGTACATAGTAGTCCCCCCCAAAAAATATAAAACAGTAATATAAAAGAGTAATATAAAAAAGTAATATATTGAGCAAAATAATTTGTGTGTGTGTATATATATATATATATATATATATATATATATATTTATATATATATATATATATATATATATACATGCAGAGTAATACTCTGTATACACAGAGCAGTATATATCTATAATATCCAGATCAATATATATCTGTTGCTTGTTTTGTATATTTATAATGTTGTATTTTTAAATTGCACAGTAGTTTATAGTTACACAATGCAGATATATTTATAAGTGTAACCCAGAGCAGCACATACATGCTCAGACAGACATACAGTCCCCCAGTCTCCCATCCCCCCCTCCCAGACCTGTCACTCCAGCTAACGGCACCTCTCTGAAAAGGATGGGGTTTCCATGGAAACGGCTATTCACCGCACGGAACCTGACATTTGCTGTCGCCTTGGCAACCAGTGCTTAGAGGCACACGCCACTTGTACCTCTTTCATTCAATATAAATATATGTGTATGTGTGTATGCAATGTATAGGGCAGTGTGAGGGTGTCTTTGATGGGAAGCTTGGGCTCTGAACCAAGAAGCCGACGTTGTAATTGAGGACATCCATTGTGCCAAGTAAATTTGGTCCAGGCTAGTGAGTGCAAGTAGATGGCATCTGTAATATCATCTAAATGCAGACAAGCTCTTATATATAGTATATATTCACACATGCGGATATCCTCTTATAAACATAAATAAGCATGTCCAATTATCTACTGCCAAGAGGCCCACATACTATAGATGCAAAATGGAGCAAAATGAACATTGTCATTGATGGGTAGGCAGTTTTGTTCAATAGTAGCAGTGTTGCTATCTAGGTGAAGGTGTCCTGATAGTGTAGCCTAATTGGATGTCATTGCAGTTGTGTGGGTATCAGTGTTACAGTGTGGCAGTTTCATATACTCAGTGGCAAAGTCACTGATTTGGTGAATATGTCACTGACTGGATGACAATGTCAATGACTGCATGCTACTATCCAACTTACTGTGATTCTGTCTCACTCACTGGGAAATATTTCACATATTGGGGGTTGTCCCCCTTTTAAGTGAGATAATGTAATTATGCTTCACATACTGAGTGGCAGTCACACTAATTTGGTGGGGGACTGTCTCAAAACATCCCATGTTATTCACTGCCATCCTGTCTTACTTATTATATTTATATTTCTTTCATTATATTTAGTTCCAGCAAAAAATTGTATTTTACTCCTATCTCTCCAAATCTTCCTCATTTTTGTCTGTGATTAAAGATTTCAACTGCAACAAGGAGATGACTGTAATGACAGTCAATGATGTGAAAGCATTGTGTCTCTTGTCCCTGTGGAAGCAGAGACATAGAGTGTGTGACAGAGGGAGAGACAGGGGCTGACACAGACTAACTGATTCTGTTTGATATTTATGGGAGCATTAAAGGCCTCAAAACAACAGGAGAGGAGCTTAAAGGAGTTGTGGGGCATAGAAGAGAGGATAGAGCTATGAGGAGAAGAAATGGGCTAGGAGGAGAGTAAAAAGAGAAGCAAAATGAGAGAAGTACTAAGAAAATTAACTAAATGATAAAAGCCTGAATGTGGGGTAACTAGTTAAAAAAAAAAAAAAGGAGGACAGAAGGAAAATGTCAAGAAGAGAACAAATAACTGACAGGAGAGAAACAAAGAGTATGAACACAAAGGAACTAAAGAAATAAATGAAAGGAAATTAGAGGAAAAGAACTATCTTCCTTTTGTAAAGACAGGAAAGTAGCTTTGAAGAGAAGAAATAAGTTGGAAGGAGGGGACATAGTAAATAAGAGAGGAAATTAGATCAGAGGAAAGAAACCACAAAGGGAAGAAATGAGCTAAGAAGAATGAAGGTGAGAAAAAGAGAGTAGCTGTAAGGAGAGGGGAGAAACAACGAAAAGAGGAGAGAATACAAGTAATGAACAGAGAAAAGAGGAATGTAGCTAAAGGAAGATAGGTAACTGTGAAAAGAAAAAAACAGCAAATGGGAAAGGAGCAGAGAGGTGAAGAAAGAGCCAAGAAATAAGTGGACAGAAAATATGGGCTAGAAATCAGCAGAGAAAATAGGGAAAATAAACAAAAGGAAAACGAGGAGGACAGAGTAAAGTTGAATGGAGAGAAGATTAGTTGTGGGGAAGAAAGGAGCTGAAAGAATGGGTTGGTAAAGAAGAAAGGAAACAGTGAAGAAGAGATGAAAACAAAAACTAGAGGTAGTAGAGAGGAGAACAGACTAGAAAAGAGGAAAATTAGCAAAGAAAAAGAGGACAAGAAATGAGCTGAAGGAAGAAAAAAAGAATTTGAAAGGAGAGGAAAATAGCTGATAGGAGATTAAGCAACTAGAAGAATCTTAGAGATGAGGAATCAAGCTAAAAGGACATAACATTTTAAGGAAAGAGATGGAACGCAAAGGAAACAAAAGACATTGGAAGTAGATAAAAAGGAAGGTAGCAGGTGATAAGTGAAAAAGGAACCCAGCTGAGAGCAGAGAGAAATAATCTGTTATTAGCTGAAAGGTGAGTGAGCGAGCAGAGACAAAACAGATAGGAAACAAGGAAGGGAGCTAAAATTATAAGAAAGGAAAATAATCTGAAAGGATAGAGAAGAGGAAAGTAATCTCTGATTGTGAAAAAGTACTTAGAGAATAGGAGAAGATCTAAAGACGAGGTGAGTGAGGTGAGTGAGTGAGCAGAGACAAAACAGATAGGAGACAAGGAAGGGAGCTAAAATTATAAAAAAGGAAAATAATCTGAAAGGATAGAGAAAAGAAAAGTAATCTCTGATTGTGAAAAAGTACCGTACTTAGAAAATAGGAGAAGATCTAAAGACGAGGTGATTGAGGTGAGTGAGTGAGCAGAGACAAAACAAATAGGAGACAAGGAAGGGAGCTAAAATTATAAAAAAGGAAAATAATCTGAACTCATAGAGAAGAGGAAAGAAATCTCTGATTTTTCAAAAGCACTTAGAGAATAGGAGAAGATCTACAGAAGAAGATGAAAGTAGCTAATAGAAGAGGAATGGATACATGAATAAGATTTGAGCTTAAGGGAGATATCTAGAAAGAAGTTGAGAGGAGAGAATACTACTTCATAAGAGAGAAGAGGGGACATAAAGGGAGAAAATGTTAAAGGAGTTGAAAAAATAGTATATGTTTTCATAGAAGAGGAAAGTATACATTTTTATAGAAGAGGGAAGTAAATGAGAGGAGAAAATGGGAAAAGATCAAATGAGGTAAGAAGAGAGGCGATAAAAGATAAGGAAGTTAAGGGACTCAGTACTAAGTGTGTATGGGCAGCAAGAAACCATATTTAAAACTAAAACCTTTTTTTTTCTTTTAAGTTGATCTAAATTTCAAGGAGCAGTAGCATTTCAGTTTGTCTACACCAAGAGGGAGAAGAGAGGAGCCGAGGAGATAGTAACGTAAATGAAAATGAGCAAATAATAAGGAAAATGAGTGAGAAAAGAGTAGAAATAGCTAAGAGGAGAAGGATGGCTATCATAGGAGAGGAGTGGAGTTGTAAAGGGCTGCTGATAGGAGAGGAAGAAGAGCCAAGAAGAGAAGCTGGAAAGAGAGGAAAGGAACTGAGAGGAAGGTGAGAATTGACCAAACAAGGTGAAAGGAGAGGAAAAAAAGAGGAGACAATTAACTGAAAGAAGCTGAGAAGAAATAAAGGGAGTTAAAAGGAGAAGGAGCAGAGAAGAGAGAAAATAATCAGTTTAGACAGGTAAGGAAAGAAGCTGAAAAGAGGAAAACAGTTGAGAAGAGAATAAAGGATCTGATAGGATGCTAAACAAGCTGAGAAGAAAGGAAATGAATGAAGGGAAGAGACAAAATAAGCTAAGAACAGAAATCAAGAACTTGTAAAGGAGATGAAAGAAGAAAGAGGGGAATGGATGCAAGAAAAAAACTGAAGGAGCATAAAAAATGAATAGAAGCCAACAATAAAGTCAAGGAGTTCAGAGCAGTCAGAAAGAGAAGAAATGATCTGATAGCAAAATATAATCAAGGACAGGAGACAGTAATAGGAAAGAAGCTGGAGGATGGAGCAGAAAGAGAGAAGTTAGAACTAGCAAATAAATGAGAACTAAGGTCCTCATTCTATTATCGGCCGTAAATCGGCCGCAAAGCTGCGATTCCTTGCGGGGCTCCCGTTACCTTGCTATTCAAATATTCAGCGCCGCAAGGATATCCCCTTACGGCCGGCCGCATATCTTGCAACCGGCCGTAAGCTCAGAAATCTTTAAAAGCAAAAATAAATTCAAGACGGCACTGTAAAGCTCTGTAAATGCTAGGGATCATAATGGGGGACATGAGGATTAATAGCAACCCCCTCTCAAGCTTGCACATCAGCCCAAATCCGAGATTTCATTAACTGTTTATTTTTCAAACGCAGCGTGGGCGGGTCTGAGGTGCTCAAAGCCCTCTGGACTTTTTCCATGGATATTTGACATACATTTAAAAAAAAAATATTTACGGATTTGAGTGTAGGGGGATGTTGTGCTATGAATGCTAACACCTACAATCACTTTATAGTCTCATCAGAGTGCAGGATGGCTTTATTATGGCTTTATAATGTGCTTAAATGTGTGCCTGCGGGACCTTTTTGCTGCAAGTAAGCTGCGGCTCGGTTTTAGCCTTGCAGAGAGGGTTCCCGGAGCAATTGAATAGCAACCAGGATTTTCTTGTGGCCGAAACTCTTGCGGCCGTTTAAGGCTTTCAAAGGCTTTCCTCCGGCGCGTGCGGCCGTAAGGGATAACAAGGCGCCGTCCGCAAGCCTGCCGGAGTCCCCAGCCGGAAGGGAATAGAATAGGCAAATAGCTTGCGGCCCCGCATCTCCTACGGCCGATAATAGAATGAGGCCCTAAGAGTGGAGTAAATTAGCTGACAAAAAGAAATTAAAGAAAAAACAAAGAAAGTAGGCAAAAGGAGAAAAAAAAGCTGTCCTGTGACACTCAGAATCACAGATGATTTCTACAGAAGCACCATTTCTTCTATGTCTTTAAATCTATTCAGTTTCATAAATTATTTCTCTAATCACTCCTCCACATTTAATACCTCTTCCAATCCGCTACCACAGATCTTAGTATTTGTCCTTTTACATTCTTTACCTACATATCCTCCTTTGAATTTTGGGGCAACATTCAGCTATATATCTCCTCACCATATTCCAATAACATATTCCCCTATATCATGCTTCACCAGATATATCAGTTAGCACTCCTCCTAAACCATGATCTTTAAATCTGTGTTTCTACAATTCGTCTGTTCCACCACAACCCACACACCTGAAATCTGCATAACTGTCAACTCTATAGTCACGCCAACTGCATAGACAAGCTGTTTCGTATTTGGCTCCACTTTCTCCTTTACACGTCATATTCAATCACTCACAAACAAAGACCCATGACTTTCATACATAAAGAACCAACTTTTCTAAACAAAGATACAACAAAATGTTAGCTCTAACACAGCCCAACCTTGACTACTTACCTGTCTATCCTAACAATTCATTGCAAATGTCATCTAGCTTCTCATACTGTCTGCTTCTACATTGGATCCTTATATCATCCTTAGATGTCCACTATGGTATTTTATTTTTATATGCTATTCTGAATATAAGGGTATAATTTAATCAGGGAATGGGAATAATAAAACTTGAAAAACGCTGTAGTGTATAATAATAGATAAATCAAGCTACCTTCCTAGTCTATAAGGTTGGCGTAAGTAGGTAAGAAAAATCAGAAAAATCTACTTCTGAATGTGTACAAATAGAAGTGGATACAATATGGTATAGATATTATTCTTGTAATCCTCATATGTCAGTAGAAACTGTTAATCACTGGATCACTCCAAAGTTACTATAAAGTAGTAGTAGGATTAAGGAGCTAAAAAAATATATATAATGAGTCACACTAAATGGATTAAAAACAAAAAAGAGAGAAGGATGATGTGCAGAAATAGTAAATATCCTGGCACTATGATTAGTTATGTGTGGCACAAAAAAGAGGTTAATAATAGCAAGAATGGGCTAGTGGAGGTAATTGATAACATGCATCACCTATATAGAATCCATCATTAAACCTGTAATTTTTTTTTCCAGTTTTGCTGAATAACAAGGTGCACATATCTACATATATAGAAAAAAACACTTGATGCCCAATACTTGCAATTTCTGGCCACAACACCAGGCAAATTGGATCCTCCATATAATAAGATCTGCACATCACCCTCTCAAAGTCACAGTGCGTTTCGCTCTCTGTGAGAGCTTCCTCTGGGGTAAATTTAGTAAGAGCTTGGGCCTATTTATGGAACAAGTTACTTCCGCGTTTCGTCAAGAAAAAGTGTCCTGTCACGTCACGCAACGCTAACGTGATGACGTCATTTCGTTAACACTGAATTACATGGGGTATGGAGAGCAACAATAGAATACTGAAACTTTATATATACATTTTGTAATGGCATCCTGCATATAATGCGTCGGCCAGCCTAAGTTGAATGCCAGAACTTTATCAGTGCTAGATAGTGAACAAAAAATTAAAAATGTAATCCATGTAGTGTGACTCATTATATATATATTTTTTAACTCCTTAATCCTAGTACTACTATATAGTAACTTTGGAGTGATCCAGTGATTAACAGTTTCTACTGACATATGAGGATTACAGGAATAATATCTATACCATATTGTATCCACTTCTATTTGTACACATTCAGAAGTTGATTTTTCTGATTTTTCTTACCTACTTTCGCCAACCTTGTAGACTAGGAAGGTAGCTTGATTTATCTATTATTATACACTACAGCGTTTTTCAAGTTTTATTATTCCCATTCCCTGATTAAATTATACCCTTATATATAAATATTAGTGTTACCCACTAGGGAAAAATACCAGGTCATATAACCTGCTATTCTGAATAACAAAACTTGATAATGTTCAAAATGCTTTTAATGAGCAAATCATTAAAAATTTCAACTTTTATATTCAATTATTGTTTAGTACAGGCTTCTGTTTTCATTACTGGACTGTTTCTTGCAGCTTCTGACTCAGGAGGGTAGGTCCTTGAAACTATTGAGATTTCCTTTGTCCACATAGAAGGCTCCTGTTTATACAAAGTCTTCTCCCACAATGGGAAATTTACCAGCAGAAATTAAAATGTTAGATTCTACATCAGAATACTTCCACATAAAATTTAATAAATTATAAACTGAATTTTTTTTTTACATTTAAAAAAATACTATTCCTATTTTTAAGTGTAGTTCAACAAGTTCAACCAGAGGTCCCTTAATCCTGGTTGTAATGAGCAAAACTAATACATCTTAGGTCACATCTCTAAATACTCCTATTCGGCTCTCCCCCAGTGCATGTTACATCTGAAGAACACCAGATCTATATACCCTACACATGTATAATATCTTCATGCTGCATCCCCAAATCCACTTTAATCATTCATTCTGAGTTCTCTACTCATTTTGCTCCAAAGCACAGAAAAAACATATTATCATAAATGTAATTTACTCAGTAGTAATAAGAACTATAGTTTGGTGCTAATCCAATTTAATGTTACATATTTATTATTGATAAGAAGGCCGAAAGGTACGACAGGGGTTTGCTGTTTCTCCTGTTCAGGGTAGAATTCCCAGGTATTTTAGGGCTGGACCACTCTAGTGAGTGGGACCAGACTGTTATACTGCAGGATATTTCTCCCTGTGAAGGGCATAAGTGATATAAAAGAGGTTGCTCTCAGAGTGGGTTATCATGTCCACAGAAGTGACCTATTAAGGTTATTTCGTTCTCTGACAGAGCACTTCTATTTTGGCTTTTTGTTTATGCAAATGACCCTTAGATTATTCTCCCTAAGGGTGATAAGGGAATCCATAAGTGGACCCCTTGCTTTACTGTGCCTTATGGAGTCATCAGCTACACCTCACTGACGAGGCTTAAAGAAGGCTGAAACGTACGTCTGGGGTTTGCTGTTTCTCCTGTTCAGGGTAGAATTGCCTGTTATTTCGGGCTGGACCACTCTAGTGAGTGGGACCAGACTGATATACTACCGAATATTTCTCCCTTTGAAGGGCACAAGTGAGCTAAAAGAGGTTACTCTCAGAGTGGGTTGTCATGTCCATAGAACCTAAGGTTAGTTCGTTCTTTGATTGAGCACCTCTATTTTGGCTTTTTATATTTATCATTGGTCAGACAATTTGGTCTGGCGGGCAGTACATATCTTTTTTTTTGTATATATCCTCTAATTTTCACACAATAGTCTAAATAACACAGAAATAAAATATACTTCATATCTAGGGTTGACCAAGTCATAACTAAGGTGAGTCTCAGACTTTTTGTAGGAGCCAAGGCAGAATTATAAAAAATACTAGTAGCTGGAAGCCGGGGTGTATGAACTGGGGGGGGATGGGGCGCACAAATCCCCCTCAGGTTTTTCTAAGTTTGTTTGTATGTATGAATAATCTATTTTACGGCCTGTGTATACAATGAGCTGTATCCCTCCCCAAATTATTCTGGCTCCTATACCCCTGGCTGGAAGTGAATTTCACTGACTCCTACACAGCAGAATTTGTTGAGCCCTGGGTTACTTATTATTGAGCACCCTCTGCTATGCACGATCTATGCACACTATATATATTGCTTTATTCTGTTGGAATCAATACCATCGGCGCTCATTGCAAGCCTCTTCTGCTCGTGGTGCTCATCATGAGTCCTGCATTGGGTGCCTTTGGCGCTCATCACGTGGCTCGCAAGGAGTACCTTAGCCGCTCATTGCGAGCCTTTCCTCCCGGCTAATGTACAGGCCGCTCATTGCAGGTTTTGTTAACCTGTAAGTTTTGTGCTTGGGAATGCCATGTGTCTCATTCTACCATCTCCCCCCTGTCCCTTCCCTGTGTATTTCTCCTCTGTATGTCAGCTGCATGTTTGCGTATTACACGCTAACTGCCGTTGGTTTTATTTTCAAAGTCCCGCGTGCCTGGCATTGTTGGTGTAAGTGTTAGTGTCTTAACCATTGTGTATTTTCTAAGTGCCATGTGTCTGGCTTTGCTCAGCCTCGTTTTCATCCAGTCTCAAAATTTGTAAGTTTTTCATCCTCTATTTTTTTCCTCACTTAGCCGATTTTGTATTGACGAAAAGCCCCAAATATGGCTTTAAATTTGCTTGCAACCTCACTCCCAGTCTTCCTGGCTCTCCCCCTGTGCTGTGTGTGAGTGTGTTATTATTTTTTTTTATTACTATTATTTTGCTTACACGCTTGACTCGCAGTTGCGACCCTCGCAGTTGCGTGCCTCAACTGCTCGGATCGCAGTCACGTGAATCTGCTTGCCCCCTATGTCCTGCGTGCCTCAAATGCTCGCCACGCGAATTTCGCAGTGCAATGAGCACCTTTGGCGCTCATTCCAGCCTAAGTCGTACATGCATCGACAGCTCCCCTCTCTTTGTGAGGGACGCAAAAGCGTGACCAACATCGCAAACACCCCCAACACTGACATCTATATATGTGATATATATATAGTCTTAACTTGTTCTACTTCATAAATAAAAACAATGGTCCTATATAACCGTAATTGCAAATAAGCACTCAGTGTGCACTCTTAACCTAAATCCTTACATTTAACAAATCATAAAGTCATAAATTAGCAGATTAAAGAGCTTATATATACTATGTTGTCTGTAATTGGATAAGAGACCAGTGGTCCAAAGAAATACAAAATGTGTGTAAAAACAATATTTTCCTACTTTTCATATAATGTCAAATTTGATGATTTGTATCTTGATGTAGGGCTCAACTATTCTCTCATCAATCCCTCTTCTAAATGTTTCTTTTTTTCCACTGCCTCTCTTCTCTCCCTGTCCATGTGTGTCTTGTTTTCTTTCTCTCTTTCACTCTCTCTCTCTCTCCACTTTTATCACTTTCTTTCCTCCTGAGTCTTATTTTCTGTTCCACAACCCTCTCTCCCCTTCTCTTTGCTGCTTTCCATGTGGGTGTCTTGCTTTCTTTTCTCTTGCAATTTCCTTCTCCCTTATGTTACTTTCTCTCTCCTTCATATTCCCTCTATCTGGGAGGAACATCAGACCGGCCAATCCAGACTGCAATGGGAGGTATGAAAGGTAAAAGACTGAAGAGGACCACTGCACTTCCTCCCCCTCTAATTGCTGTTATCTCCCTGCTAATTTGATGGGCTCAGGTTGCCCCGGGAGCCTACAGTGGGGCAGACTTGAGATTAGACCTCTCAGCACAGTTAATCATCTCACAGTTTCCATAGCAACACCTAAAATGCATCACTGGTCTTCTAGGCATGAATGAGTTAAAGTCATATCCAAACTGTTTTTGGCATCACAATATTGGTTTTACAAAGGGGAAGGGAGCTCCCTATTCCATTTATAACCAGACTTCTGTTAGATTACAGGTTCTTGGAAAAAGTCATTGTCTAGTGGTTCTTTTTTGTGTGTCTACCTAAAAATGAGTATTTCCATGAAGAGAATAGGATTTGGAGATTTAGTGTGTTTACTGGAGATGAACCCTGCTCACAGTAACACAGTTTTGACTAACTGCAGCAATTCCAGCAAAATCTCCCACTATAATCTCCTACTAACTGAACATAGATGTGGACAGTACCCTGTAGACCAGGGCAACCTTTCAGCTGTTGGGTAAGGTCTTAATAAATTAGGAATTAAATAAATGTAATACTACAGAAAGCTGCTTCGAACTCAAATGTGCTCAAAACAGTATTAATGTTTTGATTATTATTTTTAATAATATAATATTTTACTTAGTGTATTGTTAACAAACATGGGCAATATCTTGCGTAATTACCAGAACCTGCAGACTTCAAGCCATATTTGATCATTGAGCATGGCTTATTTTCAGTTTTTAGCCTGATATCTTTCCCAAGGAGTACTAAATTCCCATTTATTTCTAGAAACAGGTTGTATAGGTATGACATATTTAATGGCTAACTAAGTTAAGTTACATAGCAAACTCCCTCCTAAAGTTAACATATAAAGCTGGAAACTATATACACAGTATGCACGGTATTTATGTATGGTTTCCAACTTATCTGATAACATTAGCCTAAGCAAGGAGCTTGTTGAATGCTCTGAAAGTTAGCCATTAAAGGTATGATACCTATTAAACCTGTTTCTTGTATTCACACTAAGACATAACCAACTGCACTAGAATTTTCCATTACTAGTCTTCACTACTTCATCTGCTTGAAGTCTACGGTATGAATCTTGCACCTTACAATAAAGGAATATTTCCTAAAATGTCCCCAGAGGCAAACAGCATGTTGTCAAGAGCACAACCTCTGGTTCGATTGCTCTCGATTTCAATCCATTAATGTACAGTATGTGAAACTCTATATCATATATACAGTCTCATCCCTGCCAAGCTTGAAATAATAATTAAGTCCTTTGGTGTATCCTAGATTTGACAACCAAACACTAATAGCAACATACACTTCCTTGCCTTGCATTATATCAGCAGGTGTGTTATTGAATTACAGAAAAAGTAGTCATAGGGAGAAGAGAGAAAAAGAAAAGATAGATAGATAGATATAGAAAGAGAGAGAGAAAGAAAGAGAGAGATATAGAAAGATAGAATGATAGAGGGATATATATATATATATATATATATATATATATATATATATATATATATATATATATTTATAGAATATTTGTGTTTCGGCAGCTTATCCAGTTTTAATACTACTCAAAGCTGTATGAAGATTATTTTTGATTTAGGTCTGCCAATTCCTGCCTTGACCCCTTTCTTACAGCCTTTGTTTTGGAAATGATGTTCCCCTGATTGACCATGGAAACTCACCCCAGGAAGTGTCTTCTGCTCGTGGAGAGCTGTCTGTGCTTTAATAGCAGAGTCTCTGGCGCAGTATGTGAGGAAGGCACAGCCTAAAAAGGGTGAGAAAGAAAGATGGTTTAAGAATAGCAATTAAACAACATTTAACAATTAACTCATTGCAAGGCCCTATTAGCTGAAGGAGTTAAGAGCCCTGACAAATGCTATGCTGAGTATGACCGTATAATTTCAAACATTTACAATCTGAGGATATACTAAATTTCAAACAAATGCATTTTTTGCAATAAGAAAATGTCCTTGTGAGTAATATTCCAGGTGTGTGATTCAATGAATTTGAATTCAACATGTTTCATTGCAGCTGATTATAGTGTAATAATCTGGGAAACATAATCACTTCAATCATTTTTTGTAAATAAATATAAGTGAGAAGGGCCCACAGAGTTTAATGAACGGTTACTATTAAGAGAAATTTTGGTTCCAGGTTTTGAATATTTATATTAAGGTTCTTATTTTTATAATATCCCTCTCCCTGCTCTAAGAAATGTCTAATTTTTAGCATCTGTTTACAATGTTTACATTATAGAATAAAAAAAAAACACCTGTTTCTAAAAGGAAATATTGGTTTTGATGTAATTCTAAAGGCAAAATTGAATATTTTATAAAAATGAGAAACACACCGATTTAAACTCTTAAATGGCAGATGTTGCATTTGTTTTATTCTTACGGGGCCTAAGTTTACGAAAATTTGTATATTTTATCAAGTTCCTGTGTGTCAACAAATCAAAATGAATTAAATTATTATTCACTATCATTTAAACACATAATGTACATTTGGGAAGGAAATTCCCACCTACTAAAATACATGGTGTCTCAGTGCCACCCCCCCACCCCCCTCCCCCTGTTTGACTCTGTATTTAGAAGATGGCTGGGGGGTGGGGAAGGGAATGGGGAATTTTCTCTCTTTATCACAAGCATCTTCATTACATGGTAAGGATATGTTTCCATGGAAACGCCTGAAATACCATTTCCTCCAGGTAACAAAAAAACAAAACAATTAAATGAAAAATTTGGGAGCAACAAAAAAAAAGAATAAAAAAACACCCTCTCCCTTCGCAGAAGCATTGTGTTAACCCCTCGTCTCCTAAAGAGGGAGGAGAGAGATACCCGTGTGCCTGTGTGTTATCTGTTATGCATAGTTTTGGAGCTCTGGACGCAAAAGGGATTTCCCTTACAGCTATAAGCCAGCTGGGGACCTGAGAGGAGGGGGAGAGATGAACAGAGAGAGAGACTGGTAGAAAAAGAGGGAGGCCGTGGAAGCATAATATAAAAAAAATAGGGAAAGAAGGGAATCATATTAACTAGAATTAGGGATGAGAACAAATACACAAATAAGAGAATAGGGAAGGAGAAGGTGGCAAGTATACCGAGATGAATAAAGGCATGGGAGGGGAAAAGAGAAGTAAAATGGGGAGATTGTGATAATGAGAAAGGATTTACACAGAATAAAATAGATTTGCAATGGAATAGAAGGAGGAGAGAAAAACAGAAGACTGAGAAAAATGGAGGAACTGAGTCTACGAAAAAGAACTAAGAATGATCGAGAAAATTCCAGGAGAAATTTCTGTGAGAAATGAAGAGCAATCAGAAAAAGGGAGGAGGAAAAGGAGAGGGAGTTAGAAAAAGATAACAGAGACAGAAGAAAAAGATAAAGAAGACAGCGATAGAGGCTGGGGCTGAGAGAGACAGAAAGATAAGGAGAAGAAAAGGAAAAGATAATGAGAGAGAGGGAGATCAGAGAGGGGAGGTGAAGGGAGAGACACAAGACAACAGGAAAGAAAGAAACAGGAAGAGGTTGTAGAAGCTGTGAAGAAAAGATGGGGACAGAGGTAGGGGAGGGGGATATGGGCAGAAAGGAAAGTGTGAGGTAAAGAATGGTAAATTAAGGACAGAGGTACGGATAAAGCAGATTATATATATTCAGACGTACAGAGAAAAACAAATACAAATATGTATGATGTGAAAATTTAAGGCAGCTGGCTCTGGAGGATATCCCTCCATAATTATGACAAAATCTTTTCCCCTTCTTGCTGCACCAATATACTGTTGTTCTCTCTATTTACACAATGGAGCCCCCTCACTGGCATGTTATATCATTCTTGTACACCCAGCATCCTGCTGCTCTTCACTGTTTCCTTATTCTCCTTCCTATTTACTCAACACCATGCTGTCTCCTCATTATCTTGATATACTCCTTTTTGTAGACCCCTAACAGTGATCCTTTCCTTTAAATCATGCTGCCTCCTCCCTGTCTTATTATACCCTTTGCTACAGACTAAATATTCTGTTCCCCTTTTATTCTAGTTTACCATAACCCACCATTTACACCTCAGCATCATCCTGCTGCTCACAGCTTTGCTTATTCTTCCATACATTCTTCATGCCTCTTTTGATATATGTGCATAAACACATTAACAACCTACTGTCCTCTTACAATCCCTTTCTATAACCCAACACCCTTCCTATTTCCTCATTGAATTAGTTACTCTTCTCCCTATAATCTCAAGATCCTGTTGCCTCAATGTCTTGGTATACATCTTCCTATACAACCAAACACCTTGCTCTGCACAGTCCAGTAGTACCCATTCTTCTAAACAATAAAGCCTTGTACTCTCCAGTTGCTTTCCCTTCCGATACACCTAACCTATTGCTACATTATCCCTGCTTTTTTTGTACTGCAACCCCCTCATTGTCTTATTATTCTGCTCTCTACAAATATCATGCTGTTCCCTCTCTGTTTTGCTATAACTGTCCCTATACACCACAAATCCTGTTGTCTTTTATTTTAAAGTCCATAAAACTAATAACTGTTCACTGTGTTCCATATACACATGAAGCCCTCAATAATAATGCACCCTCTTATATCTCTGCTCTTGTCTCTAAATACTCTCCCAACCTTCTTCTAGGCTCTGCTAATGACATTCTTCTTTCCTCTTCTCTTCTCACCTCCTCTCATTCCTGCCTTAAGGAATATTCTCATGCAGCCCCTATTCTGTTGTTGCCTAATAATAATAATAATGATAATAATAATAATAAAATAATACACTAAACAACCCTCACTGACTTCTTATATGTAAATATTCTGCTCACTTTCTTTGTACACCATACCAGAACACGTCAACTATCTCTACATTGCATTGTCATACAAACTCCATATATACTCCAACAGCCTCAGTGCCATCTTCCTTTCTCAGCCTACTTCTCTATATACAGTATCCTGCTAACTCCTCCCCACCTTGCTTTTTTCTTCCTTTGAATCCCAACATTATACTGTGTTTAAAAGGACTTGGTATACCCAATCCTATACACATTATCCTTCTACGTCCCTTATTGCATTGCTACACACTCTAAAAATCTCAACATAATATCATATACACCCAACCATCTGATGTGTTCTAATTTCCTAGCTATACTATGCTGCAACTTCACTGTTACATCCACTCATATAATCTTCCATTTATCTATTGTTTCTACACACAATCAAACCTGCTGCCTTCTCCATACATACAACATCACCCTGTTGTCTCTGCTTTGTCATACCCACCATCCCTACACACACCATCATCCGGCTTCCCCTTACACTGCCTTATTAAACCCACAGTATAGGCTCCCAATTGCTTTATCATACCCCAACCTAGATAACTGACATCCTTTTTGCTGGCTATACTTCCCAGTATATAACCCATAATTATTTAATCCACTCATTGCCTTATCATACCAGTTCCTATACACTTTGATATCATGCTGTCCCCTTACAGTTTTCGTATGCAACTCCTAATACACTCCAATATTCAGCTGTCATTTTTTCCATGCTATATAACTTCTGCCCCTCAATGCCTGCTATTTGCCTGTCTTGCCACTCTATATGTCACAATAAACTGCTATCTCCTCTGTGTATTGTTCTATTCATACAAAGACAAACCAACACCATGCTGCACCATATCTGATTTTCCATACCCCTAACATACCAGCAACGTGCTCCTACTGTTTTATTATATCCCTCCATATATAAAAAAAAATCTTGCTGTCATCAATACACATCACATCATTCTTTAATCTCTTCATTGCTTTACAAATCCCCCTTATACATCACTGCATCCTACTGCCACCTCACCAACATTTTAAGTATCTCCATATACATTCCAATATTATGCTGCCTCCTTGTTGGTTTGCTTTTCCAATTCAAGGACTGGACAAATATAACTAACACTTAGAGGAGTCAGACAGGATGTTTCTATAAGTCTGGAAGGAAGTTCTGGATAGAGATACAGTGCCTTGCAAAAGTATTCACCCCTTGACTTTTTACCTAATTTGTTACATTACAGCCTTAAGTTCAATGTTTGGTTAATCTGAATTTTATGTGATAGATCAGAACACAATACTATTTTTTTAGAGATAGAAAACTAGTGTATTATATGTATTCACCCCCTTTGTTATGAAGCCCATAAAAAGCTCTGGTGCAACCAATTACCTTCAGAAGTCACATAATTAGTGAAATGATGTCCACCTGTGTACAATCTAAGTGTCATATGATCTGTCATTACATATACACACCTATTTTGAAAGGCCCCAGAGGCTGCAAGAGGCACCACTAACCAAACACTGCCATGAAGACCAAGGAACTCTCCAAAAATATCCAAATCTTTGATGATCCCCATGAGCACCATCAAATCTATCATAACCAAATGGAAAGAACATGGCACAACAGCAAACCTGCCAAGAGACGGCCGCCCACCAAAACTCATGGACCGGGCAAGGAGGGCACTAATCAGAGAGGGAGCACAGAGACCTAAGGTAACCCTGGAGGAGCTGCAGAGTTCCACAGCAGAGACTGGAGTATCTGTACATAGGAGGAAAATAAGATGTACGCTCCATAGAGTTGGGCTTTATGGCAGAGTGGCCAGAAAAAAAGCCATTACTTTCAGCAGAAAACAAAATGGCACATTTTGAGTTTGCGAAAAGGCATGTGGGAGACTCCCAAAATGTATGGTGGAAGGTGCTCTGGTCTGATGAGACTAAAAATGAACTTTTCGGCCATCAAAGAAAACGCTATGTCTGGCACAAACCCAACACATCACTTCACCCAAAGAACACCATCCCCATAGTGAAACATGGTGGTGGCAGCATCATGCTGTGAGGATGTTTTCAGCAGCCGGGACTAGGAATCTGGTCAAAGTTGAGGGAAAGATGGATGGTGCTAAATACAGGGATATTCTTGAGCAAAACCTGTACCACTCTGTGCTTGATTTGAGGCTAGGATAGAGGTTCCCCTTCCAGTAGGACAATGACCCCAAACACACTGCTAAAGCAACACATGAGTGGTTTAAGGGGAAATATGTAAATGTGTTGGAATGGCCTAGTCAAAGCCCAGACCTCAATCCAATAGAAAAGCTGTGGTCAGACTTAAAGATTGCTGTTTACAAGCGCAAACCATCCAACTTGAAGGAGCTGGAGCAGTTTTGCAAGGAATGGGCAAAAATCCCAGTGGTAAGACGTGGCAAACTCATAGAGAGTTATCCAATGAGACTTGTAGATGTGATTGCCGCAAAAGGTGGCTCTACAAAGTATTGACTTTAGGGGGGTGAATAGTAATGCACATTGACTTTTTCTGTTATTTTGTCCTATTTGTTGTTTGCTTCACAATAAAAAACAAAAACATCTTCAAAGTTGTGGGCATGTTCTGTAAATTAAATGATGCAAATCCTCAAACAATACATGTTAATTCCAGGTTGTGAGGCAACAAAACATGAAAAATGCCAAGGGGGTGAATACTTTTGCAAGGCACTGTACATGCTACTTTCTAATATATATAGGAGCTCTTGCTCCCAGGCAATTTCCACCCTTCCATTTCCTATATATCCCAACATCCTGCAGCCCCCTCATTGCCCTATTATAACTAATCCTATAAACATCAATGCCTAGTTGCTTCCTCCTTGTCTAGCAATGCCTCTTCGTTTGCACCCAGCACCTTAATGGCTACTTACTGCCTTGGTATACTCAATACTATACACCTAGCTGCCCTTTCATTGTCCTATTGTTTGCTTCCTTGTATATCAACATGCTAATTATATTATCTTGCTTTACCCCTCTATATACACCTAACTTATTTTCCATCTTTTGCAGTATCATGTCTTTCCCTATATATCACAACATCCTGCTGCCTTTCCAAGTCATGATTTACTGCTCCAGTGAAGCAGAAGCTATATCATTTGTAGGGCCTCTTATGTAGCCCCCAATATATTAAACATTTTTATTATACACCTCTTGCTAAACAATCCAACATCCTCCTTCCCCCTCACTCCCCTGTTATACCTCTCTCTATACTGCCTTACATCTTGCTGCCCTTTCACTACAAGATTACACCGCTCCCTATATACCCCGATGCATGGCTGTCCCCTATTGATTTATATCTCTGGTTGTAACTACACTATAGAATTTGGTGAAATTATGTTTGATTATTGTATATGCCACTTCCAGAAGGGTGAAAGTAGTACTGGCTGGTTGACAGGGTTAAATTGTACAGATCCAGAAAAAAAATAAAATGCAGAGACATGAACGTGGCTGTCTCCTGGTTACATAGCCAGCTCTGCCCTGGCAGGATTAATGCTCTAAGGGCTACTCCTCAAAGAGAACTGCTCAAGGGCTGCAATGAAACATATACAAATCTGGATATTATGCCCCAGAAAAACAGGGAACTGAGAAAATGGTAGGAAGGAAGAATGAACGTGAGATAGTAAGACAGAGCTAATGGGGGGCATGAGTAAAACAGAATGTAAATCGGCAGATGGAGACAGAAAAGGGATAAAAATAGGGAAGAAAAGAAAATGAATGGCTAAAGGGTAATAGAGAAAGAAAAATGAGAGTGACGAGTGTGAGATAGAAGAGACAATGCAAAGATTAAGCAGAATAAGGTAAAGAATTAGAGAAAAGCAAAGAGAGATGGGGTAGTCAGAGAGATAAAGGGTGAGATTTGGAAAACGGTAGAAGAGAGAGTTGAGATATGGAGAAATAGGAGAGAGAGCTGAGTTGTGGGTAAAATATAGTTGGAATACAGCATAACAGAGAAGAGAGACGAGATTCAGAGTAACAGAGGAGAGAGCTGGGACTTTGGCTAAGAGATAAGTGGGATACACACTGATAGAAAGCTGGGATACAGAGATGTGAGGTTTTGGGTGAGAGATAGCTAGAATAGTGTTGGCAGAGGGGAGGAGAACAGCTGGCATATAATGTGACAGAGGAGAGACACCTGGTATGTAGAGTGAAGATAGGAGATAGAGCAGGATTTGTAGATTTGGTACATTGGCATAGATGACAGGAGACTGGGCTTGGCAATAAGTGATAGCTAGGTTGTAGGGTAACAAAGAGGAGAGAGACAAGGTTGTAGATGAGAAAGTGTTAGAATATAGAGTGACTGCCAAGAGAGCAAGCTAGGGTTGTGGGTGAGAGCTGAGATAAAGAGCGACAGAGAAGGTAGGTAGCTGGGGTTGAGAATGACAGGGATGAGAGAAACTTGGGCTTGTAAATGAAAGAACTGGTATAAAGAGTGAGTGTGAGGAGTGCTGGTATATAGAGTCACTGAGGAGAGACCTGGAGATATGGCTAAGAGAGGCATGAAAGCTCATATCGATAGTTAGTGGAGAGCTAAGATACAGTTACAGAAAGATGAGGGAGCAAAGCTTTTGGATAGGAGAAAGATAGAATGCAGACTTAGATGTGAAAGAGCTGGGGTTGAAGAATAGATGTAGTTGGGATAGAGAGTGAAGATAGCTGTAGTTTTGGATAACATTTTGGATGCAGGATGACAGGGGAAAGACAGCTGAGAGGGCAACTGGAGTAGTTGTGGCAGAGGATAGAGGACTAGACTTCTGAATGGAAGATAGGTTATAGGGTGAATAAAACATGTGTTGTTGTACATGAGCAATCGAGAATATAGAGTAACTGAGAAGAATGAGAACTAGATTTGTGGGTTGGATATGAAAAATAGGGGACACGTGAGAGATTTGAGATAAGGGTGGCTGAGAGAAGAGAAGACTCGGATACAGAACGACAGAGAAGAGACATAGTGGTGGGAATGGGAGATTACGTGGCTACAGAGAGGAGAGAAGTCTGAGGTTGCAGACGAGAGACCAGTGATATAGAGGGCAGATAGAATTGTGTGTGTGTGTGTGAGAGAGAGAGAGAGAGAGAGAGAGAGAGAGAGAGAGCAGGCATGGATGTGTGGGACATAGCTAGAATACTGGATAAAAGAGACCATAACATATGTGGGGTTGTAGATGAGAGAGAACTAGGATACAGAGTGACAGGAGAGAGAGTTAGGATAGTATAATAGACATGATACAGGCAAGAACTGTATTTGAAAGTTATAGTTAGCTGAGGTATGGAGTTACAGAGAAGAGACAGCAGGGACACAGTTACAAGGAAGAGATAGTGCTGGGATACAGAGAGGCAAGAGTTGGGATATGGGGTGATAGAAGAGTGAGCTTGGGCTGTAAGTGAGAGGTAGCTGGAATACACAGATATAGAGAGGAGACAGCTGAGATATAGACAGAAGAGAGTTGAGAAAAATGAGTGACAGAGAAGAGTAGGCTGGGATAGTGACAGGAG
Source organism: Discoglossus pictus (assembly GCA_027410445.1). Taxonomy (NCBI): domain Eukaryota; kingdom Metazoa; phylum Chordata; class Amphibia; order Anura; family Alytidae; genus Discoglossus; species Discoglossus pictus. The sequence continues at coordinate 290,982,700 of CM050163.1, forward strand.
ACATAGAACTGGGGTTGTGAATTAGAGCGTTTGTTGGGATTCAGTGTGAAAGAGAAGAGATGGATATAGCATAGAGGATGATAGAAAGCTTGAGAGCACAGAAGATAAAGAGACAGAATAAGGGAACAAGATGAGAGATGATGCAGAGGATATCAGTGATAGAGAAACAGATGGTGGTAAAGAAAAAGGAAAAAAGAATGAGGGGCAGACATATGGGTTAATGACAATTGAAGAACATGTAGGAAAGAATAAATATTAAGATAGGATAGAAAAGAAAAAAAAGGTTTTGGAGGATGGGTTCATGGACTGAAAGGCAGAACTTGATTCAGCAACAATGTAGTGAGAAAAGAGGAAGGAGGATAAAAAGGGAATAAAAGAGGAGAGGATCTCCTGGATAATCAGATAACTAGAGTATCTTCACTTTATACTGTTAGACTCAGGAGTATAAGGGGAAGATAGACAAAAAGCATGTAAGAACAGAACACAAAATAGGATAACAAGGAATAAAGGTAGAGGAAGGAATATATAGAGGTCTCTACCGAGACGTGATTATCATAAATAGTCCACCCAATCAGTGGATAAAATGTTATACACAGGTTAGGATCCAGTATCTAATGCGGCAGAAAAAAAACACATAATTGTACTGCTTACACAGGGTTGAAGGCATAATCTTTGCATTTTGAAATGAATAAACTCAACCATAAGATCTACATGGATTTACTAGCCCCATGAATGCCATAATGAGTCGGCAATGTATTTCAAAATGAAATGCCCAGTAAATACAAGACTACGTCCTACTCTTAACAACAACTGTAACTGAAACTAGATATAGTTGCCTGTCACAACGCTGAACAGCCCTGTCTTTCTTGATTGTTGGACCACCATAGGCAGATTAGCACTGTATTTGTTGGGCCGGCATCAGGTAAGTTGTGCACTAGGTCAGTGTGCACTATTGCAGCAGGTTCATATGGGGAGTTGCTAAAAAAATCTGTTGTGAAACACTATGCTGCAGACCATCTAATAATAATTCTCTGGGATATTATCAATAAGGTTGGAGATCTCTCACTAGCAAGATGAGACCTCTCCAATTCATTTGAACATCTATGGCGCTTGTTCACTAATGTGTTATGATATCTCTACTATATGAAAGAGAGACTACATAAAACTGCATGTTAAATGGTGGGATCACACCTTTCCAGTAAGTGACCCTTAGTCAGGCAGATAAGACAAAGAGTGCAGCATGTTTTCTATGGATATGGGGAGATAGGGATAACAGGCTTGTTTAAAAGACAAAAGATCAGTTTCCGAGGTTATAGCAAGAAGAGAAAGGGTGCAGTCTGGGTAAGAAGAGCAGCTCTGATCTGACAGAATATTCTGTGTTTCTATAAAAAGAAAAGGAACTACCCTCCCCCCATAGGAATAACATAAATCAAGATAAATGATTATTTAATGAAGTTACAATCTTAGTTACTTCAAGTGTAAGTATGGAAAGAGAACTAGATAGATGTGAATAAGAAAAAAAGAGAGAGACCATTAGGAAAGGTGGTTAAAAGAAACAACAAAAGGTAGAAAGGACACATATTAATTTGGGGATTAGAAGGAAGGGGTGACGGTAGCAAAAAAAGGCAGGGGCAGGGAAATGTTAATCCTGTTCTTTTCATGTAGCTCGGGAGATTGACAGACTAAATAGGCCTATTTGTTCACATTACTGCCAAAATATGTTTATAAGATTGGAGGATGGGAGTAAGAAATAAATATAGAAACGCATAAAAGTGGCAAAGTGTGGGAGCAGAGGAAGGGGTATGTATGTCCTATAAAGTGTAGAAAAGGAAGGAAAATGTGTCAGAAGAAAAGAGAGTAAGATTAGGCTGATAAGGAATGAGAACAGCAAGAATAAGCAGTAATGGATGTACTGAGGTGAGGACGCTATAGGTAGCATAGATGAGTGGGTGACCTATGGAATATACGGTGAGATAGCTTTAAAAAATGAAATATCAGAGAATAGTGTTTAAGAGGGGGACAATAAAATAACAGAGTAATAGAAGAAATAGTAAAAATTAAAATGCATATGAAAGTGTTTTAGAGAGTGAGGTTGGGGAGAAAGAAAGCTGGTTATATTGCTTTTGTGTGCCTGTGTGTTGGTTGGTGAGGATGAGGAAAAAGGAAGCTGGCTGCCCTCCTTTAATGCGTGTTGTGTTTTAGTAAGTGAGAATGAGGAGAAAGGAAGCTCTGCAGTTTTGTATGCCTGAGAGTGATTGAGTTAAAATAAGAAGAGTTGACACTGACTGGACTAAGCCATTGGCATGTGGTGTTAGTAAGTATGTGAGTAAGTGAGTGAAGGATTAAATATGTAAGTGATGACGACGGGAATGGAGACACAATGAACAAACTCTTTGTAAATAGCTTGTAAATGAGTGAGGATAATGAGAGGGGATGCTGGCGGGGCACGTTGTATATGCCTGTGTGTAAGCAAGGGACAAGTGGAGGCTTCTGGACTCAATATCAATATCTCTCAATATCTCTGTATTAGCAATTGATTAGGAATAAGATTAAAGGAAGAAGGCTATACTCACTGTATTAAATACCACTATATATTTGAGTGAGTGAAAATAGGGAGAAGGGAGACTTAATGGCCTTTTTCCAAGCTTGTGTGTTAGCAATTAAAAGGATGAAAGGAATATAGGTTGGCTGGACTTTCTCTTTTACATGTTTCTGTATCAATGAGTGATGGTGAATGAAATGAATGAGGTCAACGAGGAGAAGTTGACTGCACTCACATTTGGAATACCCCTGTATTAATGAGCAAGAATGATATGAGGCTGCCCTAAGTAACTCTTGTGAGGATACTGATTTTTCAGTGGGTAAATTCTTCACAAGGTTTGGGATAAATTATCATTTTACAATTTTTTGCCAGATGCCAAATCAAAGATCTTGGAATTTTAAAAGGCAGATCCTAATTGGGTAATTTTTTTGTGAATGATCAATATTACTTAGCATAAGGAGATGTGAGTGACTGCCTAGACTCACACATATACATACATAATGAATAAGACAGGCTGAAACAACTGAAAAATGAGCTTAGAGTCTTTGTAGAAAGTGCTTTTTCCCAAAGCACGCTACAAGACTGGAAACTTGCTACTTACAATCTAAAGGGAATGGGAGAGGCAGTTGACTGGGGAAGAAAAGTAAGGAATAACAGGGTCGGGAAGGAGGTGTGAAAGTTTGCTTAGGTTGGAAGATGTAAGAACTTGGAAAGGATTAGTTTGCAGAATGGTGGAGAATACATTTTAGACGTAGTGGAGCAAATTGAAACACATGGATTAAGGACAGAGTTAATAGCCTTGGTGCTGAGTAGAGTAGATTAGAGGTGGGACTGAGTGAGGGGGTCAGGGTTAGGAGATATAACTCCAGCAGCAAAAAAGCAGGGAGATGGGATGAGTGTAGGACTTAAAGAAGCATTTCTGCTTATGGTCTTCAGAACATGAATGAAATAGTGATTGAAGGAAGGGGAGGAACTGGTGGGAGCAGAGCAGAGGGGGGAAAGTAGGGAAGGAGAGATGTTAATGGTGTTGGAGACACACAGCCTTATTAAATTGCGATTCAGTAAATTTAAAAGGGCTCTATTTAAGTTCATAGCATATTTTATTTACAAAAGGTTTTAGTTAGTGAAGACCTTGCTTTTGGATAGAAGTTCACTAACTAAAAACTTCTGTAAAAAAAAAAAAATATGCTGTGTGCTTAAATAGAGCATAACATAGCTATTACATGCTGCCTGTAACAAAGATCAATATGTGTTATATGCTCTGTGTTCTACTTAATGTGCAAGTTCCTTATGTCAGCATCTGTCTATCCAACATCTCCTCCTGGATGGCCTTCCATAACTTAAAAATAAACATGTCAAAGTCTGAGCTCTTAATAATTGCACCCACTTCCACCTCACAAGCTCCAGGCATCAACCATTATAGTCGGCAATTGCTGCATCACACCGACTCCAGAAGTCCACTCCCATAGGATTACTCTGGACTTAGCACTCCTTTTCTCTCTCTCACATCCATTTCCCATCTGCAGTCACACTTCACTGACTTCAGATACTTGTTAGAATTAAGTTCTAAAACTTGACACTCAACTGCAAACCCCTCAACAACACTGCACCCTCCTACATATAAAGATCTGATTTCCAGATACTCCCTTATCCACCCCTACCACTCTTGCCAAGATATACGTTTCTCCTCACCTGTCATCACCTCCTCACACTCTCATCTCTAAGACATTTCTTGTGGAGCCTCCACCTTGTGGAATTATCTACCCTGCTTAGTCTTCACAGTTTCAAACAATTCCTTGAAAACCCATCTATTCAAAGACGCCAACCAACTTGTTTCCTAAAATCAGAGCTTCAAACAAGACCACCTCATGTGCATGGATCCTGCTATCTCACTGAACAACAGATAAGCAACCCCCTTTCCTTATGTGTCTAATTCCCTTCACCCACTTAGATTGTAAGCTCCAAGTAGCTCTCCCTTACAGTGGTCGCTATAGAACCTGAAGAGCCACATCCCATTTAAATTGAGGTTTACACTGAGACCCCCATGGCGTTTAATATTAACTCCCTTCTATATAAGTACTTATAGACCCCTTGGCACCCTAACCCCTACCATAGGGGTCATTGTGGACCATCAGATAGGGGTGCATAGGAACCGTCATGGTGCCTATCATTAAACCCCCTAAACTACCTACCCTTTACTAATTACCAAAATTAAATTTATAAAACAAAAAAATACAAAATTAAAAATGTATTACTGGCACAAAAAGGAATTATAGAAAAAATTTCAAGTAAAATAATAAAACATTTTACAATTAAAATGTAAAAAAAAAAATACTGAAAATGGTAAAAAACATAGCCTGTAGGGAAAAAAATTTAATTAATAAAATACCCATCCATGGAAGACCCTCCATCAATGATCCACAACTCCCAGGTTGACAGTATTTGGACCTTGATAAGCAAACTCTCCAATCTTGATTAAAGCCATCAGTCCTCATCTTCTGGTGGGCCTCTTCTTTCTTGCTTAAAGACCCTTGAATCCTCTGTTCAGCCAGTGGAAAGAGAGACCCAAAACATATCCTGCCACTCTATAAAAATAAAAACTAAAGTAACAGAGCTCCTTCTCTGAGGAATGAATAACTGATTCTGACAGCTCCCTCACCTTATATAATTTTTTGTAGTCTTCTGATTGGCTGATATATGTGACAATAATATTTCAGCCAGTCAGAATCAAGTATTTGAATGGTCAAACTGATCAGAATATGGTTTACCAATAGTGCTGCCTTTATCTGATAAGCTTTACATTCTCTCCACTAATTGGCTTTTTCAACAAACAATCAGATAAAGGCAACAGTATTAATAAACCCTATTCTAATTTTAGCCAATCAGAATAGGGGAAATAGTGGCTTCTGATTGCTTAAAATCTTAACCAATCAGAAAAGGGGCACAAGCCTTCCTTGATTGGTTACTGAGTAACCAGAGTTTGAACATTGAATTGCATGATTCTGACTGACTTAAATATGATTCAGCCAATATATATTTCAGCCAATCAGAAGCCTTCAAAAACTTTTTCATTAGTATAGTATTTTTTTTTTATAGAGTGGCAGGTTTGTTTTTGAAAGGTTCTTTCCATGGGCTGAACAGACAACACAAAGCTCTTCAAACTAGAAAGAGGGTCACAAGATAAGGACTGGTGGCTTCAATCAAGATTGGAAAGGCCGCTTATCCAGTCCTGAAGAGTGAGTAACACAGCATCTTGACCATAGCTGGAGAGTCTTCCAGTGATGAGAAATGTAATAATTATCATGTTTTTCCACTAAAGGTTACTTTTGTATGTTTTGTAATTTTTTGTTTATTTTAATTGTCAATAATTTGTATTGTAATTCTTTATTATTATTATTTTTTCAGTTTTAATATTATAAATATATTTTTATTTTTGTACTTAGTTTAGGGTAGGTAGTTTAGGAGGGTTTGTGTTAGAGACTATGGGGGTCTTCATGGACCCCCATGGGGAGATAGAACTCTATGGTGTTAGGTTACATATAATGGGGGTCAATAACCATGCCATCCCAATGGCAGGGGTTTAATATTAAGTACCATGGAGGTCCATAACGAGTCCCATGGAGATAGCAATAGAGTCCTTGGGGGTCTGTAGGGACTGTTATAGGGGATATATATTATGAGGGTTCTGTAAGTAATAGGTTTAATGAGGGGTTAATGGGACTTTCTGACTACTTTCTGAATGCTTGAAGCTTTGGGAAGTCTAAACTACCACTTGTGTTTGATCCTGTATTAATGAATCAGTGGGGGCAGACTGAACTCACAGTTGTGGCTTGCTTCTGTTTTAGTGACTTAGGGAGGCAGACTCAACACACGCTTGTTTAGACTCCTCTATTAGTTATTGAGAAACGAGGCAGCCTGAAATCTTCATCTCAGACATGTCCCTTTATCAGTGAGTAAGGGTAAAAAGTGGCAATGCATCCTGTAAACTATTGTACAAGTTAGTAAGTTAGTAAGAATGAAGAGGGGATGCATGCTTATGCCAGTATATGCACTTTACATGTTAATCCTATTTTTCAGTTCACCATCAAAGAACAGAAAATATGCATCCGCAAAAAGCAGCAAATAACTGAAAAATATAATTTAAAAACATAATTTACTTAATTAATGGCTGTTTCTGTACACCTGCTCATGTATCTAATTGTCCTATTACTGACTGCTACTTATTAAAGCAGACTAATCAGTGTTATCATAGTTGAAATCAGCCACTTGCTTTCAGTAGTGCTCAGGAAAATGAGAGAGATAGAGAGGGGGACCATTAATGAGGTAAACTGTGTTTTCCTTATGTTAATTAATGGTAAACTAAAAAATTGTTGTAATGTGAAAAGTGCATGCACTGGCCTTTTAATTCAGGGCTAATTCATCCCTATTCTTGCAGTTTTAGGGGTGAGAAATGTTGGAATATAGGCTGTATTGACTCTTATGATACATGTCTCTGCATAAGCGAAAATAGTGCAAGTGGAATCTAAACTTGAAATGATAATGCCACGAGTGGTTGCTGTACTCAGCCATGTACATGGCTCCATAATAGCAAGTGATGGTTATGCCATGAATGGAGGCTACAGTCATCATTGTGCATGTCCCTGTATTAGTGAGAAATTATGCCCTGGGTGCAGGCTGCAATAACCATTGTGCGTACCTTTATATTTGTGAGTGCCAATGCAGTAACCTTTGTGCATGTATATGTACTAGTGAGTGGACCTTGCAATACCCATTGTGGATGCCTCTATTTTAGTAAGTGGTGACACTATGAGTGGTGGCTGCAGTAACCATTGTAAATACCACTGTATTAGTGAGTGAAGATAGATTGAGTGGAGGGTGCAATAACCATTGTGCATGCCCATATGTGTAAGTGAGTGCCTGTGCCATGTTGTGGATGTTCCACTCAACCTTGTGTTTTCCCCTATGTTAGTGAGAAAATTATGTGCAGGTTGTGCAGGTTGTACTCATAATTATGCATGCCCCAATAATATTGAGCAAGTGACGATGCAATGAGTGGAAAGTGCAATAACCATTGCGCATGCCCCTATATTAGTGAAAGAGTATGCCATGATTGGAGGGTGCAATAACCGTTGTGCATTTCCTTATATTTGTCAGTGTCAGTGCCATGAATTGGAGTTGCACTCAACCTTGTGCATGCCTCTATATCAGTGAGTGAGAGATAATTTTATGAGTGGAGGCTGCTAAGCCCATTGTGTATGCCCCAATATTAGTGAGGTGTGTTGCTATGAGTGGAAGCTGCATTAGCCATTATGCAAGCCCTTCATATTAGTGAGTGATGATGCTATGAGTGGAAGCTGTCAAAACTATTGTGAATGTACTATATCAGACAGTGAGTTAATGATGTTGTGAGTGGAGGGTGCACTAACTATTGTGCATACCCTTATATTTGTGAGTGGATCTAGGTTCCATGAGTGCAGGTAGCACTAAACCTTTTCCACGTCCCTATATCAGTGAGAGAGATGATGTTTTGAGTGGAGGCTGCAAAAACCATAGTGAATGCCCCTATATTAGTGAGTGCTGATGTTGTGAGTGAAGGTTGAACTCACCATTATGAATGTTTCTATATTTGTGAGTGAGTGATGATGCAATGAGTGGAGGGAGTGGTTGAATATTATATGAGTGGATGCTATAAAACCCATTGTGCATACCCTATGTTGGTGAGTGGTGATTCTATAAGTGTAGGCTATAATAACCATTGTGCAAACCCTATGTTAGTGAGTGATGATGCCATGAGCGGAGGCTATAATAACCATTGTGCAAACCCTATGTTAGTGAGTGATGATGCCATGAGCGGAGGCTATAATAACCATTGTGCAAACCCTATGTTAGTGAGTGATGATGCCATGAGCGGAGGCTATAATAACAATTGTGCAAACCCTATGTTAGTGAGTGATGATGCCATGAGCGGAGGCTATAATAACCATTGTGCAAACCCTATGTTAGTGAGTGATGATGCCATGAGCGGAGGCTATAATAACCATTGTGCAAACCCTATGTTAGTGAGTGATGATGCCATGAGCGGAGGCTATAATAACCATTGTGCAAACCCTATGTTAGTGAGTGATGATGCCATGAGCGGAGGCTATAATAACCATTGTGCAAACCCTATGTTAGTGAGTGATGATGCCATGAGCGGAGGCTATAATAACAATTGTGCAAACCCTATGTTAGTGAGTGATGATGCCATGAGCGGAGGCTATAATAACCATTGTGCAAACACTATGTTAGTGAGTGATGATGCCATGAGCGGAGGCTATAATAACAATTGTGCAAACCCTATGTTAGTGAGTGATGATGCCATGAGCGGAGGCTATAATAACCATTGTGCAAACCCTATGTTAGTGAGTGATGATGCCATGAGCGGAGGCTATAATAACTATTGTGCAAACCCTATGTTAGTGAGTGATGATGCCATGAGCGGAGGCTATAATAACAATTGTGCAAACCCTATGTTAGTGAGTGATGATGCCATGAGCGGAGGCTATAATAACCATTGTGCAAACCCTATGTTAGTGAGTGATGATGCCATGAGCGGAGGCTATAATAACCATTGTGCAAACCCTATGTTAGTGAGTGATGATGCCATGAGCGGAGGCTATAATAACCATTGTGCAAACCCTATGTTAGTGAGTGATGATGCCATGAGCGGAGGCTATAATAACCATTGTGCAAACCCTATGTTAGTGAGTGATGATGCCATGAGCGGAGGCTATAATAACCATTGTGCAAACCCTATGTTAGTGAGTGATGATGCCATGAGCGGAGGCTATAATAACAATTGTGCAAACCCTATGTTAGTGAGTGATGATGCCATGAGCGGAGGCTATAATAACTATTGTGCAAACCCTATGTTAGTGAGTGATGATGCCATGAGCGGAGGCTATAATAACCATTGTGCAAACCCTATGTTAGTGAGTGATGATGCCATGAGCGGAGGCTATAATAACAATTGTGCAAACCCTATGTTAGTGAGTGATGATGCCATGAGCGGAGGCTATAATAACAATTGTGCAAACCCTATGTTAGTGAGTGATGATGCCATGAGTGGAGGCTATAATAACCATTGTGCAAACCCTATGTTAGTGAGTGATGATGCCATGAGCGGAGGCTATAATAACCATTGTGCAAACCCTATGTTAGTGAGTGATGATGCCATGAGCGGAGGCTATAATAACAATTGTGCAAACCCTATGTTAGTGAGTGATGATGCCATGAGCGGAGGCTATAATAACTATTGTGCAAACCCTATGTTAGTGAGTGATGATGCCATGAGCGGAGGCTATAATAACCATTGTGCAAACCCTATGTTAGTGAGTGATGATGCCATGAGCGGAGGCTATAATAACAATTGTGCAAACCCTATGTTAGTGAGTGATGATGCCATGAGCGGAGGCTATAATAACCATTGTGCAAACCCTATGTTAGTGAGTGATGATGCCATGAGCAGAGGCTATAATAACCATTGTGCAAACCCTATGTTAGTGAGTGATGATGCCATGAGCGGAGGCTATAATAACCATTGTGCAAACCCTATGTTAGTGAGTGATGATGCCATGAGCGGAGGCTATAATAACTATTGTGCAAACCCTATGTTAGTGAGTGATGATGCCATGAGGGGAGGCTATAATACCCATTGTGCAAACCCTATGTTAGTGAGTGATGATGCCATGAGCGGAGGCTATAATAACTATTGTGCAAACCCTATGTTAGTGAGTGATGATGCCATGAGCGGAGGCTATAATAACCATTGTGCAAACCCTATGTTAGTGAGTGATGATGCCATGAGCGGAGGCTATAATAACCATTGTGCAAACCCTATGTTAGTGAGTGATGATGCCATGAGCGGAGGCTATAATAACAATTGTGCAAACCCTATGTTAGTGAGTGATGATGCCATGAGCGGAGGCTATAATAACCATTGTGCAAACCCTATGTTAGTGAGTGATGATGCCATGAGTGGAGGCTATAATAACCATTGTGCAAACCCTATGTTAGTGAGTGATGATGCCATGAGCGGAGGCTATAATAACCATTGTGCAAACCCTATGTTAGTGAGTGATGATGCCATGAGGGGAGGCTATAATACCCATTGTGCAAACCCTATGTTAGTGAGTGATGATGCCATGAGCGGAGGCTATAATAACTATTGTGCAAACCCTATGTTAGTGAGTGATGATGCCATGAGCGGAGGCTATAATAACCATTGTGCAAACACTATGTTAGTGAGTGATGATGCCATGAGCGGAGGCTATAATAACCATTGTGCAAACCCTATGTTAGTGAGTGATGATGCCATGAGCGGAGGCTATCATAACCATTGTGCAAACCCTATGTTAGTGAGTGATGATGCCATGAGCGGAGGCTATAATAACCATTGTGCAAACCCTATGTTAGTGAGTGATGATGCCATGAGCGGAGGCTATAATAACCATTGTGCAAACCCTATGTTAGTGAGTGATGATGCCATGAGCGGAGGCTATAAAAACCATTGTGCAAACCCTATGTTAGTGAGTGATGATGCCATGAGCGGAGGCTATAATAACCATTGTGCAAACCCTATGTTAGTGAGTGATTCTTATATAAGTGTAGGCTATAATAACTATTGTGCATACCCTATGTTAGTGAGTGATGGTGTGAGAGTGCCCTCCCCTTGTTAATTGCCTATGTTAGTGATGGTGTGAGGGTGCACTCACCCTTGTGCACACCCTATGTTAGTGAGTGATGGTGTGAGGTTGTACTGACCCTTGTGCATGCCCTTTGTTAGTGATGGTGTGAGGGTGCACTCCCCCTTGTGCATGCCCTATGTTAGTGATGTTGATGGTGTGAGGGTGCACTCCCCCTTAGGCATGCCCTAAGTTGGTGATGGTGTGAGGGTGCACTGACCCTGTGCATGACCTATGTTAGTGATGGTGCACTCACCCTTGTGCATGCGCTATGTTAGTGATGGTGTGAGGGTGCACTCCCCCTTGTGCACACCCTTTATTAGTGAGTGATGGTGTGAGGGTGCACTGACCCCTGTACATGCCCTATGTTAGTGATGGTGTGAGGGTGCACTTACCCTTGTGCAGGCCCTATGTGCACTTACCCTTGTGCATGCCCTATGTTAGTGATAATATGAGAGTGTACTCCCCCCTTGTGTATGCCCTATGTTAGTGATAATATGAGGGTACACTCCCCCTGTGCATGCCCTATGTGCAATCACCCTTGTGCATATGTTAGTGACTTGCCCTATGTTAGTGATGGTGGGAGGGTGCACTAACCCTTGTGCATGTGCTATGTTAGTGATAATATGAGGGTGCACTCTCCCCTGTGCATACCCTATGTGCACTCACCCTTGTGCATGCCCTATGTTAGTGATCATATGAGGGTGCACCCCCCCCCCGTGCATGCCCTATGTGCACTGATCCTTGTGCATGCCCTATGTTAGTGATAATATGAGGATGCACTACCCCTGTGTATGCCCTATGTGCTCTCACCCTTGTGCATGCCCTATGTTAGTGATAATATGAGGGTGCACACCCCCTGTGCATAACCTATGTGCACTTATCCTGGTGCATGCCCTATGTTAGTGATAATATGAGGGTGCACTCCCCCTTGTGTATGCCCTATGTTAGTGATAATATGAGGGTACACTCCCCCTGTGCATGCCCTATGTGCACTCACCCTTGTGCATACCCTATGTTAGTGATAATATGAGGGTGCACTCCCCCCTGTGCCTACCCTATGTGCACTCACCCTATGCATGCCCTATGTTAGTGATAATATGAGGGTGCACACCCCCTGTGCATACCCTATGTGCACTTACCCTTGTGCATGCCCTATGTTAGTGATAATATGAGGGTGCACTCCCCCTTGTGTATGCCCTATGTTAGTGTTAATATGAGGGTACACTCCGCCTGTGCATGCCCTATGTGCACTCACCCTTGTGCATGCCCTATGTTAGTGATAATATGAGGGTGCACCCCCCCCCCTTGTGTATGCCCTATGCTAGTGATAATATGAGGGTGCACTCCCCCTGTGTATACCGGATGTGCACTCACCCTTGTGCATGCCCTATGTTAGTGATAATATGAGGGTGCACTCCCCCTGTGCATGCCCTATGTGCACTCACCCTTGTGCATGCCCTATGTTAGTGATAATATGAGGGTGCACTCCCCCGTTGTGCATGCCCTATGTTAGTGATAATATGAGGGTGCAATCCACCTGTGCAAACCCTATGTGCACTCACCCTTGTGCATGCCCTATGTTAGTGATAATATGAGGGTGCACTCCCCCTGTGTATACACTATGTCTACTCACAATTGTGCATGCCCTATGTTAGTGATAATATGAGGGTGCACTCCCCCTGTGCATGCCCTATGTTAGTGATAATATGAGGGTGCACTCCCCCTTTGCATACCCTATGTGCACTCAGTCTTGTGCATGCCCTATGTGCACTCAGTCTTGTGCATCCACCCCTATGCCTACTCTATGTGCATTCCCCCCTGTGCATACCCTATGTTAGTGATAATAGGAGGGTTCACTCCCCCCTGTGCATACCCTATGTGCATTCCCACCTGTGCATACTCTATGTTAGTGATAATATGAGGGTGCACTCCCCCCTGTGCATGCCCTATGTGGACTGCCCACTGTGCATACCCTATGTGCATTCCCCCCTGTGCATGCCCTATGTTAGTGATAATATGAGGGTGCACTCCTCCCTGTGCATACCCTATGTGCATTGCCCCCTGTGCATACCCTATGTTAGTGATAATATAAGGGTGCACTCCACCCTGTGCATGCACTATGTTAGTGATAATATGAGGGTGCACTCCACCCTGTGCATGCCCTATGTTAGTGATAATATGAGGGTGCACTCCACCCTGTGTATGCCCTATGTGCATTGCCCCCTGTGCATGCCCTATGTTAGTGATAATATAAGGGTGCACTCCCACTGTGCATGCCCTATGTTAGTGATAATATGAGGGTGCACTCCACCCTGTGCATGCCCTATGTTAGTGATAATATGAGGGTGCACTCCCACTGTGTATGCCCTATGTTAGTGATAATATAAGGGTGCACTCCCACTGTGCATGCCCTATGTTAGTGATAATATAAGGGTACACTCCCACTGTGCATGCCCTATGTTAGTGATAATGTGAGGGTGCACTCCCCACTGTGTATGCCCTATGTTAGTGATAATATAAGGGTGCACTCCCACTGTGCATGCCCTATATTAGTGATAATATGAGGGTGCACTCCACCCTGTGCATGCCCTATGTTAGTGATAATGTGAGGGTGCACTCCCCACTGTGCATGCCCTATGTTAGTGATAATATGAGGGTGCACTCCACCCTGTGCATGCCCTATGTTAGTGATAATGTGAGGGTGCACTCCCCACTGTGCATGCCCTATGTTAGTGATAATATGAGGGTGCACTCCACCCTGTGCATGCCCTATGTTAGTGATAATATGAGGGTGCACTCCACCCTGTGCATGCCCTATGTGCATTGCCCCCTGTGCATACCCTATGTTAGTGATAATATAAGGGTGCACTCCACCCTGTGCATGCCCTATGTTAGTGATAATATAAGGGTGCACTCCACCCTGTGCATACCCTATGTTAGTGATAATATGAGGGTGCACTCCCCCCTGTGCATACCCTATGTTAGTGATAA